>CM029019.1:86441013-86563879 GCA_016801055.1 Panax notoginseng
TGTACTTCTTATCCAATAACTCCTGTAGTTGGATCATTAGCTCTTTCATTTCTACCGGAGCCCATCCTATACGCTTCTTTCGATATCAGTGTTGTCCCCGGTACCAAATCTATCACAAATTCTATCTCTCAGTCTGGTGGAAGTCCAGAAAGTTCTTTTGTAAAGACATCCGTAAACTTATTGACTATAGGTATATGTTCCATGTCCGAATTCACCATTCGTGTATCCACTACATGAGCCAAATAACCTTCACATCCTTTTTATAACATTCTCTTGGCCTACATCATCGTCAGACCAATCATTTGTCTTGGCGAATTGCTACCATAAAATAAAACTTAGACCTTATTCAGTGTCTTAAGGTGTATACTCTTCTTCCGACAGTCTATAACTGCCTCATATTTAAATAACCAATCCATCCCTAGATAATATCAAATTCTCCTAAGCATAGTGGAATCTGGTTCGTGCTTAGCTTATGTCCCCTCAGTTCCGCACAATAATTTTTATGGATAAATGCTTGTCCCCAAGTAACAAAGCACAATGCAATAACTAAATATGGCAATGCAAATGCAAATGCACTATCTACAATGCCTATAAGTCCAGCACTCAAACAGAAACAAAATCTATTCATCAAGCCTAAGAGAAATCACAATAAACATGCTAGTACATTATACCAAGACAGATCAATAATTTCCCATTCAAATCATCAAATCTTACCCCTGTTATTAACTGATATAGTACGTGTGTGCTAAACAACCATGCTAACTGATATAAAATTAAATTTAACACATAATAGGCCTCTTTGAAGGCATCATATAGTGTAAACTTAAGAAATCCAAAAATGGCTAAATCCAGCTAAAATCAAACACCAACCAAATTTAAAGGTCAAGATGGGATACTTGTGCTTTATTTGTTTCACTTACGGGGGCTTTTTGCTCTTTTTCTCATTTTATTCTCTCTTCCTTTTTTTTCATGCTGTGCAATGTCTTATTCCCTTAGGCTAACAGTGCTACCCCTTAGCGAGCTTTCAACCAACGACTTCCAAACCATTCAGGCTTTATGGCGCTAGTGTAGAGACAATCCCCGCTGGCGTACTTACTCAGGTAACAAAGGCCCCGAAACAAGACTAAAACCACATATTATTTTTATTTTTATTTTTTTTATAGCTTATATATCCCAAATTTTCTCCCAAACTTAAGTTCTTTTCTTACTTTAGCCATCACTACCTATTCATGGATTTTCTTTCATTCAAACTAGCATTGTCCTTAAGAATTCCATTATGTGTCAATTTAGACTCAATCAGTTAACATAGTTATTTTTACTGTGCTATCCTTATTATATCAGTTTCAAACAGGTAAATATTTAAATCATGACAAGAATTCACATCAAAGTCTTAACAATCAATACTATACTTGTCTACTCAATTCCAATCTCATAATTGGCCAAAACATACTTAACTATCCAACAGCTGGAAACATGCGAATACTTTTCTTTTCTTTTTTAAGAAATTTGAATGAAAACTACATGAAAAATTATAAAATGAATAAGTTATACTAAATGAATGCAACTAAATGACTGCAATGAAACTAGAAGAATGCACCCACCGAACGTAAATGCAATGTCCTCATTGTATATAAAAAACATAAGAAATTAGGCACTGAGGACTTCCCTGAAAGATTGAAGCTTTACTCTTCATCAGCATCATCTACTTCTTCTGTATTAGCATCATCCTCAGGAGCTAAGTCAGTCGGGAGGGTACACAGACAAGGGTGGAGGTGGTGGGAACTGTTATGGAGCGTCAATCACTTGCAGGCTTAGACCCCTATGTGAACCTCCCCCAAACTTGGTTTAGAGCAAATCTTGAAGCTTAAACTTTGCTTTGAATTGTTGCAGTCGGAATCCAAGTAGGAGATAAAGAAGTTTACTTTAGCTTGCTTTTTTCTTGATTGTGGCTTGGAGAAGATGAATTAGATTTTAATTGGGAGAGTGCAAGATTGGTGTTATTGTGGTGCAAGGGTTTGGAAGGAGTTGCTTTAGAATTAGGAGTGAAAGGAATTGGGTTTGAATTAGAATTGCCTTACGTAGGGCTTTATTTCCCTGGCAACGGCGCCAAAAATTTGTTGCCTAATTTTTTAATATCACTTTAACACGCAAGTATACGCGTTCAATTGTAATATTCAGTAAGCAAGGATATCGTTCCCACGAGGAAATAGACTAATATTATCAATTACTAATTCCAATGCAATTAATCCTATTTTAAACTACGAAATATTGTTTGTGATTTGAAAATTAAACTCAACAAAACTAATAATTAAAATCAGAATTTCACAGGAGTAACTAGAGATTTAACATGTTAAGATTACAACTTGCCTTAGTATTTCATTTAAACCAATTTACATCCCATTTAAATTAATTAATTAATGTGAATTATTATCAAAGAATGCTTTATAAAATTCACGCACTTCTTCCAAAGACACGTGAACAAATACTCCTAATTTCTATCTTTAAGACGCAGAATTACAAAGAACACCCCAGTTAATCAACTCACTAATTTCTACGTGAATCAAGTTAATTAGGGTTTTATACGCACAAATTCTTTCAATGGATACAAAAGACACATAGGTATATTCAAATCCTACATGCTAATCATATTAACCCTAATCAGATTATATGAACATATGTTATCATATCCAGATCTCAATCTATACTCCATCTTCTAATTTTATATAGATTATCACAGTAATTGTTGGCCAAACAATTAATCAATAAGTAAAAGATATAATAAACAATTCAATAAAAATCAACTTTAATTCAATGGGAATATTTAATTTAAACTATATACCAGTTCTTTGCAATCTTAATGAAAATTTAGTTCATAATAATAATAAAGAAAAACATCATCCAGATTAATAATCCAAACATCCCAGATAATTACAAAAGATAAAACTAGTGAAGAGAAGAAGAAACTCTGAATTTGCTCCAATACTCTCTCTTTGATCTTCAGCCCTTGCAATTCTCCTTGTGTTTTTTCTTTGTTGTCCTCTCTGCAAATCTTTTGAAAAATTAAGTGATACGTCTTTTCTAAAGTCTCTCCTATTTGTATTGGTCTCCCCCCTCATTCAGATTCCTTGTTGGCTTCAAAAACCCACTCAACAGTAGAAAAAATCTCTCTTTAGCCGCAACATGAGCGCCTAGGCGCTCAACCCAGGTCATTTCCAAGCGCCTAAGCACTTGACCAGGACCGCGTAATTACAAAAAATCACTCAGCTCTAATTTTAATGAGTTTTGAGTTTTTTCTTCTCCCAAATGACCAATTTGTCCCTCCAGCTCCAACCTACAAGAAAAAAACACAAAACACATAAAAAGATACTAAAAAATAATTAAAGATAGCAATAATTAAGTTTAATAATATCGGATTCATAGGTATAAAACAGACTCATCAATAAACTCTATAGGGATCACTTCTTTGTTTTCAACTTCAATATTCACTGGGTTCTTTAACTTTTCACTGGGTAAATTTAATTTTTTTGCAAATTAATCAGACACAAATGAACAGGTAGCTCCCAAATCAAATAATACATATGCATCTATATCATTTTATCAAAATTATAACTGACACAACCTCCTTTGATGCAACTACGTCTTGCACAGGCATGTGTAAAATGTTCTTGCTGTCGGCTTACTGTAATAACCGTGAATTTTAAGTTGCTATATATATAGGTACATTATTGATATATATACATAAAAAAAACTTTGTGTTATATAGTGATTTAATATGTGACAACATATGTGAAGTGGTGCATGGATCAATAATCATATATACTATAGTTATGGATATATACATTTATAGATTTCTTTAAAAATGAACGGTTCGTAACCTAATTATACATTAGGTGATATAATTAAAAAACTTAAGGGTTATGGGTAATAAAGAAATGTTAGTATTTATTATGTATACTAACTTAAGTGGATAATCTTGTTATTTCAAGTTACTAATAATTTTAACCTATTTCTAGCAAACCTAATTTGGTTATGAGCTAAAGTCACATGTATAAGTAATTAAATTTCACAAGATTGGAATGGAAACCATAAATAAACAATTTAGGTAACATACACTACTACAAAACAGTAAATAGACAACGTAGAAAAAACGTTATAGTTTCAGTCAGAAAAGCGTCATGGTTAAGGGTGTCATCTATTAGACAACCCTTACACAATGTTTAAAAAACGTTGTAGTTAAGCACAATACACAACGTTTTTAAGGGAAAAACGTTGTAGATTTGTTTTTATAAATAGTAGATGCTTGAAAACGTTGTAGAAAGTAGATTCCACAACGTTTTCCTTGCTAAAAATGTTGTAGTTTAATTATATCAGACAATCATTTAGACACATTTACACAACGTTTATAATGTGTCATCTATTAGAAGGTGTTATTTATTTTATACAATATACTAAAATTTTTAAAATTGTTTAGATAAAAAAAAGAAAAAAAAAATTGTAATTCACCTAGATTACCAATGCACCTGCAATATGCTAATGAATGATATATAACAAAAGGTCTAAATTATCATTTAACTTTAAAGCCAAATGTATCAACCTTTCT
This sequence comes from Panax notoginseng, assembly GCA_016801055.1. Lineage (NCBI taxonomy): Eukaryota > Viridiplantae > Streptophyta > Magnoliopsida > Apiales > Araliaceae > Panax > Panax notoginseng. The sequence goes on from CM029019.1 coordinate 86,445,614, forward strand.
GTGACGCCCCCAAAATTAGGTATACATCACCCATCTTGGGTCGTCAGATACATAGTACAGAATACAAATACAACTGAATAATACATCTGTCGTGTACAATACGACAAAACATAAACTGTGAGTTTGAATACAAATATTATCTTCTAGAGAGTATTCATACTCAAAAGGAGTCCTCATTACATTTATTAACACACCATTACATAGAATAGTGAGGACTACTAACTAATACTATCATTCGGACCATCACTCCGTACCCCGACTTGTCCCAGCTACGTTCTCATTTTCTGAAGAGAACAGTGAAAGAAAGGGTGAGCTCAACTAGCCCAGTAAGAAATATTATGACTAAGATAATGCAGAATAAATTATCATTAGCCTTCAACAATGTTAAACTGATAAAATATAATAGACATCAAGTTTAACTGTAGCGGAACAAGCAATCCATTAAAAGAGTCAAGTAGAAAATAAACTCTACTATCTTTTATGATTTAAAAAGTTTTTCAACACTGTAATCGCTGAGACTCAGCTTAATAAAATAATCCACATCATCGAATCACCCCTGCACTACGGCCAAGGATATTCGTGTATTCATTAATGGTCATGATCATGCCAACAACTGTCCATCAATGCACTACGGGCCAATGAGGACTTTTACCACATCATTTGTAACATTACGGTCATGATTATACCGAATAATCCCTGGTCATAATCATACCAAGTCCATCTATGCACTACAGGCCACAGATGACTTTCAACATTTTATAAACATGAGGATGATGACAATGATATAAGAATTCAATAAAACAAGTTCAAGAATTAATTTATCCAGGAATTAACAACGTCCAAATTGTCAACATGATACTGCATTGTGGAGTAAAATTCAAGAATGCTTAGAAGAATATTTTCTTGAAAAGATACTGGATGAAACGCAACTATCAAGGATATTCCACAAATTTCATGGAGTATAGAAGTCAAAACTTAACCAACTGAGTATAATAAAGAATGGAATAACAAAAGAAATCACCATGCATGCGATAGACCGCACAGACAGGTTATTCCAATAGAATAATAAATAATGGAACCAGGTCCGGCGTAAACGCACAGACAGGATATTCCGACAGAATAATAAATAATGGAACCAGGTCCGGTGTAAAACACACAGACAGGATGTTCCAACAGAATAATAATAAAAACGGAACCAGGTCCGGTGTAAAACACACAGACAGGATGTTCCAACAGAATAATAGAAGAATGTCACCAAGTATAGGGTAGACCGCGTATACTGGTTATTCCAACAGAATAATAACAAATGGAATAACAGAAGTTCTCTTCATGAATATAAAAGAAATAATATTCCCTACCTTAAAAGAACTGGATATTGGAAAAGTGATGTAGCAGAATACTTTTATTCTCTCTCTCTCTTATTCTCTCTATACTTTCTCTCTCTATAGCTTGAATGAATTCGTGAAAAATAATGAAGCCCTAGGCCTCTATTTATAGAAAAACTGAGGGTGGCTCTTGGTCTTAACGAAGGGTCAAATGACTCTTGGTCTTAACGAAGGGTCAAATGACTCTTGGTAATATTGAAGGGACAACTACTATTGACAAAGTAATTACTATTGACGGTAAATACTATTGACGAAGGTAATTACTATTGACCAAGGTAAATACTATTGACGAAGGTAATTACTATTGACCAAGGTAAATACTATTGACGAAGGTAATTACTATTGACCAAGGTAAATACTATTGACGACGGTAATTACTATTGACGACGTAATTAGTGACAAGGTAATTACTATTGACGGTAATTACTATTGACGACGGTAATTACTATTGACGAAGGTAATTACTATTGACGATGGTAAATACTATTGACTAATTACTATTGACGAAGAGACTCTTAGATGATGACATATGGCCCCCCATAAAATAACCAAACTTACCACAACGTCTCAATTATTGATTAATAATATAACATATTATACAGACGATACTATGACAATAATTTAAGAGATATGATGCAGCAATTACTGTAGCAATAATTGAGTATAGCTGAGTGACTTCTCACGTAAGCATCAATAATCAATACCGTGTGCTACTATGCAACCACGCGTATTACTGTACTTTTACTACCGAGTAGTTCAACAGTTTTAACGGTTTTTTAACGGTAACACCTCAGCCGTTATTTTTATAGAAAGATAATTCTGTCGTTTTCTCAATCCGACAATAATTCCGTTGTGGGGTCCACCAATGATTGTGCCGTCGTACGAATATTCCCCGACAAAAAGAATATTCTCCGACCAAACGAATATTTTATAACAACTTGCTTACTTTGCAAAATTTATAAATATTACCCACAACTATAACATTATATCAAATTAACTCCATAATATTCAAAAATGATATTTATAGAAAATTCATCTTTATTTATAAAAGTTGGGGTCTTACAACCTCCCCTTCTTATGAAATTTCGCCCTCGAAATTAGGGTACGTACCTGGTATGTCGAAGAGGTAAGGATACCTTGATTTCATTTCTGATTCTAACTCCCAAGTCATTTCCTCAACATCGTGGTTTCTCCACAAAACTTTGACTTGAGGTATAACCTTGGAGCGTAGAATATGTTCCTTCTTATCCAAGATTTGAACAGGAACTTCTTCATACGTCAAATCCTCCGCTATTTCGTCCGGTTCTAACTCAATAATGTGGTTCGGGTCTTCCACATATTTGCGTAACATGGATATGTGAAAAACGTTATGAACACGAGACATACTTGGCGGTAAAGCGAGTCTATAAGCCACAGTTCCTACTCGATCGAGGATTAAAAATGGACCGATGAATCGAGGATTTAGCTTTCCTCTCTTTCCAAATCTCGTAACTCCTTTCCATGGAGCAACACGTAAGAACACATGATCTCCTACATCAAATTCCACGTCCTTTCGATGAAGATCAGCATAACTCTTTTGTCGATCTTGTGAGGTTTTTATACGTTGTCGGATCGTTTGAATCTTTTCTGTAGTCATACGTACCAACTCCGGTCCCAACAACGTTGCTTCGCCCACCTCATCCCAGCATACTGGAGAACGACATTTTCTTCCATACAATGCTTCGAATGGAGCCATGCCAATACTTGCTTGATAACTGTTGTTGTAGGAAAACTCCACCAATGGTAAGAACTTGTCCCAACTTCCCTTGAAGTCAAAGACACAGAGTCTTAATAGATCTTCAAGAGTTTGAATAGTCCTCTCTGATTGTCCGTCCGTCTGAGGATGATATGCTGAACTAAATCGTAACTCCGTGCCCATAGCTTTTTGTAAACTAACCCAAAATCGTGAAGTGAATCTTGGGTCTCGATCAGAAATTATGGATACTGGCATACCATGCAGTCTTACAATCTCGTTTATGTACATACGAGCAAGACGTTCAAGTGTATAAGTTTCTCGTATCGGTAAGAAATGAGCAGACTTGGTCAATCTATCAACAATGACCCAAATCGCATCAATACCTTGAGAAACCCTAGGAAGACCGGTAACGAAATCCATGGTAATGTGCTCCCACTTCCATTCTGGAATTTCAAGTGGTTGCAATGGACCTTTTGGTACTTGATGCTCCGCTTTGACTCGTTGACAAGTTAGACACCTTGAGATAAACAACGCTATCTCTCTCTTCATATTGCTCCACCAAAATGTATGACGAAGATCATGATACATTTTGGTACTTCCAGGATGGATTGCAAACGGTGTGTTGTGCGCCTCCATCATGATTTCATACTTTAAATCAGGGTTGTTAGGAACACAAAGTCTGGAGTTGACTCGAAGTATTCCTTCTTCATCGATTCTTGCTTCCGGCATAGCACCTTCTTGCACTTTCTTCTTCATACGCATCAGCTCCAGGTCTGTAGCTTGAGCAGCTTTAACTTTATCGATTAAAGTCGGTTCTACTCGTATATTCGCCATCATCACATGGGTCCCTGGAGTCTTCAACTCTATCTCCATCCTTTGCAAGTCACACAAAATGGACCTTTGCGTTGTTAATATTGCACTTGTACCCGCATATGATCTTCTACTCAATGCGTCAGCTACCACGTTCGCTTTTCCAGGATGGTATTGAATGGTATGATCATAATCTTTCAACAGTTCAAGCCAACGTCGTTGTCGCATGTTGAGTTCCTTTTGAGTGAAGAAATATTTGAGGCTTTTATGATCCGTAAAGATCTCCACTTTCTCCCCATACAAGTAATGCCTCCAAATTTTAAGTGCAAAGACAACAGCTGCCAACTCTAGATCATGAGTAGGATAATTCCTCTCATATTCCTTGAGTTGTCTTGATGCATAGGCTATGACTTTTCCATGTTGCATGAGAACGCATCCCAACCCTTTGCTCGAAGCATCACTGTAGATGACAAATCCCTCCGAGCCAGATGGTATTGTTAGAACAGGTGCTGAAATGAGTCTCCTCTTGAGTTCTTGAAAACTCTGCTCACATTCTTCGCTCCAACCAAACTTTGTATCTTTCCGAGTCAGCTGAGTTAATGGAGTAGCGATTCGAGAAAATCCTTCCACGAATCTCCGATAATAACCAGCTAAACCAAGAAAGCTACGTACCTCGGTCACTGATTTAGGTTGCTCCCAGCTTTGAATAGCTTCAATCTTTGCCGGGTCAACCGATATTCCACGACTTGATACTACGTGCCCAAGGAATGCTACCTCCTCCAGCCAGAACTCGCATTTCTTCAACTTGGCATAAAGCTTGTATTCACGAAGCTTTTGGAGTACCAGCCTCAAGTGTTGCTCATGATCTTCACGGCTTTTGGAATAAATAAGGATGTCATCAATAAAGACGACCACAAAGTGATCCAAATATTCCTTGAATACCCGGTTCATCATATCCATGAAGGCAGCAGGAGCATTAGTCAATCCAAAGGACATAACTAAGAATTCATAATGCCCATACCGAGTTCTAAAAGCCGTCTTTGGAATATCCTCAGTTCTAACCTTCAGCTGATGATATCCAGAACGAAGATCGATCTTTGAAAAGAATTGTGCTCCTTGCAACTGGTCAAACAGGTCATCAATACGTGGCAATGGGTACCTGTTTTTGATGGTGACATGATTCAACTCCCGATAATCAATACAAAGTCGCATACTTCCATCTTTCTTCTTCACGAATAGAACAGGAGCTCCCCAAGGAGAAGTACTAGGACGAATAAAGCCAATGTCTAACAATTCCTGCAGTTGGATCTTTAACTCCTGAAGTTCAATAGGAGCCATTCGATATGGGGCTTTGGAAATGGGTTTTGTACCGGGTTCAAGGTCGATACAAAATTCAATTTCACGCTCTGGGGGTAGGCCAGGAAGTTCTTCAGGGAATACGTCAGGGAATTTATTAACAATAGAAATATCATTCAAAACTGACGTATTTTTGTTTAGATCTGTGACATGAGCTAAGAAAGCTTGACATCCGTTTTTCAATAAACGAATAGTTTTATGGCTTGAGATGACAGCGATTGATTTTAATGGTTTGGTTGCTTGAATTCGCATAATAGGTCGATTAGGAATATGAAAGCTAACAACCTTACGAAAACAATCAATTTTTGCATAATGAGTAGTTAACCAATCAATCCCTAGAATCACGTCAAATGCAAGTATTTTTAATGAAATCAGATCGATAGGTAATGTGTGGGTACCAACTTGAACCAAACAAGACTTATAAACAGTGGAGGTAATGAAGGTTTCTCCCAACGGAGTTTCCACAGATAAGTCAAAGTCTAATTTCTCCGGAATCAAATTTAATCGATGAGCGCAAGTAGGAGAAATAAAAGAATGGGTTGAACCGGTATCAAATAAAGTATAAACTTCTTTAGAGTTTATAATAAGCTTACCCGTGATGACCTCATTCGGGTTCCTTGCTCTCTGGGAGTTCACAACAAACGCTCTCCCTTGCACAACCGGTTTTGACTTTTCTGGGACGGCTTTTGGTGCCTCCATCCTAGCTGAATTTGTCTTCGGTAAACGACAAAATCGGGCTAAATGACCTTCTCTTCCACAATTATAACATGCTTTGGACGGCATCGCGCAGTTTGGACTGATGTGCCCCTCCCCTCCGCATTTGAAACATATGATAGGTGGTCGTTCTCCTTCCTTAACGACAGGTGCTGGTGCTGACGTCTTTCCATCATTGTTGAATCTCCTCTTCTTGAAATGTCCATTCTTATTGTTTTGGCCCTGATTACCACCGAAGTGGTTACCATTTCTGGCCTGTTGATTCCCTCCACGCTTGTTGTCACCGCTTCGATGACTGCTCTCACTGGTATTATCATTTTGCCGGCTGCTCTCTTTTGGTTGCGTTGTCTCGTTATCGCGCTCCACCAACTGAGCCCTATTTACAACATCTGAATACAAACACAGTTTATGAGAAACAAGATGTTGACGTATCTCCGGCTTCAAACCTCTTAAAAACATCCGCGTCATTCTTTCTTCATTATCCACCAGGTGGGACGCAAACCGGGATAACTCCGCAAATTTTGCCTCGTACTGCGACACGGTCATATTATTCTGCTCCAATTTGATGAACTCCACCTCCTTCATGTGACGAATACTTTCGGGAAAGTATTTGTCGTTAAACAGCTCTTGGAACTTCTCCCAGGACATCTTCAGTGCGGCAGGTTGAGTACGCTTTATCGATTCCCACCAGTAATCTGCCTCTCCTCGCAACATAAAGGCGGCAAAGGGAACCTTTTGCTCCTCGGAGCAACCCAAGACATCAAATATCTTGGTGATCTGCTTTATCCATGTTTCAGCTACAAGTGGTTTGGGTTCTCCCTTAAACTCCGGTGGTCCCAGCTCCTTAAACTGTTTAGCGGTGACCGCCTGAGAGTTTTCAGTATTTCCACCTACGTTGTGGACAGGAGCCGCTTTCACCTGTTGTTGCATGAATTGCATAAAGCCTCTGAACATTTGATCATTCATCATTTGGTCAGTGTTGTTGTTTGCATGAGGATTGACACCTTCCTGATGCACATTATCCTGATTATTGATATGTGGTGAATCAACAGTCGTCTGTGCTCCATTGCTATTCTCAACGTTCTCAGATGCCATTTTCAGATACTGCCACAAAATAAAAATTAATTGATATGTCATATATTATCCTTATATTATGACCGACCAATTAAATACCATGCAAATAAACTTAGGTATGTCATACTAGCGAAGGAATTCCCCGTCTCTCCCCTCCTAGTTCTATTCTCACATCTTAGCCAGGGATCATATCCCTAAGCTCTGATACCAACTGTGACGCCCCCAAAATTAGGTATACATCACCCATCTTGGGTCGTCAGATACATAGTACAGAATACAAATACAACTGATTAATACATCTGTCGTGTACAATACGACAAAACATAAACTGTGAGTTTGAATACAAATATTATCTTCTAGAGAGTATTCATACTCAAAAGGAGTCCTCATTACATTTATTAACACACCATTACATAGAATAGTGAGGACTACTAACTAATACTATCATTCGGACCATCACTCCGTACCCCGACTTGTCCCAGCTACGTTCTCATTTCCTGAAGAGAACAGTGAAAGAAAGGGTGAGCTCAACTAGCCCAGTAAGAAATATTATGACTAAGATAATGCAGAATAAATTATCATTAGCCTTCAACAATGTTAAACTGATAAAATATAATAGACATCAAGTTTAACTGTAGCGGAACAAGCAATCCATTAAAAGAGTCAAGTAGAAAATAAACTCTACTATCTTTTATGATTTAAAAAGTTTTTCAACACTGTAATCGCTGAGACTCAGCTTAATAAAATAATCCACATCATCGAATCACCCCTGCACTACGGCCAAGGATATTCGTGTATTCATTAATGGTCATGATCATGCCAACAACTGTCCATCAATGCACTACGGGCCAATGAGGACTTTTACCACATCATTTGTAACATTACGGTCATGATTATACCGAATAATCCCTGGTCATAATCATACCAAGTCCATCTATGCAATACATGCCACAGATGACTTTCAACATTTTATAAACATGAGGATGATGACAATGATATAAGAATTCAATAAAACAAGTTCAAGAATTAATTTATCCAGGAATTAACAACGTCCAAATTGTCAACATGATACTGCATTGTGGAGTAAAATTCAAGAATGCTTAGAAGAATATTTTCTTGAAAAGATACTGGATGAAACGCAACTATCAAGGATATTTCACAAATTTCATGGAGTATAGAAGTCAAAACTTAACCAACTGAGTATAATAAAGAATGGAATAACAAAAGAAATCACCATGCATGCGATAGACCGCACAGACAGGTTATTCCAATAGAATAATAAATAATGGAACCAGGTCCGGCGTAAACGCACAGACAGGATATTTCGACAGAATAATAAATAATGGAACCAGGTCCGGTGTAAAACACACAGACAGGATGTTCCAACAGAATAATAATAAAAACGGAACCAGGTCCGGTGTAAAACACACAGACAGGATGTTCCAACAGAATAATAGAAGAATGTCACCAAGTATAGGGTAGACCGCGTATACTGGTTATTCCAACAGAATAATAACAAATGGAATAACAGAAGTTCTCTTCATGAATATAAAAGAAATAATATTCCCTACCTTAAAAGAACTGGATATTGGAAAAGTGATGTAGCAGAATACTTTTATCTCTCTCTCTCTTATTCTCTCTATACTTTCTCTCTCTATAGCTTGAATGAATTCGTGAAAAATAATGAAGCCCTAGGCCTCTATTTATAGAAAAACTGAGGGTGGCTCTTGGTCTTAACGAAGGGTCAAATGACTCTTGGTCTTAACGAAGGGTCAAATGACTCTTGGTAATATTGAAGGGACAACTACTATTGACGAAAGTAATTACTATTGACCAAGGTAAATACTATTGACGAAGGTAATTACTATTGACCAAGGTAAATACTATTGACGAAGGTAATTACTATTGACCAAGGTAAATACTATTGACGAAGGTAATTACTATTGACCAAGATAAATACTATTGACGACGGTAATTACTATTGACGACGGTAATTACTATTGACGAAGGTAATTACTATTGACGACGGTAATTACTATTGACGAAGAGACTCTTAGATGATGACATATGGCCCCCCATAAAATAACCAAACTTACCACAACGTCTCAATTATTGATTTAATAATATAACATATTATACAGACGATACTATGACAATAATTTAAGAGATATGATGCAGCAATTACTATAGCAATAATTGAGTATAGCTGAGTGACTTCTCACGTAAGCATCAATAATCAATACCGTGTGCTACTATGCAACCACGCGTATTACTGTACTTTTACTACCGAGTAGTTCAACAGTTTTAACGGTTTTAACGGTAACACCTCAGCCGTTATTTTTTTTATAGAAAGATAATTCTGTCGTTTTCTCAATCCGACAATAATTCCGTTGTGGGGTCCACCAATGATTGTGCCGTCGTACGAATATTCCCCGACAAAAAGAATATTCTCCGACCAAACGAATATTTTATAACAACTTGCTTACTTTGCAAAATTTATAATTATTACCCACAACTATAACATTATATCAAATTAACTCCATAATATTCAAAAAATGATATTTATAGAAAATTCATCTTTATTTATAAAAGTTGGGGTCTTACACTTTCAAAATACATCCCAATAATACCATTCGTTTACAGTTTTAATTTACTATATCTACAAAATATATACCAAACTATCCATATATACATCTCAAATTCACTTTTCAATCCACAAAATAAACCAAACTAAGAAGAATCAGCTTTATCATCAATTTGATCCTGGTACTTCTCATATAGCAATGGTACGGATAGACTAAGAAGAATCCCTGAAGCAATATCAAGGTAGATAACCAAATTAATTCAATAACTCATAAGAAAGAATTCTGGGAAATTACAGAGAAACAAGCACAATAAAATCTCACCGATGTAGACTAGAGTAAGGAAGTTAAAGAAACTTCCAATGTAAGAAATTATCCACAAGCCAGATACAACCTAGAGAACCAATCAGTATCTTGTAAGCTAAGTTTCAAGCAATTGGCACAAGACACAGAGTAGACAGTTTTATAAAATTTCTAACACTAAGAGGGTTTGCAAGAGATATCACACATTCGCATCGAAATAAGAACTTTCAAGTCTCCACGGACAATAATATCGCGTGCAACCAACAACACCCGATTAATCCAAACAAGCATCTCTTCAGCAGCCTTCAAAATGACTTCCTCAGAAACCTCCAGATCAGGAAGAGGAGGCAGAGGTCTAAAATCACAAAATTTAACTTTGTTATTACAAAGAGCATCAAAGAAAAGCATAGGGAAAATAAAAACAATGAAAACCAATCATTAAACATGCACCAAGCATCAAGAAAGTGGATATAAAAGCACATCACAACAGTTATTAAGTTCAAAGAAAGCCAATTGCATAAAAAACCATAACCAGCTTTCTCATTCCTACAGAGTCCCTCTTTGAGTTTTACCAGCATATTAAGGCTTGTAATAAACACATCGAAACATAGACTTTGTGGATATTTTTTTTCATAATGAAAAGTTTTAGCACATTGCAATTGAATAAAATTACCTATTGAGGGTTGATGCAGATTTAGCCCAGAAAAAGAGGATTGCAACAAGAAACAATAGAACATTGGAGACAAACTGGAAAAAACTATATCCTATTCTTTCAAATAGAAGCCAAAAAAATGGTGGCAGCTAGAAGCATAACAAGCCCTCCAATCCAGTTCTTCCACAATAACACGTCAGCAACTGCAGCGATTTAACAATGTTAAGAAAACTGGCGAAACAAGAAAAATTTCGAAATGGAGATCACATTATTCAATCTCGTATAAATAATTCGAATCCAACTAATATATAGAGTGATACTCAATCTGACAGAAGAAATGAATCAAAATGAAACGGAAATTAAGCGATAAAATCTAGAAAGTAGGCAACTAAAGTTTAATGCATTTGTTCAGGGAGATATAGAGAGAGAACCTGCGGCACCGCCAAGAGCGTGATTGTAATAAATACCATAACTTTTTTCTTTAAATTTCAAGGTGAGGTTGATAAACATACAATGAGGATGAAAGAACCAAGGGACAACATGCAATGAATCTATAGAGAGGGGCAGCATTAAGAACTACACATCTGGACATTTGACACTTAACTAAGGGTATGGGATGTGGGTTCAGCATATCTTGCTGAACATGTACCAAATCAAATGTCCAAAGTCAGTTTACCTTGTATTGTAGAACACTCCAATAAAATACTTGCTACACGATTGCTTACGTATGATATCATCCAAATCAAAAATAAAGAATTACATACAATAAGGAAACATATTGTCCATAAAGAAATATATGAGCTTACCCTGTCAAGATTAGTATGGGTCAGTGCACCATGGTCATTGCGTGCTATGCAATTCCCAAGGGCGAACAACAACTTGATCGGGTAGACTGTTCCTCAAATGTTGCAATTCTTCAAAAAGAAATAAAAAAACACACCAGGAACATTAGACATACAGTAAAATGACATCAACTGTGTCCACAACCCTTTCAACAGGTGTAAAATTAAAGAAAACCAAATTAAAGAGCAGGACAATAACAGAAGAAGCAAAAAATACTATAACACCAAGAGGAGGCTACATCTGGAAAGCTTGTGAAAGCCAATATTACAAAATATAATTAAGATCAGCTACCTTTTAATTTCTTTTCTGATAAAGATGTTTAGGTATCTGTGTGTATTCATTTAATGGTTGGAGTTTCTACTTATACAATGCAACATCATCCCAAGTCCCCCACCTATTTTTTAACCACATCATCAGAAATGATAAACCCATGGCATTAGCAGGACAATAAGAAAAGAAAATTTTTATTGAACAACAACAAAAAGAAGAAAAAAGGACAACCACTTCTTGATACTATTTCATGTTTAACTTTATAATCGAAATATGTAGGTCTACTGTAAATCTTTATACCTACCCAGAACAGTAAAAACCATTTTTTTAACTAAAATGTTGTTGAGATAGGACATGATAATACTATTTATTTTTTCATCAGTCGAAACACGGACATATAAAAGATTTTTAAATAAGGTTTATGCTGCATTTGTGTACATATCTCAATGTTAGTTCAATAAGTTTGTTAAACTATAATTAACTTGAGCAATAATTTCAATAAAATTATACTATTATATGATTGTATTAATACATATTTGATACTAGAGAGCCAACATTATACATTATCGTTTCATATCAAATGCTCACAAAAGCCATGTGTGCTATAGATAGGAACTAACCGAGATTATCCAATGGGCGCATCCCAAAAATCGAGCAACACCCAGTGTAAATACATAATGAGGATGCAGTAATGTTAGAAAGCGGATGCAGTAATGCTAGAAATAATGCTAGAAACACCAATGAAAACAAGAATAGTTTAAAATCTAGCTAATAATCATTCAAGCCCAAAACAAAAAACTAAAATAAGAATAGAAATCGAGAAACACCCAGTGCAAATACATAAGAAGCTAAAAGCGGATGCAGTAATGCTAGAAATAATGCTAGAAACACCAACGAAAACAAGAATAGTTTAAAATCTAGCTAATAATCATTCAAGCCCAAAACAACAAACTGAGTGTTGGAATTAACAAAATGTGTATTTATACTAGTTAACAAACTGAGTATTTTACTAGTTAAACCAAAAATTCATTAGCAAAATAAATTCACTTACTAGTAACCATCCCTAAGCCCACCGAATTTCTCTTGCACAACTGTGTCCCAGAATATCATCATTTCTACAAAATAAAAAACCTCGCACCCTATTTGTGATCTTGGGGAATAAAAATAATACATACTAGAATTAGAATACTGTCAAAATTACAAACTCAATAGCCAAACATATAAACTGAATATTGCGACCCACCGAGATTCACTTTAGGTTTTTGAAGTTAACAGTTGCGGCTTGACGGATAGCCTCGTCAACGGCTGGCTCAGCCAGGAGGCGGAGCACAACGAGACCATAGTTTGGGGTATCAGCTGCGTCAAAGAGGCTAGATTCTGCACGGCGACGAGGTTCAGGGAGAGGAGATAGAGTATCGAGGAAGCATTGGGAAAGAAATTGAAGCATTTGTTGGTTCCATTCCATTTTTTCGTCCTCTACCTAAACAAACCCAAACTAGGCGACCCGCTCCGGCTCCTCCTCCCCCGAGACCTCGCCTCCCCCTTCCACAAGCATGGACAATAAGAATACAACCAAAGAGCAGATCTGAGAAGGAAACTTAGAGATAGAGAGGGAAACGAGAGAGAGAAGGAAAAAAGAGTACGTCTTCTAATTTTAAAATTTTAACTTAAGCGCATTTTTGCTCCGTGTTTTTCTTCGTACACAACGTCTTTATCTAATTAAAACCTAAAAAATGCCCTTTTAGATAGATAACGTTTTTGCATATTTATCTACAACATTTTTTTTTAAAAAACAGTGTAGAAAGAAATACCACAACGTTTTTATAAAAAACGTTGTGGTTTAAGCGTTGTCTATTTACTGTTTTGTAGTAGTGATATTTTAAAATTATCAGACTATGTTTATTGCATGGCCCAAAACAATTAAAGGGGAAGCCCAGAAGAAATAAAATGTAAGCCTAAACTTAGCCCATTTGATTAAGGGTATTTTAGACCTTTGATTTATCTAATTTATGCATTAAAATAAAAGCTAAATGAAGGAATTAGTGGGTAAATATATGGCTGGCCACATTAGCCTTTTTAAGGCAAGAATATTAAGCTAATCATGTTCCATAAGTAGAAATCTTACACACAAGGACAAGTGTGTCATGCTCCCATTGGTAGAAAATCCACTTAGCACCCTTAATCACATGATTAGGCTTAATTGGAAGAGATAAGGTGAAGTCTTTTATCCATGAGACAACCAAAGTATGGGAGATAATAGTTTTATCACACATTCATTTGCTAGATATTTTCATTTCTCTTATCATTCTTCTTCTTCTTTTTCTCCCAAGCTTGCAAAAGAAAACCAAAGAGATAGAAACAAGAGGGAGGGCCGAATTTTAGGAGTGCAAGAAAGGGAGTGAGATTTGGTTCATGTGACGCCCCCAAAATTTAGATATACATCGCCCATCTTGGGTCGTCAGATACATAGTATAGAATACAAATACAACTTACTAATACAACTGTCGTGTACAATACGACAAAACATAAACTGTGAGTTTCAATACAAATATTATCTTCTAGAGAGTATTCATACTCAAAAGGAGTCCTCATTACATTTATTAACACACTATTACATAGAATAGTGAGGACTACTAACTAATACTATCATTCGGACCATCACTCCGTTTCCCGACTTGCCCCAGCTACGTTCTCATTTCCCGAAGAGAACAGTGAAAGAAAGGGTGAGCTCAACTAGCCCAGTAAGAAATATTATGACTAAGATAATGCAGAATAAATTATCATTAGCCTTCAATAATGTTAAACTAATAAAATATAATAGACATCAAGTTTAACTACAGCGGAACAAGCAATCCATTAAAAGAGTCAAGTAGAAAATAAACTCTACTATCTGTTATGATTTAAAAGGTTTTTCAACACTGTGATCGCTGGGACTCAGCTTAATAAAATAATCCACATCATCGAATCACCCCTGCACTACGGCCAAGGATATTCGTGTATTCATTAATGGTCATGATCATGCCAACAACTGTCCATCAATGTACTACGGGCCAATGAGGACTTTTACCACATCATTTGTAACATTACGGTCATGATTATACCGAATAATCCCTGGTCATAATCATACCAAGTCCATCTATGCACTACAGGCCACAGATGACTTTCAACATTTTATAAACATGAGGATGATGACAATGATATAAGAATTCAATAAAACAAGTTCAAGAGTTAATTTATCCAAGAATTAACAACGTCCAAATTGTCAACATGATACTGCTTTGTGGAGTAAAATTCAAGAATATTTAGAAAAATATTTTCATGAAAAGATACTGGATGAAACACAATTATCAAAGATATTCCACAAATTTCATGGAGTATAGAAGTCAAAACTTAACTAACTGAGTATAATAAAGAATGGAATAACAAAAGAAATCACCATGCATGCGATAGACCGCACAGACAGGTTATTCCAACAGAATAATAAATAATGGAACCAGGTCCGGCGTAAAATGCACAGACAGGATATTCCAACAGAATAATAATAAAGACGGAACCAGGTCCGGTGTAAAACACACAGACAGGATGTTCCAACAGAATAATAATAAAGACGGAACCAGGTCCAGTGTAAAATACACAGACATGATGTTCCAACAAAATAATAATAAATACGGAACCAGGTCCGGTGCAAAATACACAGACAGGATGTTCCAACAGAATAATAGAAGAATGTCACCAAGTATAGGGTAGACCGCGTATACAGGTTATTCCAACAGAATAATAAGAAATAGAATAACAACAGTTCTCTTCATGAATAAGAAAGAATAACACCCCTTACCGTTTTAAAGAAGAGCTGAAATAAGGAAGTAGTTAAGTAGCAGAATACTCTTCTTCTCTCTCTCTCTATAGATTCTCTCTATAGTTTCTCTCTCTAGAGTTTAGTGAATTCGTAAGAAATAATGAAGGAATGAGCTGCTATTTATAGAAAAATAGAATGCATAGTAACTAATCCATGAACGGTCCAGATTGATTACTTTAATCTGACGGTCCATATTTAAAGAAAAATCTTTTAAATAAAATATAATATATTCTATTTATAGAATAACTTTAATAAAGTATTTTGTTTTATATAAAAAGATGTTTCTATTTTATTACGTTAATAATACAAATAAAACAAAACGTCATTATCGCTAAATAATTCATATTATTAACTGACAATAATTGAACCAAACTGAGTGACTTCTCATATAAGCATTAATAATCAATACCGTATAATACTATGCAACCACACGTATTACTGTACTTTTACTACCGAGTAGTTCAACAGTATCAATGGTAAAACTTTCGCCGTTATTTTTAATAAAATATTTTTGTCGTTTTCTCAATCCGACAATAATTTCGTTGTGGGGTCCACCAATGATTGTGTCGTTGTACGAATATTCCCTGTTAAAACGAATATTCCCCGACCAATCGAATATTATATAACAACTTGCGTACTTTGAAAAATTTATAAATATTACCCACAACTATAACATTATATCAAATTAACTCCATAATATTCAAAAATGATATTTATAGAAAATTCATCTTTATTTATAAAAGTTGGGGTCTTACAACCTCCCCTTCTTATGAAATTTCGCCCTCGAAATTAGGGTACGTACCTGGTATGTCGAAGAGGTAAGGATACCTTGATTTCATTTCAGATTCTAACTCCCAAGTCATTTCCTCAACATCGTGGTTTCTCCACAAAACTTTGACTTGAGGTATAACCTTGGAGCGTAGAATATGTTCCTTCTTATCCAAGATTTAAACAAGAACTTCTTCATACGTCAAATCCTCCGCTATTTCGTCCGGTTCTAACTCAATAATGTGGTTCGGATCTTCCACATATTTGCGTAACATGGATATGTGAAAAATGTTATGAACACGAGACATACTTGGCGGTAAAGCGAGTCTATAAGCCACAGTTCCTACTCGATCGAGGATTAAAAATGGACCGATGAATCGAGGATTGAGCTTTCCTCTCTTTTCAAATCTCGTAACTCCTTTCCATGGAGCAACACGTAAGAACACATGATCTCCTACATCAAATTCTACGTCCTTTCGATGAAGATCAGCATAACTCTTTTGTCGATCTTGTGAGGTTTTTATACGTTGTCGGATCGTTTGAATCTTTTCTGTAGTCATACGTACCAACTCCGGTTCCAACAACGTTGCTTCACCCACCTCATCCCAGCATACTGAAGAATGACATTTTCTTCCATACAATGCTTCGAATGGAGCCATGCCAATACTTGCTTGATAACTGTTGTTGTAGGAAAACTCCACCAATGGTAAGAACTTATCCCAACTTCCCTTGAAATCAAAGACACAGAGTCTTAATAAATCTTCTAGAGTTTGAATAGTCCTCTCTGATTGTCCGTCCGTCTGAGGATGATATGCCGAACTAAATCGTAAATTTGTGCCCATAGCTTTTTCTAAACTAACCCAAAATCGTGAAGTGAATCTTGGGTCTCGATCAGAAACTATGGATACTGGCATACCATGCAGTCTTACAATCTCGTTTATGTACATACGAGCAAGACGTTCAAGTGTATAAGTTTCTCGTATCGGTAAGAAATGAGCAGACTTGGTCAATCTATCAACAATGACCCAAATCGCATCTATACCTTGAGAAACCTTAGGAAGACCGGTAACGAAATCCATGGTAATGTGCTCCCACTTCCATTTTGGAATTTCAAGTGGTTGCAATGGACCTTTTGGTACTTGATGCTCCGCTTTGACTCGTTGACAAGTTAGACACCTTGAGATAAACAACGCTATCTCTCTCTTCATATTGCTCCACCAAAATGTATGACGAAGATCATGATACATTTTGGTACTTCCAGGATGGATTGCAAACGGTGTGTTGCGCGCCTCCATCATGATTTATACTTTAAATCATGGTTGTTAGGAACACAAAGTCTGGAGTTGACTCGAAGTATTCCTTCTTCATCGATTCTTGCTTCCGGCATAGCACCATCTTGCACTTTCTTCCTCATACACATCAGCTCCAGGTCTGTAGCTTGAGCAACTTTAACTTTATCGATTAAAGTTGGTTCTACTCGTATATTCGTCATCATCACATGGGTCCCTGGAGTCTTTAACTCTGTCTCCATCCTTTGCAAGTCATACAAAATGGGCCTTTGTGTTGACAATATCGCACTCGTACTTGCATATGATCTTCTACTCAATGCGTCAGCTACCATGTTCGCTTTTCCAGGATGGTATTGAATGGTATGATCATAATCTTTTAACAGTTCAAGCCAACGTCGTTGTCGCATGTTGAGTTCCTTTTGAGTGAAGAAATATTTGAGGTTTTTATGATCCGTAAAGATCTCCACCTTCTCCCCATACAAGTAATGCCTCCAAATTTTAAGTGCAAAGACAACATCTGCCAACTCTAGATCATGAGTAGGATAATTCCTCTCATATTCCTTGAGTTGTCTTAATGCATAGGCTATGACTTTTCCATGTTACATGAGAACACATCCCAACCCTTTGCTTGAAGCATCACTGTAGATGACAAATCCCTCCGAGCCAGATGGTATTGTTAGAACAGGTGCTGAAATGAGTCTCCTCTTGAGTTCTTGAAAACTCTGCTCACATTCTTCGCTCCAACCGAACTTTGTATCTTTCCGAGTCAGCTGAGTTAATGGAGTAGCGATTCGAGAAAATCCTTCCACGAATCTCCGATAATAACCAGCTAAACCAAGAAAGCTACGTACTTCGGTCACTGATTTAGGTTGCTCCCAGCTTTGAATAGCTTCAATCTTTGCCAGGTCAACCGATATTCCACGACTTGATACTACGTGCCCAAGGAATGCTACCTCCTCTAGCCAGAACTCGCATTTCTTCAACTTGGCATAAAGCTTATATTCACGAAGCTTTTGGAGTACCAGCCTCAAGTGTTGCTCATGATCTTCACGGCTTTTGGAATAAATAAGGATGTCATCAATAAAGACGACCATAAAGTGATCCAAATATTCCTTGAATACCCGATTCATCATATCCATAAAGGTAGCAGGAGCATTAGTCAATCCAAAGGACATGACTAGGAATTCATAATGCCCGTACCGAGTTCTGAAAGCCGTCTTTGAAATATCCTCAGTTCTAACCTTCAGCTGATGATATCCAGAACGAAGATCGATCTTTGAAAAGAATTGTGCTCCTTGCAACTGGTCAACTAGGTCATCAATACATGGCAATGGGTACATGTTTTAGATGGTGACATGATTCAACTCCCGATAATCAATACAAAGTCGCATACTTCCATCTTTCTTCTTCACGAATAGCACAGGAGCACCCCAAGGAGAAGTACTAGGACGAATAAAGCCAATGTCTAACAATTCTTGCAGTTAGATCTTTAACTCCTGAAGTTCAATAGGAGCCATTCGATATGGAGCTTTGGAAATGGATTTTGTACCGGGTTCAAGGTCGATACAAAATTCAATTTCACGCTCTGGGGGTAGGCCAGGAAGTTCTTCAGGGAATACGTCAAGGAATTTATTAACAATAGAAATATCATTCAAAACTAACGTATTTTTGTTTAGATTCGTGACATGAGCTAAGAAAGCTTGACATCCGTTTTTCAATAAACGAATAGCTTTACGGCTTGAGATGACAGCGATTAATTTTAATGGTTTGGTTGCTTGAATTCGCATAATAGGTCGATTAGGAATATAAAAGCTAACAACCTTACGAAAACAATCAATTTTTACATGATTAGTAGTTAACCAATCAATCTCTAGAATCACGTCAAATGCAAGTATTTTTAATGAAATCAGATCGACAGGTAATGTGTGGGTACCAACTTGAACCAAGTAAGACTTATAAACCGTGGATGTAATGAAGGTTTCTCCCAATGAAGTTTCAACAGATAAGTCAAAGTCTAATTTCTCCAGAATCAAATTTAATCGATGAGCGCAAGTAGGAGAAATAAAAGAATGGGTAGAACCGGTATCAAATAAAGTATAGACTTCGTTAGAGTTTATGATAAGCTTACCCGTGATGACCTCATTCGGGTTCCTTGCTTTCTGGGAGGTCACAACAAACGCTCTCCCTTGTACTACCGGTTTTTACTTTTTTGGGACGGCCTTTGGTGTCTCCATCTTGGCTGAACTTGTTTTTGGTAAACGACAAAATCGAGATAAATGACCTTCTCTTCCACAATTATAACATGCTTTAGACGGCATCGCGCAGTTTGGACTGATGTGCCCATCCCCTCTGCATTTGAAACAAATGATAGGTGGTCGTTCTCCTTCCTTAACAACGGGTGCTGGTGCTGACGTCTTTCCATCATTGTTGAATCTCCTCTTCTTGAAATGACCATTCTTATTATTTTGGCCCTGATTACCACCGAAGTGGTTACCATTTCTGGCCTGTTGATTCCCTCCACGCTTGTTGTCACTGCTTTGATGACTGCTCTCACTGGTATTATCATTTTGCCGACTGTTCTCTTTTGGTTGCGTTGACTCGTTATCGCACTCCACTAACTGAGCCCAATTAACAACTTCTGAATACAAACACAGTTTATGAGAAATAAGATGTTGACGTATCTCAGGTTTCAAATCTCGCAAAAACATTCGCGTCATTCGCTCTTCATTATCCACCAAGTGGGACGCAAACCGGGACAACTCAGCAAATTTAGCCTCATACTGCAACACGGTCATATTATTCTGCTCCAATTTGATGAACTCCACCTCCTTCATGTGACGAATACTTTCGGGAAAGTATTTGTCATTGAACAGCTCTCGGAACTTCTCCCAAGACATCTTCAGTGCGGCAGGTTGAGTACGCTTAATCGATTCCCACCAGTAATCTGCCTCTCCTCGCAACATAAAGGCGGCAAAGGGAACCTTTTGCTCCTCGGAGCATCCCAAGACATCAAATATCTTGGTAATCTACTTTATCCATGTTTCCGCTATAAGTGGTTTTGGATCTCCCTTAAACTCTGCTGGTCCCAACTCCTTGAACTGTTTAGCGGTGACCGTCCAAGAGTTTTCAGTGTTTCCACCTATATTTTGGACAGGAGCCGCTCTCGCCTGCTGTTGCATGAACTGCATAAAGATCTTGAACATTCCATCATTCATCATCTGGTCAGTGTTGTTGTTTGCATGAGGATTGTCACCTTCCTGATGCACATTATCCTGATTATTGATATGTGGTGAATCAACAGTCGCCTGTGCTCCATTGCTATTCTCAGCATTCTCAAATGCCATTTTCAGATACTGCCACAAAATAAAAGTTAATTGGTATGTCATATATTATCCTTATATTATGACCGACCAATTAAATACTATGCAAATAAACTTAGGTAGGTCATACTAGCGAAGAAATTTCCCGTCTCTCCCCTCCTAGTTCTATTCTCACATCTTATCCAGGGATCATATCCCTAAGGTCTGATGCCAACTGTGACGCCCCCAAAATTTAGGTATACATCACCCATCTTGGGTCGTCAGATACATAGTATAGAATACAAATACAACTGTTGTGTGCAATACGACAAAACATAAACTGTGAGTTTGAATACAAATATTATCTTCTAGAGAGTATTCATACTCAAAAGGAGTCCTCATTACATTTATTAACACACTATTACATAGAATAGTGAGGACTACTAACTAATACTATCATTCGGACCATCACTCCGTTTCCCGACTTGCCCCAGCTACGTTCTCATTTCCTGAAGAGAACAGTGAAAGAAAGGGTGAGCTCAACTAGCCCAGTAAGAAATATTATGACTAAGATAATGCAGAATAAATTATCATTAGCCTTCAACAATGTTAAACTGATAAAATATAATAGACGTCAAGTTTAACTACAGCGGAACAAGCAATCCATTAAAAGAGTCAAGTAGAAAATAAACTCTACTATCTGTAATGATTTAAAAGGTTTTTCAACACTGTGATCGCTGGGACTCAGCTTAATAAAATAATCCACATCATCGAATCACCCCTGCACTACGGCCAATGATATTCGTGTATTCATTAATGGTCATGATCATGCCAACAACTGTCCATCAATGCACTACGGGCCAATGAGGACTTTTACCATATCATTTGTAACATTACGGTAATGATTATACCGAATAATCCCTAGTCATAATCATACCAAGTCCATCTATGCACTACAGGCCACAGATGACTTTCAACATTTTATAAACATGAGAATGATGACAATGATATAAGAATTCAATAAAACAAGTTCAAGAATTAATTTATCCAAGAATTAACAACGTCCAAATTGTCAACATGATACTGCTTTGTGGAGTAAAATTCAAGAATATTTAGAAGAATATTTTCGTGAAAAGATACTGGATGAAACGCAATTATCAAGGATATTTCACAAATTTCATGGAGTATAGAAGTCAAAACTTAACCAACTGAGTATAATAAAGAATGGAATAACAAAAGAAATCACCATGCATGCGATAGACCGAACAGACATGTTATTCCAACAGAATAATAAATAATGGAACCAGGTCCGGGGTAAAACGCCAGACAGGATATTCCAACAGAATAATAATAAAGACGGAACCAGGTCCGGTGTAAAACACACAGACAGAATGTTCCAACAGAATAATAATAAAGACGGACGGAACCAGGTCCGGTGTAAAACACACAGATAGGATGTTCCAACAGAATAATAATAAAGACGGAACCAGGTCTAGTGTAAAACACACAGACATGATGTTCCAACAGAATAATAATAAAGACGGAACCAAGTCCGGTGTAAAACACACAGACAGGATGTTCCAACAGAATAATAGAAGAATGTCACCAAGTATAGGGTAGACCGCGTATACAGGTTATTCCAACAGAATAATAAGATATGGAATAACAACAGTTCTCTTCATGAATAAGAAAGAATAACACCCCTTACCGTTTTAAAGAAGAGCTGAAATAAGGAAGTAGTTAAGTAGCAGAATACTCTTCTTCTCTCTCTCTATAATTTTTCTCTATAGTTTCTCTCTCTAGAGTTCAGTGAATTCGTAAGAAATAATGAAGGAATGAGCTGCTATTTATAGAAAAATAGAATGCATAGTAACTAATCCATGAACGGTCCAGATTGATTACTTTAATCTGACGGTCCATATTTAAAGAAAAATCTTTTAAATAAAATATAATATATTCTATTTATAGAATTACTTTAATAAAGTATTCTGTTTTATATAAAAAGATGTTTCTGTTTTATTACGTTAATAATACGAATAAAACAAAACGTCATTATCGCTAAATAATTCATATTATTAACTGACAATAATTGAATCAAACTGAGTGACTTCTCACATAAGCATTAATAATCAATACCGTGTACTACTATGTAACCACACGTATTACTGTACTTTTACTACCGAGTAGTTCAACAGTATCAATGGTAAAACTTCCGCCGTTATTTTTAATAAAATATTTTTTGTCGTTTTCTCAATCCGACAATAATTCCGTTGTGGGGTCCACCAATGATTGTGCCGTTGTACGAATATTCCCTGTTAAAATGAATATTCCCCGACCAATCGAATATTATATAACAACTTGCGTACTTTGCAAAATTTATAAATATTACCCTCAACTATAACATTATATCAAATTAACTCCATAATATTCAAAAATGATATTTATAGAAAATTCATCTTTATTTATAAAAGTTGGGGTCTTACAGTTCATGCATCCTAAGTTCATTAATTACTTTGGTAGATCAAGAAGGATAGCAACCAAATCAATGTGAGGTTCTCATCCTTTTATTTCTTATTCTTCTTCTATTTCGGTTTTTACCTCATCATATATGGGGGTTATGGTCTAATACTCAAAGTACCCTAGTCCTACATATCATCATGTATGGAACTAAGTATCTTGAGTGTTAGATCAAAGGTTTAGAGGAAGGAAATGAACATATCTTCTCCAAGGGGTGAAACCCTTGTTTTTCTTCCACTAAATCTTGTGTAACTCAAGTTTTACAACTTGGATTTATGATCCGTCGAAGGGGGAGTGCTAGATACATGAGTTATCTAGTAAATCCAAGCAGTAGAACACAAATCTAGCAAGTTTTGAAACCTTTGGGGCTGTTTTCCCCAAAATAGTCCACTTTGATTGTTAAGGGTTCAAAACCCTAAAATAGTTACTATTCTGGTTTTTCTTGGGACTATTTTGGATAGTTACATGTCTTTTAAAAATCTGAGAAAAATCACAGAGGTACCTTGAGAAGTTATCTACATGTAGGAAAAAGAACGGACGCGTTTCGATTTATAGGTTGTGCGTAATGGTTATTTCCGTCAAGGACTCCGAAATATTAACCTTCTAATATCTCACTGTGTATACACTGGAAAATTCCGAAAGTTTTACAGTAGGTTCATATATGTTATGAGAGTATACCCTAAAAAATTTAGATTTTTCTGAGCAGAACTCAATTTATGAAAAATAAAGCAAGATCCGAGTGTTTTGGGCACTTTAAAATTAGTAAATCATTTTCTAAAATTCTAGAAAAATTTGTGGATCATTGTTGGTTAATATACTGCCCAAATCCAGAAAATGAGAATTTTTGGAATCATTTTGCTATTTTTCATAAAAATGATTAAGTTGTGAATAAAAGAAAATAAATAGTTAAATGATGTCTTAAATAAGAAAAATGTGATTTTAATACTTGAGTACTCCTAATATATAATATTATGACTATTTTAGGGCATTTTGGTAATTTATAATAAAAAAATATTAATTACAACTTTTTATGGATATTAAATAAGAGGTTTAATAAAAGATGAGCAATTAGAATAAATTGTTTATTAATCCAATAAATTATTAAAAATATTATTATGATATTAATAATATTAGTATATGATATTGTTAAGCAGATAAAATATTAAGATTAAAACTTCATTAAAATATTATTAAATAGTTAATAATATGTGATTTTAGCATTAATAAATGATTAAAGTATTATTAAATGATTAATAATATTAGATTACAATATTAATATTAGATTAAAATATTATTAAAAGATTATTGATATTAATTTAAAGTATTATTATTGAATAAATAATAATATTCGAGATTAAATAAAATGATATTAAAAATGTAATAACATTAGTAAAGGAATAAAATATTATTAAATAATTAATAATATTAGTAATGGAATAAGATATTATTAAATGATTAATAATATTAGCAAATGAATAACAGTATTATTAGTGAACTAATAATACTACGAGATGAATTAAATATTATCAAGATTAATAATATTAAGTAAATTAAAGGTAGTTGTTAATTAATAGTAACATTACCGAGGCAGGATAATATTTCTAAGAACTACATATAAAATATAATATCTATGTGATTACCTAATCTAATGTTATGTTATGGCTAATTGAAAGATTAACTATATGTCTTTCAAATGAAGATAATTAAACTACATAGTGGATAGAATTTAATTGTGTAGCCGTAACCTACAAACGAGGCAAGTTTCCTAACTCAAACTCGAGTTATTATTTTCAAAACATGTTACTGAATAATTATTGATGATTATTCACCTCTATATTGATTACTGAGATTCGCACTTGGTGCAATTGAATTCTTGTTCTATTAATATTGAATTGCGAATTAAATTAAAGTTCTTCATTCATGAACTGTTTATGAGATAGATTTATGCTAATTGTATCAGCTAGATCAAGCATGTTTAAATTTGTTAAATCAAATGTGTTTTAAAAAGTTGTTTTTACTAAATTGATACGATAAGAACTCTTGACTGAGAAAAAGGACGAATTTGATTAAGGCATGATATCGATGCTGGATTATTAAGTGTTTATGCATAAATTGCGGGGTATGAAAGGCTGATCCCCTTGAATACCAAAACTTATTTAGAGATCCAGTTTAAATGATTGAGAACCTTGACAAATGTTCATGGTTATTTCAAAACCACTCAGTACACGTTATTCAATTATTCGAATATTCAATTGTTGATTATTAATTCATGTTCCTCCACAATCTTATACTATTGTAGAACATTGAAAACAAAACCTCTTTCTGGTCATGATATATCTCACTTGTATATGAACTTGCTAACCAAATTAGTTTCTTACCCTTGCTATATCATGACATTTATTTTAGTTAAGCCTGAAGGATCCAATGCGAAAGACAAAGGCAAGGGAAAGATCCAGGAATAGTTTAGAATGAATATTAATTATTATTATCTGATGGAATTTCTTATGTAAACCTTTTGTAATATGAATGGTGCGCTTAAGTTAAGGTTAAGAAGACCTTGGGATCATGTTATGGAACTTTATTTTAATGAACAATGTATGTTTATTATTCCGTAATAGTTTATAGAATGCTTATGATGATAATAGATCGTGAGCACCGAATTTGAGGTTAGAGAACCTGGATTTGGGGGCGTCACAGGTTGGTATCAAAGCTGTAGGTTATAAATATTAGGAATACGAAACCTAGGTTATAACCTTAGTAGAATACTCTTAGAGTATGTTAGCTAGGTGATGGATTGAGGAGATCCATCAAGTTTTAGTTGAACTGAATAAAATATCATTTCATTTTATCAATGAATATATTTTATTGTGGTACTGATGTTGTTTTGATTCTTTATTGTGGTTATAGAATGGCTGACGAGAGTCAAGATAGCTATTTAGTGAACCAAGAGTCGAGGGACTCTAGTGAGGAGTCCATGGAGCATGAGATGATAGGTGATTTGTTGGCGAGGAACATCGAGCTAGAGGTTAGGGTTGAGCGAGTGGAGGCGCAGAACCACACCCTCCAGATTTCAGAGCAGCAGTACAAGGACGCTGCTTACCAGGCACATGCTAAGTTAGCCGAGTTGCGAGGGAGGTTGGAGCAGAGAGAGCAACAGCTAGGTCAGTTGAGCGACGAGGTGGAAGTTAAAGATGTGAGGATATATACTGTGGAGCAAGCTTTAGACATCGCCTTTATGCAGTTCGATGCTAAGTGGATGGAGCTGCCCTCCAGCAGTGAGAGCAGACGTTGATTGGTATTCATGTCCAATATAGTCCCACTTTTTGTTTCTAAAAGGGACTGTTTGGTTGTTGTAAATCTTTATGCTTTGCTGTATGATTAGGATGGCAGTTAGACCCCAACTTTTATTTTGATAGAGGGGTAGATGGTAATGGATCCTCACTTTTTGTCCATTAGAGGATAGTTGGTGGTGGTCAGTTTATGCCTTGAGCGTTTATAGAAGTATGCTAGATGTCTAGTTAGTTTGTTTTAATACATTGGTATATGAATATAAATGCATTATTATGATATGTGTTGGAAATTTTAAATAGTAAATTGTCTATTTAACGTTATGTGAATCCAGTAGACTGATTTGGAAAATTTTCTTTAAAAACAAACTTAACCCACTAATCGGGGAAAAAAACTTCCAAATCTTGATAATGCCGCCCAGACGTGTACTAAGGAACCAAGAGATCGAAGAGTCAGTTAATAATGCAGCGGGAGCTCAACCAAACCCAATGCAAGACTTTATCAACATGGTGACTGAAGCTATGAGGAATCAACCTCAACCTACAGGAAATCAGGCGGGAAACCAACTAGCCAACTTTAAGGACTTCAAGGCAGTAGGACCGCCTTAGTTTAGAGGAACAGCAGACCCAATAGAGGCCCATACGTGGATAAAGGAAATTGAGAAGGCCTTCATTATTGCTAGAGTAGCAGAAGAGCAGAAAATAATTTTCGCTACCTACTTAATGAAGGGTGAGGTTAACTATTGGTGGGAGGCCAACCAGAACAAAGCCGAGACTGGAATCGTGACTTGGGAAGCGTTCAAGACGTTGTTCTTTGGGAACTACTTCCCTGAGAGTACACAAGCAAGGATGGAGATCAAGTTTTTGGAATTGAAACATGAGAATATGTCAGTGTCAGAGTACGCTGCGAAGTTCAATGAATTGGCCAGATTCGCTCCACATCAGGTGGACACGGAGGTGAGGAAAGCAAGAAAATTCGAAAATGGACTAAAGCTGTGGAATTACAGTAAGGTAGCAGTTTTACAAATCACGTCATTCTCAACTCTGTTGGAGAAAGCTCTCATAGCGAAAGGTGGAAGCGAAGCGGTCTCAAAGTACAATCGGGAGAAGAACAAGAAGAAAGTAGAAGGTGAAAATCAGAATGTTAGCAATGGTGGTAGCAACAACAAGAAGCAAAAATGGAGCAGTGGGGGTAGTAATTTGGAGAGTCGGCAAGGAAGTGTGCAACAAAAGAAGTCGGTGTGTGAAAAATGTGGAAAGAGTCACTCGGGAAAGTGCATGAAGGGAAAAATGATATGTTATACCTGTGGACAAGAAGGGCATATCTCACCCAATTGTCCTAAGGTAAAGAAGGGAGGTTGTTTTAATTGTGGTGAAGCGGGACATCAGATCAAGGATTGCCCAAAGAAGAAAAGCACGGATGGTGGATACGGCAACAGGGGTAATAACACTTGGACAACCAATGGAGGACCAGCCCAGCCAAACAAGCCGATAACGAGGACGTTCAATATGACAGTGCAAGATGCCGTGGCCTCTAGGGAGGTGGTGTCAGGTATAATTCCGATCAACGATATAAATGCCTATGTGTTATTCGATTCGGGAGCTTCATGTTCTTTCGTATCTGATGAATTTGCTCAAAGATTAAGTTTACCTCATGAACTATTAGAACACCCAATGAATGTAGAAGTAGCAAACAAAGAAATTATCCCTGTAGACTACATCCTTAGGAACTGTTGTGCTGATGTAAGAGGGTTTAAGCTTAACATGGATTTGATACCGATTCGTCTTGGTGAGTTTGATGTAATCCTCGGGATGGATTGGTTATCGAGTCACGGAGCGGTTATTAACTGTAAGGAAAAGTACGTACACCTAAAGACTGCGAATAAGTCAAATATGGTATTTCATGGCAGTAAATCGCCAAGACAATCTTGTTGTCTGACGATGGTGCTAGCAAAGAAATTGCTTAGGAAGGGTTGTATAGGTTATTTAGCTCACGTTGTGGATACCCGCGGAGTCGAGGACGAATTGGGTCAGATACCTATTGTAAGGGAATTCATTGATGTCTTCCTAGATGAGATTCCGGGATTGCCACCAGATAGAGAGGTAGAGTTTGTTATCGATTTGGCACCAGGGACAGCACCGGTATGCAAAGCGCTGTATCGTATGGCTCCGGTAGAAATGAAGGAGCTGATGTTTCAACTACAAGAGTTGTTAGATAAGGGATACATTCGACTAAGCTTATCATCGTGGGGAGCACCAGTCTTATTCATAAAGAAGAAGGATGGGTCATTAAGGCTTTGTATCGACTACCGAGAGTTAAACAAGGTCAACATTAAGAACAAGTACCCGTTGCCCTGGATCGATGATTTGTTTGATCAGTTAAAGGGGGCGAAATACTTTTCAAAAATTGGCTTGAGGGCTGGTTATCACCAACAGAAGGTGAGGCAGGAGGATGTTACAAAGACGGCATTCAGAACATGGCATGGACACTTTGAGTTTCTGGTAATGTCTTTTGGATTGACGAATGCGCCAGCAGCATTCATGGACTTGATGAACAGAGTGTTTAAACAGTATTTGGATAAGTTTGTTGTCGTGTTCATCGATGACATTCTGGTATATTCAGAGACGGAGGAAGAGCACGCCGAACATCTAAGGATAGTGTTGGAGACGTTAAGGAGGGAGAAGTTGTATGTAAAGTTCTCCAAGTGTGAGTTTTGGTTATAGAGAGTACATTTTTTTGGTCACGTTATCGACAAGGACGGTGTTTCGGTGGATCTAGCAAAAGTAGAAGCAGTTATCAACTGGGAACAGCCAAAGACGCCGACAGAAATTAGGAGTTTCTTGGGATTAGCAGGATACTATCGGAGATTCATCCATGATTTTTCAAAGATAGCATCGCCGTTGACCAACCTTACTAGAAAGACGGTGAAGTTCGTTTGGACAGAGAAATGTGAAGAGAGTTCCATGGAATTAAAGAAGAGGCTCAGTCAAGCACCGGTGTTAGCTTTACTAGACAACACGGGAGGATTTGTAGTGTATAATGATGTGTCACACAAGGGTCTTGGCTGTGTACTGATGCAGCATGGCAAGGTCATTGCATACGCTTCACGTCAGCTAAAGGATTATGAGAAGGGTTATCCGACTCATGACCTGGATTTAGCATCAGTAGCTTTTGCCTTGAAGATTTGGAGGCACTATTTGTTTGGCGAAAAGTGTGAGATATTTACAGATCACAAGAGTATGAAGTATATCTTCACGCAGAAGGAACTAAATATGAGGCAGCGCCGATGGCTAGAATTGATCAAGGATTATGATTGTGAGATTCTGTACCATCCAGGCAAAGCAAATGTAGTGGCAGATGCCCTGAGCAGAAAAGGCAGAGATAAGTTATTAAAGTTGACCATTCAAGAGGAATTGGTGAAAGATTTTGAACGACTTGACTTAGAGGTTAAGTATCCGATGGAGACCAATAAGAAATTATTTACAGTGGCAGCGAGCCCGACTTTATTAGATAAGGTTAAAGAGGCTCAAGAGAAGGACGAAGATTATGACAACATCAAGAAGCGGTTAGCTGAAGGGGATGAATTTGTGACAACCCCAAAATAGGTCCATTCCATCCAACCTATTCTGAGTCGCCAAATACATGGTATAGAAAATAACTACAACTTTATTACAACAATTGTCGTGCAAAATATAATAACACATATGCTGTGAGTTTGGATACAAATATATACTAAATGTGACTCATGTCCCAATCGTGGACAGCACCTCACAATGATACCTTACATAAAGGTATATTAAAAACTGTTTTAGAAATTATAATCTTTGGGAAGTGCTCAAGGAAACTTTCGTACATGGGAGGCCATGTATCTAGGTTATGATAGATATCATATGGCCACAGAATTATCCTTGGTTGACCCAATAGACCCAAAGAAAAACGAGAAGTTTACTATCATATTCTTCTCACTGGTGAGTCTTCTCTTAATGTATCATTATCTCAACTGTCTCTAATTGAAAATTATACTTCAAACAAACACCAAGATTATATAGGTAGTGCTCGTAAAGATACTCAGCAAGTGGATGAGCACAATCCTGTCTTATGATGACACGAGTTTGTATGTCATTAGACATCATGTATGATAGGGACAAAACACCCTTCCAACGTTGGGTTCGCCTCACCCTATTTTCTTCACCAAATATAACTACTAAATGATGACCACCGTTCTATTCCCTTGTTACCCCCGCTCGACCCAGCTACACTCTTATTACCTGAAAGGAATTATAAAACAAAAGGGTGAGCACAACTAGCCAGTAAAGAATATCATGACTAAAGATAAATAAATTATCAATAGTCTTCATCAGTAATAAATCAGAGATTTAGAACATATGGTAGATGATAAAAATTTCAACCATAGTTGCAGCGGAACGAGCAATCCATTAGAAGAGTCAAATAAACTATAAAGTCTATTATCTTCTCCATGTTAAAAATCCACCAACAATGTTTTATCCCTGTAACATCACTCAACAGTTCCTTTCCATAATCATATGAATAACTCATAATCATAATTGTGATTCTAAATTTTTCTTCGCACCCAGGACGAAAAATATTTTCATCACCTGTCTTTACCTGAAAAATCAAAGATCATGGTTATACCAAATCACAGTTCCTGTTCATAAATCATGCTAATAAATTCATCTTCGCACTACGGCCAAAGATATTCATCAACAAACCATCTTTGCACTATGGGCCAAAGATATTCAACAACAGTTCATCTTCGCACTACAGGCCAAAGATATTCATCAATAATTCATCTTTGCACTACAGGCCAAAGATATTCATCAATAGTTCATCTTTGCACTACAGGCCAAAGATATTCATATCTCAAAGAAATATATAATCATTTCAGAATTATATAAACAATAATTATAACCATGTTGATCAATTCGCCTTTACACTTAAGCTAAAGATATTCAGTTATAAATTCAATGGTCATGATCATACCAGTCAACAATTTAACTTTGCACTACTGGCCAAAGAGAACCCATAGTCATGAACATACCAACAATCTACCCATCTTTACACTTAAGTGAAAGGGAATTTCAACATCAAGGTTATAAAAATGTTATATATGATAATAAAAATAATATGGTCAAAATATAGATTTTATTTCAAGAGTAATATTCATAAATTAACTATAATTTGGTCAAAAAAAAGAAACTAATTTTATCGTGAATAGTAACTCATGAATAGTAACTCGTGAATAGTAACTCATGAATAGTAATCCCGACACAAAAAGGTAGAAATTCTACAATAAAATTCATACCAATATTTCGGTATAATGATATTGAAAGAATAACATTTCTTAAATTTATAAAGAATTTATTTTAATTATTTACACTTTACTAAATAATGCATTTAATCATCCTAAAATGCTAAACTCATAAGATTTCATTACCAATAACCAAAACCCTCATCAAAAATCTGCATATACCTCATATAAGATTCTCAAGCCATAAAATCCTATTTTTCAATTTTCTTACTTTATATAACATATTTAATTCATTTACCATAACTAGTCTATTTTTATGAAAAATACCAAATCAGTTTCAAAAATATTTCTTTTCTGGGATTTAGCAGAATATAGTCCCATATTGAACATATATTTTTCTCAGAATTTTTAAAACTCATTTACTATTTTTCATATGGCCAAAACAGCGGAATATTGAGACATTTATCATAAATTGTACTTTTATCCAAAAATTCCGAAATTCACAGAGTATAGTGATATATTATTGATATACTCCCAATAAAAATTTCATCAATTTTAAAGTTAACCACAAGGAGTTATAAGCGGTTACTTTTAAAATAGTATTTTCTCATAAAATTCATAACTCTTAATCTATATATCCAAAAATCATCATTTTTGGACACAATCAATAAAACTCATCAAAATATCATTTCAAATTTTTCCAAAATTTTCTGAAGGTCAGAAGCAGTACGAACTAAAAAACATAATAACTCTTAAAATCCCTTACCTCAAAAGAGTAGTACTTCTGACTCGAATATCGGATGAAAAACCGAAGGAAACTTCTACTAAATAGCAACTCTCAAAGTATCTAAATACTCTCAAAAATATGCTTGATAATATAGAGAGAAAGAAAACTTGTTTCTGGTGTGATTTTCAATTCTAACTTAAGCACCTATTTATAGGAAAATGCTAGAACGTCAAAGGAGACTAAAATAATAAAAATTATTATTTATTTCATCCTTCCACGTACCAACCAAGTTCAGCCATCAAGCATGCCAACTTGGAAGAAAAACAAGCAGCCCACATGTTTTAAATAAGAGTGGGTCCCGCTCAATTTTAATAAAAATTATTTTATTTTCCTAAACTTCAACAATTCATAAAAAATAGCCATTTTATCAGAAAATTCGAATCTCACAATTTTTTTTATAGGAAATTCAATTCTCTACAACTTTGCAGAAGAAAGTTTTTCCAAATTCCAAACAAAAATTGACTGAAATCCATAAACGGGCGATTTTACATGCTATAATCAAATTTCAGTCAAGAAATGGGGTCCACCGACACACAAAACATGTGTTAATCATTTAATACAATAAAAATACTCTTCCTCCTCATATACTCATATATCCCACATTCATTGTAAAACTATCACTATTATTATATTATTCTGCTATATCCACATAAAATTAATAGTTTTATCATCATATAAATCAATAATTAATTATTTACAAATAATATTACAGAATCACAGTACTACCAACCAGGCCGTTCCTAGGAAAGAGGGGGCTTTCTAATAAGGATTCCTCCTTATTGGCGCGTAATTAGATGACCAAACCTCTCATTAGACAGAACTTTTTAGACATTGCCAATAATGTTATCTAATAATATTATTCAAATAATATTAATTATTGATCTGATAATGGAGATGATGTGCAGCAATAATTATTGAAACAACAATAATATAAAATATCAACGCAGTAATTATTGAATCAATAAAATAAAATATTGAACAGTAATTACTGTGACAATTATTCAGTAGCGCCTTCTTACGTAAGAATCAATAACTTTAAAAATACTGTGCAATACCGTGTGCTACTGTGCAATAACGCGTATTACTGTATTTTTAACCACCGGGTATTCCAACAGTGTTAACGGTAACAACTACACCGTTAATTATAAAAACTCAATTTTTGTCGTTATCTTCATCCGACCGTTTTCCGTTATGGGTCCCACAAATAGCTGCGCCGTCGTACGAATATTCCCCGACAGAAAGAATATTCTACGACCAACGAATATTCTCCGACAACAATGATTATTTTATAACCACTTGTTTATTTTTGAAAAATTTTCACATTTTACCCATAACTTTAACTTTTTATCAATTTAACCATTTACTGAATTGTAATTATAAGAAAAACTGAATACTTTTATTTCATAAAATTCGGGATCTTACAGAATTGAAATACAAGATTGATGGCACCAGACTGTTGAGATTCGAAAGACGAATTTGGGTACCGTTAGTACCAGAACTAAGAGAAGAGATTTTGCAAGAAGCACACAGTACGAGGTACTCGATACACCCAGGAAGCACAAAGATGTATTAAGATTTACGTCAACACTTTTAGTGGCCAAACATGAAGAGGGAGGTTGCATAATGCGTCAGCAGATGTCTAACTTGTCATAGAGTCAAGGCAGAGCATCAACGACTGAGTGGATTACTACAACCTTTAGAGATTCTAGAGTGGAAATAGGAGCACATCACGATGGATTTTGTGGTGGGACTTCCACCAATGCAAAAAGGGCACGACGCCATATGGGTGATTGTAGATCGTCTTACGAAGTCGGCTCACTTTTTGCCGATCAAGATCAGGTATAGTTTAAACCAGAAGAGAGATTTTGAAGTGGGAAGCTATGCATTTTTGAAAGTATCTCCCTAAAAAGGGAAGATAAGGTTTGAAAATAAAGGTAAACTGAGTCTGAGTTTTATTGGGCCATTCGAGATCTTGAGGAAGATAGGCGAAGTGGCGTACGAGGTAGCTCTACCTCCTAAACTGGAACATATTCATAATGTGTTTCATGTGTCAGTGCTACGACCATATAAGCCTGATTACAAGCACGTGATATCGTATGAGCCAATTCAGGTCGAAAAGGATTTGTCGTATGAGGAAATTTCGGTTAAAATTTTAGATAGAAAAGAGCAGAAATTGCAAAATAAGGTTATACATTCTATAAAAGTTCTTTGGAGGAACCACAATACTGAAGAACTTATGTGGGAACTCAAAGAAAAGATGAGGGAAAATTATCCACACCTTTTTGAGTAACCATATATGTAATTCCGGGGACGAAATTCTTATAAAGGGGTGAGGATGTAATAACCGTGAATTTTAAGTCGCTATATATAGGTACATTATCGATATATAAAAAAAACTTTGTGTTATATAGTGATTTAATATGTGACAACATATGTGAAGTGGTGCATGAATCAATAATCATATATACTATAGTTATGGATATATACATTTATAGATTTCTTTAAAAATGAACGCTTCGTAACCTAATTATACATTAGGTGATACAATTAAATAACCTAAGAGTTATGGTAATAAGGAAAGGTTAGTATTTAATATTTATACTAACTTAAGTGGATAATCTTGTTATTTTTAGTGACTAATAATTTTAAACCTATTTCTAGTAAACCTAATTTGGTTATGAGCTAAAGTCACATGTATAGGTAATTAAATTTCATAAGATTGTGAATGGAAATCATAAATAAATAATTTGGGTAACATATATTAAAATTATTAGACTATGTTTATTGCATGGCCTAAAACAATTAAAGGAGAAGCCCAAAAGAAATAAAATGTAAGCCCAAACTTAGCCCGCTTGATTAAGGGTATTTTAGACCTTTGATTAATCTAATTTATGCATTAAAATAAAAGTTAAATGAAGGTATTAGTGGGCATATATATGGCTGGCCACATTAGCCTTTTTAAGGTAAGAATATTAAGCTAATCATGTTCCATAAGTAGAAATCTTACACACAAGGACAAGTGTGTCATGCTCCCATTGGTAGAAAATCCACTTAACACCCTTAATCACATGATTAGGCTTAATTGGAAGAGATAAGATGAATTCTTTTATCCATGGGACAATCTAAGTATGGGGGATAATAGTTTTATCACACATTCATTTGCTAGACATTTTCATTTCTCTTATCATTCTTCTTCTTCATTTTCTCCCAAGCTTGCAAAAGAAAGCCAAAGAGAGAGAAACAAGTGGGAGGGCCGAATTTTAGGAGTGCAAGAAAGGGAGTGATATTTGGTTCATGTATCCTAAGTTCATTACTTACTTTGGAAGATCAAGAAGGATAGCAACCAAATCTAGGTGAGGTTCTCAACCATTTTTTATTTCTTATTCTTCTTCTATTTTGGTTTTTACCTCATCATATATGGGGGTTATGGACTAATACTCAAAGTATCCTAGTTCTACATATCATCATATATGGAACTAAGTATCTTGAGTGTTAGATCAAAGGTTTAGAGGAAGGAAATGAGCATATGTTCTTCAAGGGGTGAAACCCTTGTTTTTCTTCCACTAAATCTTGTGTAACTCAAGTTTTACAACTTAGATTTGTGATCCGTCGAAGGGGGTTCCTAGATACATGAGTTATCTAGTAAACCCAAGCGGTAGAACATAAATCTAGTAAGTTTTGAAACCTTTGGGGCTATTTTCCCCAAAATAGTCCACTTTGATTGTTAAGGGTTCAAAACCCTAAAATAGTTACTATTCCTGTTTTTCTTGGGACTGTTTCGGACAGTTTCATGTCTTTTAAAAATTGGGGAATAATCACAGAGGTATCTTGAGAAGTTGTCTACATGTAGGAAAAAGAACGGACGCGTTTCGATTTATAGGTTGTGTGTAATGGCTATTTTTGTCAAGGAATCCGAAATATTAACCTTCGAATATTTCACTGTGTATACACTGGAAAATTCCAAAATTTTTACAATAGGTTCATATATGTTATGAGAATATATCTTGAAAATTTCAGATTTTTCTGAGCAGATCTCAATTTATGAAAAATGAAGCAAGATCCGAGTGTTTTGGTCACTTTAAAATTAGTAAATCATTTTCTAAAATTCCAGAAAAATTTAGGGATCATTGTTGGTTCATATACTGCCCAGATCCAGAAAATGAGAATTTTTGGTATCAGTTTCCTATTTTTTTAAAAATAATTAAGTTGTGAATAAAAGGAAATAAATAGTTAAATGATGTCTTAAATAAGAAAAATATGATTTTAATGTTTGAATACTCCTAATATATAATATTATGACTATTTTAGGGTATTTTCGTAATTTAGAATAAGAAATATTATTTATGACCTTTTATGGATTTTAAATAGGAGGTTTAATAAAGGGTGAGCAATTAGAATAAATTGCTTATTAATCCAATAAATTATTAAAAATATTATTATGATATTAATAATATTAGTATATGATATTGTTAAGTAGATAAAATATTAAGATTAAAACTTTATTAAAATATTATTAAATGATTAATAATATTTAATTTTAGCATTAATAAATGATTAAAGTATTGTTAAATGATTAATAATATTAGATTAAAATGTTAATATTAGATTAAAATATTATTAAAAGATTATTGATAATAATTTAAAGTATTATTATTGAATAAATAATAATATTTGAGATTAAATAAAATGTTATTAAAAATGTAATAACATTAGTAAAGGAATAAAATATTATTAAATAATTAATAATATTAGTAATAGAATAAGATATTATTAAATGATTAATAATATTAGCAAATGAATAAAAATATTATTAGTGAACTAATAATACTACAAGATGAATTAAATATTATCAAGATTAATAATATTAAGTGAATTAAAGGTAGTTGTTAATTAATAGTAACATTATCGAGGAATGATAATATTTCTAAGAACTACATATAATATATAATATCTATGTGATTACCTAATCTAATGTTATGCTATGACTAATTGAAAGATTAACTATATGTCTCTCAAAGGAAAATAATTAAACTGCATAGTGGATAGAATTTAATTGCGTAGCCGTAACCTACAAACGAGGAAAGTTTCCTAACTCAAAATCGAGTTATTATTTTCAAAGCATGTTAATGAATAATTATTGATGATTATTCACCTCTATATTGATTACTGAGATTCGCACTTGGTGCAATTGAATTCCTGTTCTATTATCATTGAAATGCGAATTAAATTAAAGTTCTTCATTCATGAACTGTTTATGAGATAAATCTATGCTAATTATATCAGCTAGATCAAGCATGTTTAAATTTGTTAAATCAAATGTGTTTTAAAAAGCTGTTCTAATTAAATTGATATGATAAGAACTTTTGATTGAGAAAAAGAACGAATTTGATTAAGGCATGATATCGATGCTGGATTATTAAGTGCTTATGCATAAATTACGGGGTATAAAAGGCTGATCACATTGAATACCAAAACTTATTAAGAGGTCCAGTTTAAATGACTGAGAACCTTGACAAATGTTAATGGTTATTTCAAAACCACTCAGTACACGTTATTCAATTATTCGAATATTCAATTGTTGATTATTAATTCATGTTCCTTCACAATCTTATACTATTGTAGAACATTGAAAACAAAACCTCTTTCTGGTCATGATATATCTCACTTGTATATAAACTTGCTAAGCAAATTAGTTGCTTACCCTTGCTATATCATGACATTTATTTCAGTTAAGCCTGAAAGATCTAATACGAAAGACAAAGGCAATGGTAAGATCCAGGAATAGTTTATAATGAATATTAATTATTATTATCTGATGGAATTTCTTATGTAAACCTTTTGTAATATGAATGGTGTGTTTAAGTTAAGGTTAAGAAGATCTTGGGACCATGTTATGGAACTTTATTATAATGAACAATGCATGTTTATTATTCCGTAATAGTTTATAGAATGCTTATGATGATGATAGATTGTGAGCACCGAATCTGAGGTTAGAGAATCTGGATTTGGGGGTGTCACACTTACTCTTCTGAGTTGGTCCTCCAATGGTTAACTTTGTAGAACTGCTTTTGTACCCACTTCCTCCATCTGAATTCTTCTTCAATGGACAATCCTTGAATCGATGTCCCGTCCCTCCACAAGAAAAATAACCACCTTTCTTCGGCTTAGGACAATTTTGTAAGAACCCGAATTTTCAGAAAATATTAAAATAAGAATTTAGTAGATAAAA
Organism: Panax notoginseng; assembly: GCA_016801055.1. Classification (NCBI taxonomy): domain Eukaryota; kingdom Viridiplantae; phylum Streptophyta; class Magnoliopsida; order Apiales; family Araliaceae; genus Panax; species Panax notoginseng. The sequence goes on from CM029019.1 coordinate 86,484,640, forward strand.
ATTATTAAAGCATGAGATGGGTTCGAACAAGAATATATGTGATATGAGGTATGTAGTATTGTGGTACATAGGGTAATATGATCTATGTAATAAGTGATGTTGTGTTTAATAAATATATATCATTATTATATATTTGTTATAAATTGTTGAGATGAATTAGTAAAGAAGATGGGTAGAAATTTATCTACTGATATTAAATAATTTATGTGAAATTATTTTATCATATTAAGTTGGTGACATTAAATATATTTGATAAATCACCAATTTCTTGAGTATGTATGAGTAGGTATCAAGTTTAAGGAAGTGCAACCGTGCCCTTTAATGGTGGATGTATAGGAGCTGAGCTAAACGATTCCTTCAGAGAGCGGAGGTATATACGAATTAGTGTCCGATCTAACTCACTGTGAAAACAGTGTAGACGAGACAGAAACTAATTTGTTGGTTGTTTGTGGGAAACCACTCAGTGTACTATATTGAATACTATTAAAGACTCGATGTGTGCTAGGTTTAGACTTGTATATATGTACGTTGTTGACGAGAGAAGAAAATTGATATATTTTTAGATAAATATTGGTTAGAGATTTATTGATTAATATTGAGATATGGTTAAATGTATAGATTAAATAAATTGTGTTGAGATAATCTATAAAAAGGAAAGAGAAATGATTATAGTATATTTCTAATAAAGGATATTAAAGTAAATTCTATCATTTGATTATTTTAATAAAAGGGAGAATATTATTTTGATATTACCTTGTGTAGCTTTGTACGAGGTAATGTGTGCGATTAAGTAATATGGTAAATATATTAAAATGTATTTGCTATATAAGTTGATGGAAATAATTTATCATGATAGAAAATAAACTTATTTTCTATATATAGTGTGCACGCGTGTCGTGCATATAAATATTTTAATAATACATAAATATTATATTAAGAGTAATATATTGAGAAAATGAGTAAATTGTTTTATTTTGATTAGTTCCTATAGTTAGAGAAAACATGATAAAACATCTTATGTTATGACGAAATACATAATTTTGATTATTGTAATGTATTTCCAAGAGGGTTAAAGTTATAAAAGAAAACTAAGTTATTTTAATTTACTAAATAACTTGAGTTATTATATTACCGCGAATGTTAAAAAGAATATTTAAATATTTCCATTCACGATATATTTATATATGTGAACCTTGTGATATAATAGTTTGATGAATTTGAACATGTTATAAATAGTAATGTGGTGGGAAGTGAATAAGTAATGAGAATGAGAATAAGTTTAATTTAAGCTTGTGAGATATGCCTAGTGTGGCAAAGTGATGAAATAAACATTCATTAAATAATTTAATAATTGAAGGAATTAAATTGTATGTGCAATGATTATATATTATACAGTAGCTACATCTATATGATATTAAATGAAGTGGGACACTTCAATGATAACTATATAATATAGGAAACTATATGGAAAAGTGGAATGAGTCGTATGAGTTACATAAATGGACCTATGTGACAATGTGTTATGTGTGGTACATTAATATGTACTTTGTGAAGGATATTAAATTAAACTAAATAAATAATTGTTTTTTAAAAATTATTTCAAGAATTAAGTATAATTGAAATAATAAAGTTCATGATAATATGGTATGACACTACTCAATTAAAATATATTCGGTACTGTCAAATGTACATGGGATATAAGATTATATAGGGATGTATATTTAAAATATAAATATACTTCCTATATGTGGGTAGGTACATATATATGTGTGTATATATGCCCATAACTTAAATTAATGTATTAATACTAAGTCATTATAATTGACTTAAGGAGCCCCAAAAGGAAATAACCTTGGTTCATTAATTGACCTTGTTACTAAAACATTAAGCTAAAAAGCTTTGTCCCAAATTGTCAGTCATTTTCCTTCTCACGTGAATAGGCCATTGACCTATCTTACTCCTCTATGTTGCTTAAACTCAGTGATGATGATGATGGCTATGGGATGGTAGTTGGCTAACTCCTTCTTGTCCAATGATTTCTTCCTTTCTCCCTTGAATCAAACCTTGGTACAAAGCTAGAAACTAGTCAACCAATTCTCTATAAATGGAAGCTCACCTTCTTCCCATTCTCTGTTGCGTAAGAATTATCTGATAAGTTGCACTACAGAGTTGAGTTGCTGAGAATTGAGGGAGCATAATCAGTGTGTTGAGGGAATTCAATTAACCTTCAAGAGGTAATAACACTAACAAATATGCTCTTGATTCCTAAGTTTGCAATTTCTTAGTAATATCATGAAATACTTGCTAAGTAAGTCCAAAAATTGATGGCTAAAAGTTGTTACAATCTATAATTTTCTGTTAGATGTTGTTAATATGGTTGAATACGAAAATAACGAAAGTTAAACGGACTAATTTGGTTGAGAAACGAATTCGTAGTGAACGAATTCGCTAAATGTGTTTAAAACATGAAAATATAGCATGAACATTAAATTGAAGCCCTTAAAATAATTTTTTAATATGTTTGAAGTGTTATAATTATTCTGTAGACGAGTAGCTAAGAGTTTAATGAGTCCATAAAATCGAAAACCAATTAATTTGAACTTAAAACAAGGAAGTTATGGCAAAAACTGTAAACTGGGCGAGGCCGAGCGCGGGCTTGCCGCCCAGGAGCACGGGTGCGCGGCTAGGCACTACCTATTGGTGTGGGCACGCTGGCATGGGGGAGAAAATGGGCGCAGCCATGCCCAAGGTGTGACTATTTTGACCTATCTTAGTAAAACGACCATAACTTTTTTATACGAACTCCAATTGAGGTGATTCAAGATGATCTGGAACGAGGACGAATTGACCTACAACTTTTGGTTTTTAAGGTTTTCAATTGGAGGTCATTAAAAGAGGTCAAAATAGTCGTCGTTAGGACTGATGTACAATAGGAGGCAATCGGAGGGCGTCAGGCATGCACGTATACAAGTGTAGTGCTCCCGATGATAAAATATGTTGTTCTAAGTGATAAAACATAAATATTCATGGTAATCGACATGTCATATAGCTAAGATTACTTTACTCATAATAGAATGCTTTAACAACGATTTCTTAAAGAAAACTTGAAGTTTGAAAATGAAACTTGATGAACTTTATGTCTTTTAAGTTATGACTTTGTGAACATGTGAATGTGGCCTAGTCATGTGCGCGGATGGGTAAGGAATGTAATTTCAAGATATATTGCACATAAATGGTTGTCAAGCTCCGTTTAGTAAAGGTTTTAAAGAGAAATTTAAAAGTTTTAGAGACTAATTTTGATGAGCATTGTTTTACTTGCATTATGACCTTATAAGCAAGCCTGATGGAGTTGTTTGTGCATTTAAGCATGAATGATATGTGCACTTAATTAGTGTAGTATGACTTACGTTATTTAAACATGTTTGAAAAGTAAATGAAATATGTTATGTCTATGTAAATGAGATAGATACATGTGAACATGCGTATTAGAGACTTATTAGTACCAATATATGGTTTAAAATCTTATAACATCAAATCTTGTTAAAGAAAGTTGTTAAGCCTTATTGATTGAAATAATTCAACATAGAGTTATGTAATTCAAAACTAAATGATTTGAAAAGTGAACTTGGAGAAATATCAGAACCTACTTGATGTATGTTTATAGTATGTATCAGAATGCATAGTATGTTAGGACTAGACTGAGCAATGAAAAGCTCAAGTCTAGTTTTGGCAGGGAGTAGCGTGGTCGTGCCACTCCCAAGCTTAAATGCAGCACGGCCGCGCCGTTCTGCAGAGTGACCAAGAGCAGTTCGTTAACTGCATGGTCTTAAGTTATGGTTATATATTATCCTTAAGGACTACAAGATATGAAACAAGAATGTTTAGATAAATATGATAGTAGAATGAGCTAGTTTCATGGTTATCCTAAGTTCAAGTAAAAATGAAACCAAGTTATGAAATAATATTTGTTCTTATATTAAAAGCGTATGAAATGTATGACTAATGGGTATGAATCCATGATTATATAACTTTGTAGGAATACACGCAGTGCAGATAAGCTTTAAGCAGTTAAGTCATAGATGATAAACTACGAATCAGGCAATTCTTTCAGTTCCTATTTGATATATGAAATCGATAACTGTTAGTTGAGCTATATTATGATATGCAAATGTTGATGTATATATATGAAATGCATATGAGATATGTATGAATGTTGAGAGTTGATCTTTGATGATATGCTTGCAAAGTAAATCTATATGCTTGTTATGTGAGAAATAACATGTGTAGTAAATATTAATTGATTATGAATGCATGAACTGAGTATGTTATTATATGCTATGTGCTGCATGAAAACTGTTAGAATTGCTGGGTTGTCGAGCTCACCCTTGCAAATAACCACTTTTGCAGGTTAAGGACTCACGGTAAAGTTATGTGCTACTTGATTGATTAAGTTCATTAGCATCGATGGAGATTGATTTATTTATTTAAATATATGCTCCTGAACCATGTTTAGGTTCTAGGAAATGTATATGATTGTAGTTTACGATGTGTAATACATATTGAGTTGTAAAGTTATACTATATGATGTATAGAGGATTTTGAATCGAGATATACAAATTTATACCGTAATTCGAATAGAATGAATCATAACATGATTTGATTCAAGGATATGTAATTGATTCAAGTTAAGAAATCAATAAAAGAATTTTTTAAAGGAGATTGAAAAAGTTTAAATTATTCCGCATATTTTTGTAACATCAAATAAGATGTAAGACAGGGATGGTAAATGACCAATATTTGAAACTTATAAAAGTTTGGAGTCATTATACAAATCCTGGAAATAGAAAGAATTTATATTCTAAATTATAATAAGCAAGGTTATAATCATTAAGTTATGAATAAAAGATATAAATAGTTTGACGATAGTAGTATCGTGGCGGACCAGATCCGAGGTTCTAAGGGACCTGGATTTGGGGCTGTAGACACTCAAAATTTTTTGCACACCTGTTACTGACATTGCAGGAGGGCAGATTCGTCTTTCAGAGATAACCCTGGAAGACAGTTCACGTCAAGTCCGGATACTACCAGTAGTTCAGTCTCAACCCCTGAACACACATCGGGAGTAACAGTTCCAACCTCGGAGATAACCCCGAGGCATGCAGTTCCAATACCAAAAATTCCACCGGAGAAGACCGATTTATCCCGAAGATAACCCCGAGATATTCAGTCTCAATCCCAACAGTAGGAATAGCAGATTCCAACCTTGGAGATAACACCAAGGAAGGCAATTACAGTTTCGAAGATAACCCCATAAATGCTTGTTTCAAATGCATGCAATTAGTTTTTATAAATTATTAAAATAAGAATTTAATAATTAAAATTCTTATTATGAGGTGCATATATTTTGAATTATATGATTTGGTGTGAAGAGAATTATATATTCATATGTTGGAGAATGTGAGATTTAATAGGTAATTAAACTATTAAAGAAATTAAATAATATTAGTTAATTTAATTAAGTTGAAATTATGTTATGAGATAATATAATTTTAATTATTATGCCTTGTGGGCAATGGAAATTATTATGAGTTAAGTTTTATAAATAGTGTGAATAATTCACTTAATTAAAATAGTGAATTAATACAAGTATAATTGATTTAATAAAGTGAGAAGGTAATATATTGCATGAAAATGTAAATATTAGTATAATGCGAGTAAAATATTTATTAAGTACATTAAATATTTTAGTTGGAAACTTTATGGAATTAGATGAATATTTATGATATTAAATAAATATTTGATGAAAATTGGTATGAGATAGTTTATTTAAGTGTGATAAAATAAATGAGATTTATACGTATTTTATTACGCGAGTATAATTGTGATATTCTAATTTAATTAAATAATTAAATTAGAGGAGTGAGAATTTGTTAAATAATGTTATGATTATAATGGTTGAATAGAAATTATAATTTTACTAATAAGGTTAATTTTATTTCTTAAGGAATTAAAGGTACATAATCTAGTTTATATTTCTAGTTTATGTGTTCTTGAGTTTCTTTTAAAATTGGAGTTTTGGTTAAAGAATTTGTGGGTTACGTTGTTATATATGTTATTAGATATTTATAATTTGATAGTGGTCATCTAGAAATAAATTTTCAGAAATCAAATTCGTGTATTTATACTAAAGAAGAGGAATTTGAGTTTTGATTGTAATGTGTGTTTTGGTGTACTTTGGGACTAAAGTTGATGATGAATTCATGATGAAAACTTTAAATTGATGGATGATTGTTATTCTCCTCTATAAAACGAAAACAACGCTACTTGAATGGATCGAATTGGTTAAGAAACAAATTCTTGATGAATGAATACACTCAGTATGTTGAAAATAGGAAAAATTAGTATAAACAAATTAAAATTAGTATAAACCAAGTCCCACATCAACTAAATTGAGAACTTTACCCTTTGCTAAACCTATAAATAGAAGGGCTTGATCCTTTGTTTCATTCACCAACAATAAGGCCTCCAAATTTGAGAAAGGCTTTGTTGTGGGAGGACTTTTTATAAAGATCTTCTCTTAGTTAAATTTTGGTCGAGTACGTATTCAGTTTGTGGAATTCGTATTTTTGGGTATGTTTCTTATATAATTTTTGGTAATGTTATTATTTTAAATATTGTATTTAGTTTGTTAGTTAAAGTTTGTATTTTGGAAGTTTAGTTAGTTTTGTTAGAAAACTAGTTAGTTTACTATGTTTATTTTGGCTTGTAATTGATTATGTAAATGAGTTATAATGATTATAATTAGAGATATAAAACCTTAACATCATCCAAGTGTAACCAAAACTCACAAAATAAAAGATTTACAAAGAACCTTGTTGGGCAGTTTTTGGGACTGAGCTTGATGACCATTTGTGCTTTTGATTTATGTCTAAAAGCTTAATTTGATGATTGTATGTTATATCCCTCTAAGTTCTGAAGATTTCCTAACTTGAATGAACCAAAACGGAGTTAAAATGAATCCGTGGTGAAGATTTTAGTAAACCATGTCTAGAAATGAAAATTGAATGAACAGTGACTATAGTGTCAAATTCTGGAATAGCTATGTTGCCTGAAAAATTCTGAGTTTCTGGGTAGTTGTAGTGCACTGAGTTAGGAAGCCATAGGCTTTGGAATGACCTCATTCCGACCTCGGATGAGGGAGTTACGGTGATTGGAAAGAAATGTGTCGAATTTGTCAAACTGAAAGTCAGCAGCGGGATGTGCTATTCGGGACACTATTTCAATCAGTTAATGGTTCCACAAACTTCTGGGCTTTTGGTATGTTATAGTACGCTGAATTAGCTTTCCATAGACTCCGGAACGGACTAATTCCGACTTCGGAGCAAAGAGTTATGACCATTCAAAGTAGTCGCGTCAAAACTGTCTAACCAACTCGGGGCAGTCACCTTGAACGAATTTTTTGGAATTCTGTGTTTTGAATTTGGAAATTGTCAAAGAATGAAAGTTGTAGCCTCGGAAGTTAGCTTCGCGTGGGCTCAAGAATCGCTCAAAAATATTTTGAAACGAATTAGTTATGACTGTTTTAGCGAGAGAGGGTAAAGCTGGAAAAAAAAAATTGAAGACTGCTATGAACGTCAATTTTTGGCACGCTTTTTAGACTACTTAACAAACCCGAAATGAGAGGTTAGTATTTCTTAAAAATAGTCTTGTATGCCATGAAAAACGTACTAAAAAAAATGCCTTACGATTAGATAAGTAAATTGCAAGCTATTAAACCACGAAAGGGGATATAAATGGTTTATGTTTTGATACGTAAAGTATTTACATACTAAATCCATGAGAGAACCTTTTGGGCGTAAAAAGGTTATAACGGACAAAAGTTTCTAAAGAAACATAGAATGATTTTAAGACAAGAACAAAATATTATAGTTAAATAAAATTAATTTACATTGAGTACGTGAATTTTGTATGTGAAACTAATATGTACATGTATGTATCCTCAATTTGTGTAGGATCATCACAGCGCAGATAAGTTATAAACATTAAACAACATCCAAGGCAAGTTTTTCAGTTCTATTATGTTTGTGGATTAAATGTGATTATGTGGTGAGTTACATACCATGCTTTATGAATTGTTAAAGTCAAAATATGACCAAGTTAATTGGGTTATGGAACTCAATTTATATGTGATATGTGATAGCACATGCATGTTGTATAATGTAACTCGAGAAATTAGAAATGTAGAATGCATGAATTGTGTGCTATGTGAAACATGATAGACTGTTAAATTTGCTGGGCTGTCGAGCTCAACCTTGCAAATAACCACTTTTGCAGGTTCAAGATTCAAGGTAAAGTTATGCGTTACTTGAAAGACATGAATCAGATGTGATACTTGAAGATTTATATACTTTGGCTGTGTTATTATTTGAACCATGTTTAAGGTTTCGAATAATGTATTAATGTTGAATTGTAATATTGTTTTGCGAATGTAAACTATTGTAGTATTAAAATGATTCTGAGATATTTAGATGTAAAGGTTGAAGGTTTTGGGAACGAGGATAGTTTGTAATAGAAAATTTTAATTATTTCGCAAATTTCAATGGTTGTATTATCGTTTAATGATGTAAAATTAGAGGTTGAATGTATTATTAACGATCGAAGTCGAGAATTAAATTGTATGAATTTCGGGGTCGTTACAATTGGTATCAAAGCTGTAGGTTATAAACCTTAGGTAGGAGTACCTTAGGCTATAACCTTAGGGAAGGAAGGTGAAGATAATGAAAGAATAAGCTCAAATAGAGTTTGAACAATAAGAAGTAATGTAAGAAACGTATAAAGAAGGGATAAAACTTGTGTGAAATGATTCAAAGAAGAATCTCGCAGAGTTATTGTGACGCCCCCAAATCCAGGTTCTCTAACCTCAGATTCGGTACTCACGATCTATCATCATCATAAGCATTCTATAACTATTACGAAATAATAAACATACATTGTTCATTATAATAAAGTTTCCATAGCATGGTCCCAAGGTCTTCTTAACCTTAACTTAAACACACCATTCATATTACAAAAGGTTTACATAAGAACTTCCATTAGATAATAATAATTAATATTCATTCCAAACTATTCTTGGATCTTGCCCTTGCCTTTGTCCTTCGTATTGGATCCTTCAGGCTTAGCTGAAATAAATGTCATGATATAGCAAGGGTAAGCAACTAATTTGCTTAGCAAGTTTATATACAAGGGAGATATATCATGCCTAGAAAGAAGTTTTGCTTTCAATGTTCAACAATAATTTAAGGTTGTGAAGGAACATGAATTAATAATCAACAATTGAATATTCGAATAATTGAATAATATGAACTGAGTGGTTTTGAGATAACCATGAACATTTGCCAAGGTTCTCAGTAATTTAAACTGGACCTCTTAATAAGTTTAATATTCAAGGCGATCAGCCTTTCATACCCCGTGATTTATGCATAAACACTTAATATTTCGGCATCGATATCATGCCTTAATCAAATTCGTCCTTTTCTCAGTCAAGAGTTCTTATCATATCAATTTAATAAGAACAGCTTTTTAAAATACATTTGATTTAACAAATTTAAATATGCTTGATCTAGCTGATACAATTAGCATAGATCTATCTCATAAACAGTTCATAAATGAAAGAACTTTAATTTAATTCACAGTTCAATAATAATAGAACAGGAATTCAATTGAACAAAGTGCGAATTTCAATAATCAATATAGATGTGAATAATCATCAATAATTATTCACTAACATGCTTTGAAAATAATAACTCGAGTTTGAGTTAGGACACTTGCCTCGTCTGTAGATTACGGCTACGTAATTAATTTATATCCACTATGCAGTTAAATTATCTTCCTTTGAGAGACCTATAGTTAATCTTTCAATTAGTCATACTATAATATTAGATTATGTAATCACATAAATATTATGCATTATATTTAGTTCTTATAAACATTATCATGTCTTGATAATGTTACTATAATCACATAATATTATTGATCTTGATAATATTTAATTCACCTCTTAGTATTATTAGTTCCCTAATAATATTTTCATTTGCTTACTAATATTATTAACATCTTAATAATATTTTAATACCTTACTAATATTATTAATCCTCTTAATAATATTTTAATTAATATTATTACTTTAATAATATCTTACTTATGCTTTAGTATCATTAATCATTTAATATTATTAATCATTTAATAATATTTTATTCATTTACTAATATTATTAATCATTTAATAATATCTTATTCTATTACTAATATTATTAATTATTTAATAATACTTTAATCATTTATCAATGCTTAAATCAAATATTATTAACCATTTAATAATATTTTAAAGAAATTTTATTCTTAATATTTTTATTTACTTATCAATATCATATTCTAATATTATTAATATCATAATAATATTCTAATAATTTATTGGATTAATAAATAATTTATTCTAATTGTTCATCATTTATTAAACCTCTTATTTAATATCCATAAAAGGTCATAAATAATATTTATTATCATAAATTACCAAAATACTCTAAGATAGTCATGATATGATATATTATTAGTATTCAAGCATAAAAATCACCTTTTTCTTATTAAAGACATCATTTAACTATTTATTTCCTTTTATTCATAACTTAACCATTTTTAGGAAAAATAGTAAACTTACTCCAAAAATTCTCAGCTTCTGTACCTTGACACAATATGAACCTACAAGGATCCCCAAATTTTTCTGGAATTTTAGAAAATGATCTACTATTTTTAAAGTTCCCAAAACACTCGGATCTTGCTTTATTTTTAATAAATTGAGTTTTGCTCAACAAAATCTGAAATTTTCAGGGTATGTTCTTCTAACATATATGAACCTACTGTAAAAATTTCAGAATTTTCCAGTGTATACACAGTGAGATATTCGACGGTAAAGTTTTAGGAGTCCTTTACGGAAATAGTCATTACGCACAATCTATAACTCGAAACGTGTCCGTTCTTTTTCCTACACGTAGATAACTTCTCAAGGTACCTCTGTGAAGTTTCCCAGATTTTTAAGGGACATGAAACTGTCCGAAACAGACCCAAGAAAAATAGGACAGAAACTATTTTAGGGTTTTTGAACCCTTAACATTCTAAGTGCGCTATTTTGGGGAAATCAGCTTCAAAGGATTCAAAACTTGTTAGATTTGTGTTCTATCACTTGGGTTTACTAGATAACTCATGTATCTAGCACCCCCCTTCGACGGATCACAAATCTAAGTTGGAAAACTTGAGTTACACAAGATTTAGTGGAAGAAAACAAGAGTTTTCACCCTTGGAGAACATATGCTCATATTCTTCCTCTAAGCCTTTGATCTAACACTCAAAATACTTAGTTCTATACATGATCATATGTAGGACTAGGGTATCTTAAGTATTTGTTCATAACCCCAACAAAACTCAAGCTAAAGAAAAAAAACAAAGTAGAAGAAGAAAATGAAGGTTAGGTTATACCTTGATTTAATGGCAACATTCCTTGATTTACCAAAGTAAGTGATGAACTTTGGATGCATTAACAAACTAGCACTCCTCTCTCTCTATATATATGGCCAAACCTCTCTCTCCTTTCTCTCTCTAGAAGTGGCTAGCTTGGGAGAAATTATAAGAGGAAGAATGAGAGAAGAAATGAAATGAAATGAAAAGATGAAGTAAAAGGATACTTACAAAAAATATAGATACACTTAGTGTATCTAGCTATTATCCCCCATACTTTCTTTAACCAATGGATAGAAGCTTTGCCTTATCACTTTAATTAGTCTAATCATGATTAAGGATGCTTAATAAAGTGGCAACCAATGGGAGCTTGACAACCATGTCCTTTTGTGTAAGAGTTACTACAAATGGACCTTGCTTAGCTTAATTAGTTGCCTTAAAAGGCTAATGTGGCCAGCCATATTTATGCCCACTAACTCCTTCATTTAGCTTTTATTTTAATGCATAAATTAGATAAATCAAATGTCTAAAATACCCTTAATCAAGTGGGCTAGGTTTGGGCTTGCATTTTATTTCTTTTGGGCTTCTCCTTTAATTGTTTTGGGCTATGTAATAAACATAGTCTAACAATTTTAATATATGTTACCCAATTTAATTATTTAGGGTTTCCATTCCTAATCTTATGAAATTTAATTACCTATACATGTGACTTTAGCTCATAACCTAATTAGGTTCACAAGAATTAGGTTTAAAATTATTAGTCACTTGAAATAATAAGATTATCCACTTAAGTTAGTATACATATTAAATACTAACATCTCCTTATTACCATAACCCTTAGATTATTTAATTGTCTCACCTAATTTATAATTAGGTTACGAGGCTTTCATTTTTAATGAAACCTATAAATGTATATATCCATAACTATAACATACATGTTAATTGACCCATGCACCATTTCACATATGTTGTCACATATTAAATCACTGTATAACACAAAGTTTTTAAATATTAATAATGTATATACATATATAGTGACTTAAAATTCACGGTTATTACAGTTATAAAGAATATGAATGTGGGGTTACCCAACTCCAATAATAAGGATGTAAGGTGATAACAAATAGACAATGTCTATAAGAAGAGAATGGTAAGGAAGTTAAGAATAGAGAGTTATAGTTAAGTATGGTACAGTTGTACTCTTTAGTAGTTGGTGTATGGTATCTGGGCTAAACGATTCCTTCATAGAGCGGAGGTATATACGAACTAGTAACTCAGAACCTAGTTTGTTGGTTGTTTGTGGGAAACCACTCAGCGTACCATATTGAAACTGTTAGAGACTCGATGTGTACCAAGTGTAGAAATGGATACGTATGATGAAAGTGTAGAACTCGAATGAAATTTTGAGAGATGTAAATGATGTTAGAAATTCTTAAAGGAAATTTTTTTTTCTTTATATAAACAAGAAGATTCAAAGAAGAATCTAAGAGATATAAAGATAAGAAATGGGAGTTTCCTAACTCTAAAAGCCAGAATAACGAGTAATGTAGTAAATGATGAAAAAGAGAAAGAAAGAGGATCGTAAAACAAAACGATCACGAGTTAAGAAAAGAATTTTAAGGGAGATGATTATAGAATAAGATCACGATGTGGTCTGTTTAAGTTATAAAAGAAAGATTGTCTATAATGTTTGAATAATTATAGCTTAATGCTATGAAGATGGAGTACTATGAAATAGTACGAGATAACTCATGAGGAGTTATAGATGATGTGATACGAGGAATTCGTATCGAGCAAAGGGCAAGTTATAAGCAAGATCGAGTTAGGTGGGATTTTAATTGAGGTCTCATGTGATGGCTGAGTTGTACAAACCTTTGTATGGGCGAGGGTTTTGTGCTTGCACTCAGTTTATCACATTGGTAATCATTGGAATGTTTGTGTCGCGCTATTTGTTATATGCTTGTTGAGAAGGTGATTCTTTTCTCATGTGTATAACAGATAGGTAGAGTATAGTTAGTGAATATTATAAGGTTAAGTGCGAGTTCTTAAAACTCATACTTATGGTAGGTTCGTGACTCATAATTATATGGTATAATTTTGAACCCCTCAGCGAATGGACGCCTATGGTCTGACTAGGATAAGTTCTTAAACTCATATGATTGTGGAAAGTTCTTGAACTCATAACATGTGGTAAGTTTGACGAACTGGGTATAGATAAGTGTAAATGGAGTATTGAGGATGATAGGAATAGATAGACCTATTAAGCAATGGATCATTATAGAAAGTGAAGTTGATGGTGGAAGCATAGGTAATCTAAATCTACTAGCTATGCTAGACTTTCGAAATTTATTGACTTCGTGCTGATGTTTACACTTCTATTTTCTTGAAAAACATTGGATCAAATGATGGAACCAGTGAGTTTTAATAACAATATTGTTATTCGTATGTCTATGCTAATTGCTTCGGCTAGACAAAAATTATTTACAATATATCAAAATATATTTTATATCATTAATGCATCATGTAACCTGGTGCAAGGATGATAAAAACGATGGAGTCATCAATGCAGTATTACCTAGTGTTGGATGTGATCTAAGGATCGTCAGCCCACTATGGTATGATGTAGTATGATAAAATCACCAAATGACGGAATCCTCAACGGACTGTAAATACAGTGCGGTATCATGACGTCATAAAAAGATTTTTGAGATTTCTTTGAGATATGAGAATTCATATGTATGTATGTATATGTATATTTTGGTTGATGTTCGAATTATTGTAGAGGTCTATGCTATTTGATTTAGCTAGACTAATATTGAAAGATGTTCATGAAATTCAAGTGTTTATTGAAAAGTTATGCCAAACCAAATTGTTTTGGTGCGGATTCAGATGTTAAAAAACTGAGGTGAACAACCCTATAAGGGGACATGTTTTCGGGGACAATGGTTCCGAGCGTAACGCATATAGTCGTTACAAAACACTACGCTGCGACCCAACGTAGTGGTACAATAGGCTGGCCACCTAGTGTACGTAAGGAGGGTGTTTTCAGTCTTTGTGATTGATAAACACTCTGGTTTGCAGTGTGAAGGATTGAGTTGAAGCACTAGTAAACCGAGAATAGAGTTCACGGTCTTGTGACCCCTCAACATGATTTGAATCTTTTAAATTCCTGAGTTATTCATACTACTTCCTAATTATTGAGCAATTATGGAAGATTCTTGCTATTCTAAAAGGCGAATGTGGTAAGGATGATATTCCTTAGAAAGAAGTAAGTCGTAGAATGCGACACTGAATGATGAATATATTGAATAAGTGAGAAAAGAAGTGTTGATATGAGAAGGAGATGAGTTATCAAAGAATAATGTAAAACTTTTAATAGAAAAGTTAATAATTGTAGAAAGATCTTTGTGGAAAGAAAGTGATTATAGAACCCAATGATTGAATAAATTATTAACGTAAAATCTATTTTGATAGATTGAATGAATAAAGATTAATTGATAAAATTTCGAGGACGAAATTCTTAGAAGAAAGGGTGTATGCAATATTCCGAGTAAATTTTGAAAAAAGATTTGGTAAAAACCGAGTAAGGGAGGTTTCTTTGATTCTGAGGACGGAATCCTTATAAGGAGGGAAGGATGTGATAACCCGAATTTTTATAAGTTATTAAAATAAGAATTTAATAATTAAAATTCTTATTATGAGATGCATATATTTTGAATTATATGATTTGGTGTGAAGAGAATTATATATTCATATGTTGGAGAATGTGAGATTTAATAGGTAATTAAACTATTAAAGAAATTAAATAATATTAGTTAATTTAATTAAGTTGAAATTATTTTATGAGATAATATAATTTTAATTATTATGCCTTGTGGGCAATGGAAATTATTATGAGTTAAGTTTCATAAATAGTGTGAATAATTCACTTAATTAAAATAGTGAATTAATACAAGTATAATTGATTTAATAAAGTGAGAAGGTAATATATTGCATGAAAATGTAAATATTAGTATAATGTGAGTAAAATATTTATAAAGTACATTAAATATTTTAGTTGGAAACTTTATGGAATTAGATGAATATTTATGATATTAAATAAATATTTGATGAAAATTGGTATGAGATAGTTTATTTAAGTGTGATAAAATAGATGAGATTTATACGTATTTTATTACGCGAGTATAATTGTGATATTCTAATTTAATTAAATAATTAAATTAGAGGAGTGAGAATTTGTTAAATAATGTTATGATTATAATGGTTGAATAGAAATTATAATTTTACTAATAAGGTTAATTTTATTTCTTAAGGAATTAAAGGTACATAATCTAGTTTATATTTCTACTTTATGTGTTCTTGAGTTTCTTTTAAAATTAGAGTTTTGGTTAAAGAATTTGTAGGTTACGTTGTTATATATGTTATTAGATATTTATAATTTGATAGTGGTCATCTAGAAATAAATTTTCAGAAATCAAATTCATGTATTTATACTAAAGAAGAGGAATTTGAGTTTTGATTGTAATGTGTGTTTTGGTGTACTTCGGGACTAAAGTTGATGATGAATTCATGATGAAAACTTTAAATTGATGGATGATTGTTGTTCTCCTCTATAAAACGAAAACAACGCTACTTGAACGGATCGAATTGGTTAAGAAACAAATTCTTGATGAATGAATACACTCAGTATGTTGAAAATAGGAAAAATTAGTATAAACAAATTAGAATTAGTATAAACCAAGTCTCACATCAACTAAATTGAGAACTTTACCCTTTGCTAAACCTATAAATAGAAGGGCTTGATCCTTTGTTTCATTCACCCACAATAAGGCCTCCAAATTTGAGAAAGGCTTTGTTGTGGGAGGACTTTTTATAAAGATCTTCTCTTAGTTAAATTTTGGTCGAGTACGTATTCAGTTTGTGGAATTCGTATTTTCGGGTATGTTTCTTATTTAATTTTTGGTAATCTTATTATTTTAAATATTGTATTTAGTTTGTTAGTTAAAGTTTGTATTTTGGAAGTTTAGTTAGTTTTGTTAGAAAACTAGTTAGTTTACTATGTTTATTTTGGCTTGTAATTGATTATGTAAATGAGTTATAATGATTGTAATTAGAGATATGAAACCTTAATATCATCCAAGTGTAACCAAAACTCACAAAATAAAAGATTTACAAAGAACCTTATTGGGCAGTTTTTGGGACTGAGCTTGAAGACCCTTTGTACTTTTGATTTATGTCTAAAAGCTTAATTTGATGATTGTATGTTATATCCCTCTAAGTTCTGAAGATTTCCTAACTTGAATGAACCAAAACGGAGTTAAAATGAATCCGTGGTGAAGATTTTAGTAAACCATGTCTAGAAATGAAAATTGAATGAACAGTGACTATAGTGTCAAATTCTGGAATAGCTATGTTGCCTGAAAAATTCTGAGTTTCTGGGTAGTTGTAGTGCACTGAGTTAGGAAGCCATAGGCTTTGGAATGACCTCATTCCGACCTCGGATGAGGGAGTTACGGTGATTGGAAAGAAATGTGTTGAATTTGTCAAACTAAAAGTCAGCAGCAGGATGTGCTATTCGGAACACTATTTCGATCAGTTAATATTTCCACAAACTTCTGGGCTTTTGGTATGTTATAGTACACTGAATTAGCTTTCCATAGACTCCGGAACGGACTAATTCCGACTTCGGATCAAAGAGTTATGACCATTCAAAGTAATCGCGTCAAAACTGTCTAACCAACTCGGGACAGTCACCTTGAACTAATTTTTTGGAATTCTGTGTTTTGAATTTGGAAATTGTTAAAGAATGAAAGTTGTAGCCTCGGAAGTTAGCTTCGCGTGGGCTCAAGAATCGCTCAAAAATGTTTTGAAACGAATTAGTTATGACTGTTTTAGCGAGAGAGGGTAAAGCTGGAAAAAAAAATTGAAGACTGCTATGAACGTCAATTTTTGGCACGCTTTTTAGACTACTTAACAAACCCGAAATGAGAGGTTAGTATTTCTTAAAAATAGTCTTGTATGCCATGAAAAACATACTAAAAAAAAATGCCTTACGATTAGATAAGTAAATTGCAAGCTATTAAACCACGAAAGGGGATATAAATGGTTTATGTTTTGATACGTAAAGTATTTACATACTAAATCCATGAGAGAACCTTTTGGGCGTAAAAAGGTTATAACGGACAAAAGTTTCTAAAGAAACATAGAATGATTTTAAGACAAGAACAAAATATTATAGTTAAATAAAATTAATTTACATTGAGTACGTGAATTTTGTATGTGAAACTAATATGTACATGTATGTATCCTCAATTTGTGTAGGATCATCACAGCGCAGATAAGTTATAAACATTAAACAACATCCAAGGCAAGTTTTTCAATTCTATTATGTTTGTGGATTAAATGTGATTATGTGGTGAGTTACATACCATGCTTTATGAATTGTTAAAGTCAAAATATGACCAAGTTAATTGGGTTATGGAACTCAATTTATATGTGATATGTGATAGCACATGCATGCTGTATAATGTAACTCGATAAATTAGAAATGTAGAATGCATGAATTGTGTGCTATGTGAAACATGATAGACTGTTAAATTTGTTGGGCTGTCGAGCTCAACCTTGCAAATAACCACTTTTGCAGGTTCAAGATTCAGGGTAAAGTTATGCGTTACTTGAAAGACATGAATCAGATGTGATACTTGAAGATTTATATACTTTGGTTGTGTTATTATTTGAACCATGTTTAAGGTTTCGAATAATGTATTAATGTTGAATTGTAATATTATTTTGCGAATGTAAACTATTGTAGTATTAAAATGATTCTGAGATATTTAGATGTAAAGGTTGAAGGTTTTGGGAACGAGGATAGTTTGTAATAGAAAATTTTAATTATTCCGCAAATTTTAATGGTTGTATTATCGTTTAATGATGTAAAATTAGAGGTTGAATGTATTATTAACGATCGAAGTCGAGAATTAAATTGTATGAATTTCGGGGTCGTTACAGGTATCAGAGCTGTAGGTTATGAACCTTAGGTGGGGAAACAACCTTAGGTAGTAGCCTTATAGGAAGAACATAGTGAAGGAAAACTCTTATCGAGTTCTTAGAGATGAATTTCTTAATTCATTGAAGATAATAAAAGACTTTATGTGTTTATGTGTTAAATTATGTGCTCACTAGTACGACTTAGTAACCAAAACTTAAAACTATGTTGTCAGGATGTTAGATGTTGGAGGAGCTAGTCGAGCTGGGGAGGAGGAACCACGAGTGCCTACTGAGGAGGACCCCCGAGATATTCATGTTATCAGGGAGCAGTTGATTCAGAGAGAGTCATATCCATTGATCACTGTTGTTGGTCAGAAGCATGAGCCAGAGACTGATCCAGAGGAGGATCCTGAGGAGGAAGAGGAAGAAGAGGAGTTCCCACCGAACTCCATTGATGCTGAGATGTACGACGCGTTATATGACTGTAACGTAGAATTACGGGACACTGTTCAGGATTTGACTGAGTGGGCGATTATTCAGCAGATTACTCTCGAGTAGAAGGAGAGGGAGGTTGAGACTCTTCACAGATGACTGGGAAGTGTAGAATGGGATTTGGTCCACGAGAAGGGTCAAACCGAGGAGAAGACCGAAGAAATAGAGAAGTTAAAGAAGGAATTGAAGGAAAGCTTAGAGAGGCTGATCATAGCAGAGGAGGGCTGGGTAAGAGAATCACGTCGTGCTAATCTTGCAGAGAGGGATTGTCGTGTAAAGAAGGCTAAGCTTGGAGAGACATACTCTACACATAATAATGTAATGGATGAGGCCCAGGATCGAGTTTTGAGGTACCCAATCCAGTTTGAAGGTTTACCATTGTATATGCTGGATCGCAGAACGATGTCTCGCATCATAGAAGAGGAACGTAGCAAGGCTATTCGGCGCCTTAACAGGCAGTGATAGTATTAGTTTAATTATGTGAAAACTATTTGGTAGTTAATGATGTAAATTCCGATGTGATTATAAACAAAGGAATATTTTGATGTTTTAAATCCTGTAGATTCTTTATCTCGGGATAGTTGATGTAAATAGTAGTGATGCTATTTTATGATGTTAAAACTTTTGAATTGAATGAAATGCCGAAGTTTATTTAAACTGATGTGTTAAGTGAATTAAGATTAAATATTCTAGCTAAGCCTTAAATGTTTGAGGAA
Source organism: Panax notoginseng (assembly GCA_016801055.1). NCBI lineage: Eukaryota > Viridiplantae > Streptophyta > Magnoliopsida > Apiales > Araliaceae > Panax > Panax notoginseng. The sequence continues at coordinate 86,504,342 of CM029019.1, forward strand.
TTGAATAAAGACCTAATAAGCGATTATTCTTAACAGAAATATGCCGCCTAGAAGAAGACAAAACCGTCAACCAGCTCAAGAAGAGTCAACGAATAATAACAATAACGCCAATGCTAATCCCGTCCAACAATTAGTGAACTTACTAGCTGGAGCAATGAATAATCAACCTCAAGCTCCACCGAATACTTCGTTTAAGGATTTCAAGGCGGTGGGACCGCCGGAGTTTAAAGGCTCAATGAACCTGATCGAAGCTTAGACTTGGGTTATGGAGATGGAGAATGTTTTTGAGGTCGCAAGAGTCAGATAGGACTAGAAGACTGCTTTTGTAATGTTTATACTGAAATCTGAAGCCAGTTTTTGGTGGCAAGCAAACAAGGTCCGTGGAGGAGAAGGTATGATTACTTGGGAGAGGTTTAAGGAGATGTTTTTCGAGATGTATTTCCTGACAACCTCGCAAAACCAATTGGAGGTTCAGTTTCAGGAATTGAAGCAAGGGAATATGTCTATATCAGATTATGCGGCTAGATTCAACGAATTGGCAATGTTCGCCACGTATCAAGTGCACACGAACGAGAGAAAATCAAGAAGGTTCGAATAAGGACTAAAGCCTTGGCTATATAGTAAGGTATTGATGTTTCAATTGAAGACATTCATCGGGGTACTAGAGAAAGCCATACTCGGTGAAGGTGGAAGCGATGCGGTAACCAAATACAATCAGGATCAGAAGAAGAAGAAGAATGAGAGTGAAGGAAATAACAAAGCTAGCAGAAATAGCACAGGAGGCGGTAATATTAATCAGAAGAAAAGGTGGAATGACAACACATCAACCGAAAACCAGCAAGGAGGTCAGAAGAAAAGGATTGAAGCATGTCCGACCTGCGAGAAGGCTCATTTGGGAGTGTGTATGAAGGGTAAACGTGAATGCTACAATTGTGGTCAGGAAGGCGACATAGCACCAAACTTTCCGAACCCAAAGAAGGGTGTATGTTTCACTTGTGGCTCAAAGGATCATCTGGCAAGGGACTGTCCCAAGAAGGGATCTGGAGGGATGAGTTCAGGTGGAAATAGAGGAAACGCCGGTGGAAGCACTCTGACTATCGCAGCACCAATCGCAACCAACCGACCAACTGCCAGAACATTCAACATAACAGTGCAGGACGCAGTGCAGTCTCGCGATGTGGTGTCAGGTATCATTCTGATCAATAAAGTTAATACTTATGTGTTATTTGATTCGGGTGCTACTTGCTCATTTATATCCGATAACTTTGCTAAGAACTTAGAATTGCTTAAGGACGAGTTAGAATACCCCATGAACATAAAAATTGTGAATAGAGAAATTATCCCTGTTAAGTACGTGTACAAGAACTGTAGAGTGGATATTAAGGGTAATATCATGAACGTAGATCTTATCCCTATTCGACTTGGAGAATTCGACGTTATTTTGGGTATAGACTGGTTATCCAATTATGGGGCGATAATTGACTGCCAGAAGAAGCGTATTAACCTTATGACTCCATCAAAGGTTATATTTTATGGTAGTAAGTAGCCTAGACAAGCGAGTTGTCTGACGATGATGCAGGCCAGGAGGTTGTTAAGACAAGGCTGTGTAGGATATCTAGCTTACATAGTCGATAGTCGTAAAGAGAATCCAAAAATAGATGAGATACCAGTAGTGAGAGATTTTGCAGACGTATTTCTGGACGATTTGCCGGGACTTCCTCCAGATAGAGAGGTAGAATTCGTGATTGATTTTGCTCCAGGAACGGCTTCAATATCGATGGCACCGTACCGAATGGCATCGGTAGAGATGAAAGAACTGATGGTCCAACTACAAGAATTACTGAACAAAAAATATATAAAACCAAGCGTATCACCGTGGGGAGCACCAATTTTATTTGTAAAGAAGAAGGATGGGACAATACAGCTCTGCATAGAATATAGAGAAATGAATAATGCCATGATTAAGAATAGGCATCCATTATCGCGAATTGACGATTTATTCGATCAATTAAAGGGAGCAAGATACTTTTCAAAGATAGACTTGAGAAGTGGTTATCATCAACTGAAGGTGAGACCAGAGGATGTACCGAAGACAGCGTTCAGAACACGATACGGTCACTACGAAATTTTGGTAATGTCATTTGGTCTGACGAATGCTCTTGCAGCATTTATGGGCTTAATGAATGGAGTGTTCAAGCCGTTTTTAGACAAATTCGTAGTGGTATTTATAGATGACATTTTGGTATATTCAAAAGCCAAGGAAGAACATTAAGAGCATTTGAGGGTGACGTTAGAAACATTGAGGAAGGAGAAGTTGTATGCTAAGTTTTTGAAATGCAAATTCTGGATTGAAAGGGTACAATTTCTATGACATGTGATTGATAGGGACGAAATTTTGGTGGATCCACCTAAAGTCGAAGTTGTGATTAATTAGGATCAGCCGAAGATGCCGTCGGAAGTAAGAAGTTTTCTTGGATTGGCAAGTTATTATAGAAGATTCATTCAGAATTTTTCTAAGATCGTAACTCCGTTGACGAATTTGATTAGGAAATCGATGAAATTTGTTTAGACGGAGAAGTGTGAGGAAAGCTTTCAAAAATTAAAGAAGAGGTTAAGTTCAGCACCTATATTATCTCTTCCAGATGATACAAGAAATTTTGTGGTTTATAGTGATGCATCGCATAAAGGACTTGGCTGTGTGCTTATGCAAAATGGTAGAGTCATTGCGTACGCGTCATGACAACTGAAAGATTATGAGAAGGGGTAATCGACCCATGACTTGGAGTCAGCTGCAGTGGTTTTTGCTTTGAAAATTTGGAGACACTATCTCTATAGGTAGAAGTGTGAAATATATACAGATCACAAGAGTCTGAAATATATTTTTACACAGAAGGACTTGAATATGAGCCAAAGAAGGTGGTTGGAGTTAATTAAGGACTATGATTGTGAGATTCTATACCATCCGGGTAAGGCAAATGTGGTTGCCGATGCCTTAAGTAGAAAGGGTCGGGAGAAACTGATGATCTTGACCGATCAGGAGGAGTTAATTTCAGAAATGGAAAAGCTGGAATTGGAGGTGAAGTGTCCTATGGAGATCGATGAGAAGTTGTTTCAAATACAATCTGGCACAACACTACTAGACAAGGTTAAGGAGGCGCAACTTCAAGATGATGAATGTAAAACAGTGAAAAGGAAGATATCCGAAGGAACCGAATCAAGATTCAAGATGGATAAGGAACGAATATTGAGGTTTGGGAGTAGAATTTGGGTACCACCAGTACCAGAGATTAAGGAAGAAATTTTGAGTGAGGCTCACAACTCACGATATTCAATTCACCCTGGTAGTACCAAGATGTAACAAGATATTTGACAACACTTTTGGTGGCCAAATTTGAAACGAGAGGTTGCAGAATGTGTTGCCAAGTTCCTGATATGTCATAAAGTGAAAGCATAACATTAGAAAGGCTATGACATAGTATGGGTTATTGTTGACCGATTGACGAAATCCGCACACTTCCTTCCGATCAAAATCAGATTCAACTTAGATCAGTTGGCAATGTTATATGTGAAAGAGATTGTTTCAAGGCACGAAGTTTCGGGGTCAATTGTTTATGATAGAGATTCGCGTTTTACGTCGAACTTCTGGAAACGTCTACAAGAATGCATGGGTACACAGTTGCGAATGAGCACGACATATCACCCTCAAACAGATGGACAAAGTGAAAGAATAATTCAGACATTGGAAGATATGTTAAGAGCTTGTATAATGGACTTTAAAGGAAATTGGGATGATCATCTACTGCTCGTAGAGTTCGGTTACAATAACAGTTATCATGCTAGTATTGGCATGCCACCTTATGAAGCATTATACGGCAGAAAGTGTAGAATTCTGCTATACTGGGATGAAGTTGGCGAAGAAAATTACTAGGCTCGGAATTGGTACAACAAACAGCAGAAATAGTCAAAGTGATCCGAACAAGATTGACAGCAGCTCAAGACAGACAGAAGAAATATGCCGATCCACACCATAAGAATGTTGAGTTTGAACCAGGTAGTTACGTGTTCTTAAAGGTCTCTCCCTGGAAAGGAAAGATCAAATTCGGAAAGAAAGAGAAATTAAGCCCAAGATTCATTGGACCCTTTGAAGTTCTACGAAGGGTCAGAGAAGTTGCTTATGAGGTAGCCTTACCTCCAGCTCTAGAGAATGTCCACAACGTTTTCCATGTCACAGTCCTACGACCCTACAAACCCGATTACAAGCACGTCATTGAATATGAACCCCTGCATTTCGACAAAGACTTATCTTACGAAGAAATTCCTGTTCAAATTATCGACCGAAAAGAACAAATTTTGAGAAATAAAGTAATACCTTCTGTTAAGGTAATTTGGAGGAACCACAACGTTGAAGAAGCTACGTGGGAACTCGAAGAGAATATGATGAAGAATTATCCTCATTTATTTACCTATATTGTTATAAGCGATTCTGGGGACAAAATCTTTGTAAGGGGGAGAATGTAACGGGAAGAATTGTTTGAGTTGTGATTCTGAGGACAAAATCCTTTTAAGAGGGGAAAGATGTGACAACCGAGATTTTGTAATTAATTTTAATATTTATTGGATTGAATAAATATTTTTCGATTAATTAATTATTAGATTAAATAATTAATTGATAAAATTATGGTAGATTAATTTAATTATATGTGTTATATTTATTAAATTAATGTGGAGAATTTTTGTTATTTGATGTATGTCATTATGTGAGCTTATTGTATTAAAAAAAATATTTAATATGCCTAATGTTATTTTAATTTATTTATTTATTAATTAGAGATTTAATAATTTGACATTATTATTAAAGGAGAAATTTAAGTATGTGATTATGTGAATTAATGACAAATTATTATATTTTATTTAAGTTAAATTAAATAAGATATTTGAAATGGGTATGACATTATTGTAACTATATGATAAAAGGTTTTATTAAAATAAAGAGTTTTGAAACCTAGTATGCTAGCCAAACGTGGCCTTAGTGGGAGTTGAGGGAAGTTACCCATGACTGGGTAACTGACCACAATGCGTCAGTTGATTTTCTTTATTATTACGCATTCTTCTTCATTCTTCAAAGTCTAGAAAGTAGAAAGAGAGAGAGAGAGAGTTTGAGAAATTTTGAGAGAGATTGAGAGAAACTCTATGATTGAAGTAGAGAGAATTGTCATTTTTATTCATCTGCGCTTTACGATTGGGTAATTCTCTCCAACCCAATTTTATTGTTACGTCATTTAGTTTTATAAAATGGCTTTCATACATTATGTAAATCTTTGTAGTTGGAGATTGTGTTGTTATATGGTTCTATGTAATAATTCGAGTAGTAAAGTATGTTTTATATATATTGCATGATTTCATATCATCAATTTCATTATGACTTGTTATTTCAAAAAATTACAGAGTATGTTATATGGCCATATGGCCTTATACGTGATTTTAATATGTCAAACATGATTTTTTCTACAAAATTTCCACTTATATGTGATTATGCATGATAAAACGAACAAAATAAAATTTGAATGGTTGGATTTGGTTTTATAACAAATCCGTGGCGTTGAATTTTAGGAATTTATGTTCAACACTTCAATAACATCAAGAACAATACAATTTGCATATTTTAATTTTGAAATTATGTGTTTTAATGGGTTTAAATTACTCTATAAATATTGGGTAATGATTATGTATAAATTCTAGCATGTGTGTATGTTAATTTAGTGAAATTAATGATCATGTAGTGTCCATTTTGCTGAACTCTGTGTTCTTCGCGAACTGGGAATCAAAATCTAGAGTTTCGCGCCGCGGCGCCAACTCCAGAATTGAAGTCTCGCGCCGCAGTGCCAAGAGTCCCGCAGTAGCGCCGAGTACAAGTATAAAAGTGGCGCCACAGCGCCACTTTGCAGAATGTCCAGAAACGAATTTTTAAAAAAATATTTAAGTCTAGCAATGTGGTATTAACCTAATTTAATGAACATAGAAATATGTTAGAAGTATAATGAGATGTTAAAATAGATACTTAACATGTAAATAACATAATTGCATGTGGATTGAATTATTGAATATATAAATAGCTTGTTATTTGTGAAGTGTAAATTATGTGACAATGAATGTGATAAATTGACTAAGTATAGTCATAACCAAAGTTAGACAAAAAGAATAAAGTTGCTATGATTAGTTACGTTATAATTGACTGGTATTGTGAACGTAAATGATATATAGGATTTAAATCAAGGAACGAGTTTAATTAACGTGTAATCTACGCACGAGGCAAGTTTTCCTAACCGTACTTGTTATCATTATTCAAGTTTATAAATCAAGTTCATTGTTATGTCAAAGATTTACTATCTTTTCAAATTATGATTCTGTTATACAATAATTATTCTATTGTATACCTATTGAGATTGTTATTTATTATAAATATCATTTACTATTAAACCTTGTTAGACTATCGAACCCTTAATGATTTGACTTGTCCATAGTTGACGAGCGTTCTAAATTTCAGAACCATTGATGATTTATCCAAACCAAACTTCCTTTGGTGCGGACTTTAATGTCAAACTGAGATGAACAACCCTGTAAAGGGATTATTTACGCTTTAGCGTTAAGATATTGTGCACAGTATGATACTAAGGGCTGATCCCCCTAAGTACGAGAAGAAGAGTCCATATTCTTATGACTGTTAAAGGTTTCTAGAATAAACACTTGACAACCTAGGACATAGTTCAAGGTCTTACGACCCTCAGATTTCTTTTGATTCTTGTTATTCATTCTTGATTCAAAAGTTGAGCTTTATTTCAGAAGTCTTTGATTCACTCGCATGTTATTATATTGTTACTTTCATTATTATACTTGTGGGCAATTGTGCTCACTCTTGCGAATAATAACATTGCAGTTAAGAACGAAAGAGTAGACGAACCTTCCACTAGTAAAGGCAAGGGCAAGCTTAGCAAGTAATGAAGATTGATTATTTATGTGGTTATGTAATGATAAGTAGAATTGATGTTACTTAAGATTTATTTGTTTATGTTTCCGCACAGATGATTTAAGGTTAGAGTAACATGAGATTTATCTATTATGTAATTGATGTAACCCCATAAGGGGAGATTTAATATTATTTCTATCTATTGCATGGTTTGCATTTATTTATGGGTATATAGATGGATGATGTTTGTACAGTGAACACCAAATCCTGTGGAAATGGAAGTACCGAATTTGGGGGTGTCACATGGGCAAAATCATCATCTTACCACCTTGACGCCACAACACGCCGTCTCAACGTTTCAGACATACATTTGTACACATCAATGTCCCACAAGAACTAAGGAAGTTCAATTTCGAGTGATTATTACGCTGGGTAGCGGATAGAATTTGAAGCTTGAAGACCGGAGGGCATCGTCCCATTTTCCTGACTTCGTACAACCTCTAATCCCATGTGATTGTGTAACTCTCAAGAATGGCGGTCCAAAATAGGTCTTACACACCTCAGTCGGATGCCCGGATTGTAATTCTGAAAGTTTGAGCGAACATCACATTGAATGCATGCACGTACTTCCAGATGACGAGACCCGCGAAGCCCGGGACACCCCGGGCAGCTGCAGGTACACCTGCGGCTCCCCCCTCTATAAATAGAGGGCTCGGGGTGGCCATTTTGTAGAGGAAAAAGGCAAGGAAGCCCTGTCTAATTTGCTCTGTACATACCATAAACTGAGTGCTTTCTTATTTTAAACACTTGTAAGCTCATATATAGCTACTTTTTACCGACGGGAGCCGAGTGTTCATCCCTTTTAAGTTATAGAAGTCTTCTTTGGCAACCCACTGTAAGCCTTTTTATACACTTTAAAGCCTTTCTCTTCATCTTTGCACACATTATTCTTCATGTTGAGAGTCGTGTTGCGTGTGTAGGCCCAGACTTTGGTCCGTGGTTTCGTTTCAATTTGTATATATATATATATATATATATATATATATATATATATATATACGGACTAACATTATCGAGTTATGCCTCGATTGAGCCTAGACATATGTCTGGAGCGTTTAATAGCTTTCGTATATATATATATATATATATATATATATATATATATATATATATATATATATATATATATATATATATATTAATGTTATATTAAGGTGTGGATTTGATATAATGTTATAGTTGTGGGTAGTATTTACAAATTTTGAAAAGTATACAAGTTGTCATAAAATATTCATTTTATCAGGGAATATTCGTAAGACGACACAATCATTGGTTGGCTTCACAACGGAATTACTGTCGGAGTTAGGAAACGACAAAAATATCTTTTTTATAAAAATAACGCCAAAAGTTTTACCGTTAACTGTTGAAATACCCGGTGATAAAAGTACAGTAATACGCGTGGTTACATAGTAGCACACGGTATTGATTATTGATGCTTACGTGAGAAGTCACCCAGTTTTATTCAATTATTGTCACAGTAATTGCTGCATAGTATATCACATTATTTGATTCAATTATTGTCACAATATTTTATATTATTAAATCAATAATTGAGATGACAAGTTATTCATATTATTATTTGTATTATTAACAGTGTCTAGATAGTTCTGTCGATGAAAGGGGTTTGGTAACCTAATTGCGCGCCAATAGGGAGAAATCCTTATCGGAAAGCCCCCTCTTTCCTGGGAATGATCTGGCTGTTAATATTGTAAGTTATATTATTGATGAAAAAATGTTGTTAAAAATATTGAGAGAATTTTTATGAAGTATTTGTTATATATTTGGCATATTATTTGGACCCCCACTTGCTCATTTTTCAAAATAATCAGTATAAAATTATTCTCTCTCTCTATATATATATATATATATATATATATATATATATATATATGTATATATATGAGTGCGATGTGTATGAGGGTGATGTGTGTGTGTGTGCCCGTGAATGTGTGCATGAGGGAAATTGGTGGGTGATGGTGGAAGATATATATATATATATATATATATATATATATATATATATATATATATATATATATATATATATATATATTATGAGTTTTGTTTTTTTATGAAAAATATAATATATTATATTTTATTATGCATGATGTTTGCATAGTGTCTGCATAGTATTTGCATAGTGACTGCATAGTAAAATAATGTGAAATCTGATTTTTACCCGTGAATTTTGTACTGTTCATATTCGCTTACGATATTATTTTTTGTAATCGTAAGAAATTTTATTTCGTTCAATATTCGCAAGAAATATTATCTTCGTTTAATATTCGTAAGGAATATTATCTTCGTTCAATATTTGTAAGGAATATTATTTTCGTTCAATAGTTGTAAGGGATATTATTTTTATTAAATATTCGTATGAAATAATATTTTCTTCCATACTCTGTAGTATCTAAGTAATATTATATCGTTTCAGATTCTGAATTTTACACTCATTTTGTTAAATATTACTTCTATACTCCTTGAAATTAGTAGAATATCCTTGAAATTTGCGCTTCATCTAGTATCGTTTCACAAGGTTATGTTTTTGAACATTCTTGTTCATTTTAAGCTTTTCATGCCGGAGTACTATTCATGAGTACTATTAATTTATACGACATTATTCATACGTGCAACACTATTCATACGTACGGTACTATTCATACGTACAGGTACTATCCATAAAGTACTATTCATGGGGTACTATTCACCCGGGGTACTATTCATGACAAAAATTGCTTTCTTTTCTATCCAAATTATTTTTGATACAATATTATTCTTGAATTTTACTCCGCAAAGCAGTATCATGTTGACAATTTGGACATTTTTAAACTTTGGATAAATTTAAAGTCTTTAATATTTATCCTTGATTTCGTTTGATTAATGCTTATATCATTGTCATCATCCTCATGTTTATATTATGATAAAAGTCATCTTTGGCCCGTAGTGCATAGATAGATTGTTGATTGATATGATTATGACCAGGGTTTATTCGGTATAATCATGACCTGTAATGTTACAAATGATGTGGTAAAAGTCATCATTGACCCGTAGTGCATTGATGGACAGTTGCTGGTATGATCATAACCATGCGTTCTCTTAGACCAAGGGTACAAAGATGAATTATTGTTTGTCATGATCATGACCATTGATGATAACACGAATATCCTTGGCCCCTAGTGCATGGATAATTCATGGATGTGATACTAATAAATATCTTTGGCCCGTAGTACTTGAATAATTCAGTGATGTGGATTATTCATTAAGCCGAGTCTCAACGATAAAATTGATGATAAACTTTTTAAATCATAGAAGATAATAAATATCATGTTATACTTGACTCTTTTAATGTATTACTTATTTCGCTGCAGTTGTTGATCTAAAATATGTTGTCTATTGTATTCTATCAGTTGTTATACTGTTGAAGGCTAATGATAATTTATTCTACATTATCTTAGTCATAATATTTCTTACTGGGCTAGTTGAGCTCACCCTTAGTCGGGGAATGAATTGACGGTCTAGATGGTTGTTTTAGTAGTCCTCACTATTCTATGAAATAGTGTGATAATAATTGTAATGAGGATTGAATTTGAGTTTAGATATTGTCTAGAAGACAATATTCGTGTTAAAACTCTCAGCTATGTTTTGTCGTATTTTACACAATAGTTGTATAATTAAGTTTGTAGTTGTATTCTGTACCATGTATTTGACGCCTCAGAATGGGTGATGTATACCTATTTTAGAGGCGTCACAAAAGGCGTCTTTTGCTCCTCTGTTACTCTAGCAATCACAAAAGCCTTCTCCATCTCCTTCACCCAAGTTTGGGCTTCAGCAGGATCGGTTGTCCCTCTGAATTCTGGTAGTCCTACTGCCTTAAAGTCTTTGAAATTTGCCAATCTATTATCTGTCTGATCTCTAGCTGCTGGTGCTCTAGTATGCATAGCTTGAGCTATCATATTTACAAAGTTCTCTATTGGGTCTGTTTGACCTCCTTTATTATTTACAGATCTTTCCTCCCTCTAGTTACGATTTTGACGTCTTGGCAACATTATCTAATTAAACAAAACCTTAATTTATTACTTCGAGTTTCAATATATGTTATATCTTCTAAGTATTTAAAATATAACATTTAATTTAAACTCTAACAATCATATTATCATGATGTTGTATTAACGAATTCAACTTGTTGACTTAACACATTCATCTTGTCGATTAACACATTCAGCTTGTTGAATTAACACATTCAGCTTACTGATTAACACATTCAGCTTGTTGAATAACATATTCAGCTTGCTGAATTAAAACATTCAGCTTACTGAATTAACACATTTAGGTTGCTGAATTAAAACATTCAGCTTACTAAATTAACACATTCAGCTTACTGAATTAACATATTCAATTTAGTGACTTTTCAAATCATCAAACAGATAGTTTATCATTTTAATTCTTAATACTTATCTATTTAATCAAACATGTAATTACAATACTACACTTATGTAAGACCCCAACTTTTTATGAATAAAGATTTAATTTTTCGAATTATTATTTTGAATAATAAAGTGTTGATTTGATATAATGCTTTAGTTATGGGTGAAATGTGCAATTTTTGCAAAGTAAACAAGTGGTTATAAAATATTCGTTTGGTCGGGAAATATTCTTTTTATCGGGGAATATCTGTACGATGGCGCAATCATTGGTGGACCACATAACAAAATAACTGTCAGATATAGAAAGCGACAGAAATAACCTTTTTATAAAAATAATGGCAAAACTTTTACCGTTAACTGTTGAAATACCCGGTGATAAAAGGACAGTAATACGCGTAGTTGCACAGTAGCACACGGTATTACACAATATTTCTATTGATTCTTACGTAAGAAGTCACTCAGTTTCATTTAATAGTTACCACAGTAATTGTTGTACAGTATCTTATATTATTGATTCAATTATTGTCACAGTATCATCTGCACAATATTTTATATTATTAAATCAATAATTGACACGACACAGTTATTCATATTATTAGTTAGCATTATTAGCAATGTCTAGAAAATTCTCTCGAGAAAAGGGGTTAGGTTATCTATTTGTGCGCCAATAAGGATAAATCCTTATCGAAAAGCCCCCTCTTTCTTGAGAATGATCTAGTTATTAATATTGTAAGCTTATAATATTAATTGTGAAAAATTATTATGTGGTGGATATTTGTTCAATTTTGATATAAATGAAGAAATTTAGTATGAAATATTTGTTGAAAGTTTGGCAATTATTTTCTCCGATAAAATATTCATTCAAATATATTATTATAATATTACATTTTTTATAATTTAAATGGTAATATTATTATAATAATATATAATTTTCAACATGCGAATAAAAGTGGAGAGAATGTTATCATTTTTATTTTGAATTCCTTTTGTGCACGTTTCCTTCTTCTGCACATTATTTTTTTTCTTCAAAGAGGTGGTTGATTGATTGCCTGCAAGTTTGTTTTTCAAATAATGGGCCCTCACCATAAGGAAATGGGAGGATGTTAGGCAAGGAAAGAAGAAGAAAAAGAAAAGAAGTTAGGCATGGAGAAGAAAAAAATAAAAGTTAGGCAGAGAAGAATTGTTTTATCCCTCCGAATTTCACTATAAAAGGAGGGGCAACTCCTTCCTAAACACATCAAATATTTTAAACATTCCTACTGCAATATTGTGAGTATTTCTTTTGAGTATAAAAATAATTTGTGTGTGACTTTTTGTATAAGATTTTTCTCAGAATAATATCTTATATTCCAGTCAAATCCAGTTTTAACTAAGGTAAATGATATTATTTTTTTGCAATACTCGTAAGAAATATTATTTTCTTTCATACTCCATATTATGAAAGGGATATTATTTTATTTCGTATTCCTAAATTTAAACTTACTATGGTAAGTATTGCTTCTATGATTCTTGAAATGATTAGAAATTCCTTAAGTTTTGCGCTTCATCTAATGTCATTTCACTGGAATATTGGTATGAACTTTCTTTTTAAATTTTAAACTTTTCATGTCTTGATACTATTCATATAGTACTATTCATACATACGGTACTATTCATAAACGAATTTAATTTTCTTTTCTGTCCAAATTATTTTTGATACGTGAATATCATTTTTGAATTTTACTCCACAAAGAGTTATCATGTTGACAATTTGAATATTTTTGAACTCTGGATAAATTGAATTATAAATATCTAATATTTATCCTTTATCTCACTTAATTGAATCTTTATATCATTATCATCATCCTCATGCTTAAATTATGTTAAAAGTTATCTTTGGCCCGTAGTGCAAAGATGAACTGTTGATTGATGAATATCTTTGGCCCGTAGTGCAAAGATGAATTGTTGATTGATATCTTTGGCCTGTAGTGCAAGGATGGATAGGTGTTTGGCATGATCATGACCACTGGTGATACTAACGAATATCCTTGGCCCGTAGTGTATGAATAATTCATTGATTTGAAATATTTATTGAATGATGTTATAGGGATATAATATTGATGATGTACTTTTAAATCATAGAAGATAGTAGCTATCATGCTCTACTTGACTCTTCTAATGGATTGTTATTTCCGCCGCAGTTGTACTCTAAAACTTGTTGCCTATTGTATTCTATCAGATTTTTCCCTGTTGAGGATTAATGATAACTTATTATGTATTATCTTAGTCATAATACTTGTACTTTTAATAATTGTAATGAGAATTTTATTTGAGTTTGGATATTGTCTACAAGACAATACTTGTATTAAAACTCACATCATATGTGTTGTCGTATTTTGCATGACAGTTGCGTTAATGAAGTTTGTATTTGGTTTCTGTACCATGTATTTGGCGACTCAGAATGAGTTGTGTGGACCTATTTTGGGGGCGTCACAATTTATATTCATTTACCAAATTTTAGCATCATTCACTTACATGCTTGGCATATTTCTTTAAATGCTAACTATCCCATTTTAAACATCAAAAGATGGGATCTACCAAAAGATATACTCCCCTATATACATAAATGGGGATACATCATATTAACATACTACCTCACACCTACTGAGGTTTACATCAAATATATAACCCTAATAAACAAAAGGGGTACTACTGCATCTATCTACATAACATCTAAACTAACACATGACTGACTGCCCGACCAAGCCTCCTCGGTCTGAATATGCTTATGAGACGTAACTCCATTCACTCGACGTCAAACGGAGCGGCTAGACTCACCAATCTCGAAATAAGACCTCCTTTCTCCAGCTCGAGGACTCGCATATGCTGAATCTAGAGCCCATCCTAGAGTCTCTATCCTGACCCGTCTGGCCTCCACCTCAAGCTCTAACTGATCCACCCTCCTCGCTGCTCAGACCCAGGCATCCTCAACTCGAATCTTGTCAGCGATCTCTAAGTCAAACTTCAGATGCATCGCCTAATGCTCAATGCTAAACACTCCAAACTTATTCTCTTCCTGTTCTAATCTTACTTTCATCTCTGCTAGCTCTACCTGAGCTCCGTAAGCTACATCTAGGTATTGCTGCTCCGTAAACTGAATAATATGATTCTCCATCTCTAATTGTGCCACCCATTCCTCTAACGCCGTGTTTTTTGCCATTAAATCCTCTATCAAGATATCCTCCGCAGAGTTCTCAACCTTTAAAGGCTCCTGAATAGGGACCACCTGCTCCTGCTCCACTAAATGACTATATGTCTATCTTCAAACATCCTATAAACAACAAGGAACAATATCAGTACAACAATAAAATATATGCATTGATAAAATGAAATGATATTTTATTAAGTACAACCAAAACTCGATGAATTTCCTTAATTCATCTCTTAACATACTCTATACGAGTTTTCTTCTAAGGTTATAACCTAAGTTTCGCATCCTAATGTTTATAACCTAAAACTTTGATACCAACCTGTGACGCCCCCAAATCCGGTTTCTCTAACCCCGGGTTCGGTGCTCACGATCCATCATCATCATATGCATTTTATAAACTATTGTAGAATAATAAACATACAATGTTCATTATAATAACGTCTTACAACAATATCCCATGGTCTATTACCCTTAACTTAAACATACCTTACTTAAGTTACCCTTAGTAACACAAAATATTTACAATACCAATGAACATAATATAATATAATACATAAACATTTGCATTATCTATTCCTGCACTTTTCCTTTGCCTTAGTCCTTCTTGGACGTCTCTTGCTTAGCTGAAATAAATGTCATGATATAGCTAGGGTAAGCAACGAATTTGCTTAGCAAGTTTAAATATAAGGAAGATATATCATTATTAGCATGGAATTTATCGTTCAATGCTCAATAACAGAAATCAATTGTGAAAGAACGGGAATTAAGTCTTGATAACTGAATATTCGAATAATTGAAAAATGGATGATGACTGGTCATAATGACCATGATCATATGCTAAGGTTGTCAGTATTTAAACTGGTCATTTCAATAAGTTTTGGTAATCAAGGGGATCAACCTTTCATACCCGTTGTATTATGCATAAACACTTGATATACGAGCAATAATTGTTTTCCAATAATGGTTTAAATCCACTTGTTCTTTTTCTCAGGCTTGAGTCCTTACCAAATTTATTAGTGAAGAACAACTTTTAAAACATATTTGATTTAACAAACTTAAACATACTTGATCTAGCTGATACAATTAGCATAGATCCATATCTTAAAAAAATCATGAATGAAATAACTCTAACTAATTCACAGTTCAATAATAATAGAACAAGAATTTAATTGCACCAAGTACGCCAATAACCAGTATAGATGTGAATAATCAACGATAGTTATTCACTAACATGCTTTGAAAATAATAACTCAAGTTTGCATTAAAGAACTTGCCTCAACTACAGTCTACTGTTACACAATTTAGTTTATTTCTTAGAGAAAAGACCTATAATTGATCTTTCGATTAGTCACAACATATACCCACTTATACTATCATTAATGTATATTAAATTGTCTAACATTCAGTCACATATTTAAATATTAGAGATTACATTAGAGTTTTAGTATTATTATCATCTTTTTATAATATACAAATCACTTCATCGCTTAATGTTTTATTTTATAAGTTACTCTTTATAATCCTGGAAACTGAATAACTATATTCAGCAAACCGAATTCCTGAATCCAGCAAACCGAATTCCTGAATCCAGTAAACGGGATTGTCAAATCCAGTAAACTGAATTGTCATTTTCAGCATACCATATACATAATATAGTCTCTGTTGAATATCCAATTCAACAGACTATATTTTAAAATAATTTTACATCTCTATACTATTCATTTTAATCTCCCTTTGTAAAATTATTAATTATTTAATAATATCTTAAGCTAATATGATTAATCTTTTAGTATAATATTATTAATTAAATTAATAATATTTTAATTTAGTATTATTATTCATTTAATAACATTTTAATCATTTATTCAATCAATAAACAATTTATTATAATTGTTTACACTTTATTAATTAATTAATTTACTCATCTTAAAATGTTATAACCATACTTATCTAATCACAAATGACCAAACCCCTATCAAAAATCTATATCAACCATATTTAGGGTTCTCAAGTCATAAACTCTCATTTTTCATATTTTTAACATCACATAAATAATTAAATTCATCTATCCATAATTTCATCATTTATTTGAAAAATACCAAAACATCTCCAAAAATATTTCTTTTCTGGAAATCAACAATATATGATCACTTTATGAAAATATATTTTTCCTGGAATTTTTAAAATTCATTTATTATTTTTAAATAGTATAAAACATTCAAATATAGCAGCATTTCTCATAAATTGAGTTCTTGTCCAAAACTTCTTAAATTTTCAGGGTATGTTCTCGTCATATATATGTAGTCCATGTACAAATTTCATAATTTTAAGAGTTACTCACACAAAGTTTTTCAAGTTTACTTTTATAATAGTACTTTCTCGTAAAATCCATAACTTTCATTCAATACATCCAAAAAATTTCATATTTTTATAGAACTCAGTTAACTCATCATATTAACACCCTAAATTTGCTCAGAATTTTTAAAGCAACAGAAGGGGACGAAAATGTCCTTGGAAAAGACTGGCCAAAAACTTTTATTGCCTTTTTGTCCACTACCCGGACTGTTTTGACTAAAATAGTCACTACTACTTGTAAAAATATTATTTTTGAGTGATACCACTTGGTTTTAGTAGTTAACTTACATATCTAGCATCCCTCCTTGACGGATCGCAAAAAGAAGGTGTAGATCAAAAACGGTAGTTGATCAAGGGAAGAGAAAGCTAGGGTTTTCAAAATTTTAAAAAAAAGTAGTTTCTTTTTTCTCCTTTTGATCCACTTTCTAACACTCAAATACATTAGCTCTAAACATGTAACACTATAAATCATATGGATCTATAGTTTTTAAGTTGAAAAATACAAACTCCTTATTCCATTAAACAATCAAAAGAAATGAATATAAAAACTTTAAAATTAGAGTTCATACCTTGATTTGCTTGCTACTCTTCTTACTTTACAAAAGTATGTGATAAACTTTGGGTGCATAAAGATCCAACTTATCTCTCTCTTTTTCTCTTTCCACTGAATTCTCTCTCTCTCTCTATAGTATTACTTTGTTAGTTAAAATAGAAAGTAAGATGAATGAACTAAAATAGACGATGAAAGAGAAAGGAATTAGATTTTTGTTGGAAAGTAATGTATAGATATAAGATATATATGTATATATATCATCCCCATCTTCTTGCTCAATTTCTCTCTTAGTCATTACAAGATTACGTACTAGTTTAGTTAAATATGGTGGCACCTTTAATAGAATGACACCTAGCTAATTATGTAAGTAACTTTTGAAGATAAGGAACTTGGAAATGATGAAATACATCCCCCTTTTTCTCTCTTCTTATGGTTGGCCACGTGGCCTTCTTATCTCAATTTTTTTTCTTTTTTATGCTTTATTTAGTATATCAAATGTCCAGCATGTTCCTCTTTAATTAGGCAGTAAGACCTCACCTTTAATGAATAAAGATTAATTTTCTCTAAATATTATTTTGAGTAATAAGGTATGGATTTGATATAATGTTATAGTTATGGGTAATATTAACAAATTTTGCAAAGTAAGCAAGTTGTCATAAAATATTCGTTTGGTCGGGGAATATTTGTTTTATCAGGGAATATTCGTACGACGGCACAATCATTGGTGGACCCCACAACGAAATTACTATCGGAGTTAGAAAACGACAAAAATAACTTTTTTATAAAAATAAAGGCAAAACTTTTATCGTTAACTGTTGAAATACCTAGTGATATTAGTACAGTACTACGCGTGGTTGCATAGTAGCACATGCTATTGTACAATATCTTTAATTATTGATGCTTACATGAGAAGTCACTCTGTTTTGTTCAATTATTGTAACAGTATTTGCTGTATAGTATCTCATATTATTGATTCAATTATTATCACAGTATCATCTGCATAATATTTTATATTATTAAATCAGTAATTGAGACAACATAATTATTCATATTATTATTTGTATTATTGATAATGTCTAGAAAGTTATGTGAAGAAAAGAAGTTTGGTCACCTAATTGCGCGCCAATATGGGGAAGTCCTTATCGAAAAGCTTCCTCTTTCCTGAGAATGATCTGGTTGTTAATATTGTGAATTATAATATTAATGATAAATAAATGTTATTAAAAATGTGTTTAGTGAAGTCAAGTGAATTGAAATAAATAGAGGGGTTTATTTTTATGAATTATTTATTATAAAATTGGCTTATTATATGGACCCCCACTTACTCATTTTTCAAAATCGTCGGTAGTAATTTATCTCAGTTTTATTTTATTACTTATATATATATATATATATATATATATATATATATATATATATATATATATATATATATATATATGCCGTGGGCGGCGGGACATGTATATATATATATATATATATATTATATATAAGTTTTGTTTTTTTATATAAAATAGAATATATTTTATTTTCAAACGAATTCGCCGTCTGCTCCCGTGACACTTTTTTTGCGTAGTCCGTGATTTTTTTTCCTAAATAGTGTCTTGCCATTCTCCTATAAATAGTATACTTAGTTTAGAAATGAAAATCACACCAGAATTAGTTTAAGAAAGCTTTGAGTGTAGAAAACAGTATAAGTTTTCTTCAAGAATATTCCCGCAATACCAGTCAGAAATACTCTCCTTTTAAGGTAAGAGATATTATTTTTGTTCAATATTCGTATGAAATAATATTTCCTTCCATATTCTGTAGTATGTAAGTAATATTATTTTATTTCATATTCATAATTCTACACTTATGTTGATTAGTATTGCTTCTATACTCCTTGAAATTAGTAGAATATCCTTGAAATTTGCGCTTCATCGAGTATCTTTTCACGAAAATATTATTATGAACATTCTTGTTAATTTTTAATCTTTTCATACTTGGGTACTATTCACGGGGTACTATTCCTGAAGTACTATTCACGATGTACTATTCACTCGAGTACTATTCACCCGGGGTACTATTAATGACAAAAATTAATTTTTTTTCTGTCCAAATTATTTTGATACATTATTATTCTTGAATTTTACTCCACAAAGTAGTTATCATGTTGACAATTTGGACATTTTTGAACTCTGGATAAATTGAATTATAAATTTTTACAATGTATCCTTACTTTCACTTTGAATTCTTATATCACTTGTCATCATCCTCATGCTTATATTGTGATGTAAATCATCTTTTGCCTGGAGTGGATACATGGACTATTGATTTGTATGATTATGACATGGAATTATGTATCGGTATAATCATGACCTATAATGTTACAAATGATGTGGTAAAAGTCCTCATTGGCCCGTAATGCATCGATGGCCAATTATTTGGCATGGTCTTGACCACTGGTGATAATAACGAATATCATTGGCTCGTAGTGCATGGATAATTCGTGGATGTGATACTAACGAATGTCCTTAGCCCGCAGTGCATGGATAGTTCGATGATGTGGATTATTTATTAAGCTGTGTTACAGTGATAAAATATTGATGATGAACTTTTAAATCATAGAAGATAGTAGATATTATGCTCTACTTGACTCTTCTAATGGATTGCTTATTCCGCTGCAATTAAACTTGTTGTTTATTGTATTCTATCAGTTTTACACTGTTGAAGGCTAACGATAATTTACTCTGCATTAACTTAGTCATAATATTTATTTACTGGGCTAGTTGAGCTCACCCTTTACTTTCATTGTTCTCTTCAGGAAATAAGAATATAGCTGGGAGTAGTCGGGGAATGGAGTGATGGTCCAAGATGGTGGCTATAGTAGTCCTAACTATTCTATGAAATAGTGTGATAATAATTGTGACAACCCCAAAACAGGTACATTCCATCCAACCTATTCTGAGTCGCCAAATACATGGTACAGAAAATAACTACAACTTTATTACAACAATTATCGTGCAAAATACAACAACATATATGTTGTGAGTTTGGATACAAATATATACCAAATGTGACTCATGTCCCAATCGTGGATAGCACCTCACAATGATACCTTACATAAAGGTATAGTCAAAAACTGTTTTAGAAATTAGAATCTTTGGGAAGTGCTCAAGGAAACCTTTGTACATGGGAGGTCATGCATCTAGGTTATGATAGATATCATATGGCCACAGAATTATCCTTGGTTGACCCAATAGACCCCAAAGAAAAACGAGAAGTTTACTATCATATTATTCCCAATGGTGAGTCTTCTCTTGACATATCATTATCTCCACTGTCTCTAATTGAAAATTATACTTCAAACAAACACCAAGATTATAAAGGTAGTGCTCGTAAAGATACTCAGCAAGCGGATGAGCACAACCCTGTCTTATGATGACATGAGGTTGTATGTCATTAGACATCTTGTATGATAGTAACAAAACACCTTTCCAACGTTGGGTTCGCCTCACCCTATTTTCTTAACCAAATATAACTACTAAATGATGACCACCGTTCTATTCCCTTGTTACCCCCGCTCGATCCAGCTACACTCTTATTACCTGAAAGGAATTGTGAAACAAAAGGGTGAGCACAACTAGCCCAGTAAAGAATATCATGACTAAAGATAAATAAATTATCAATAGTCTTCATCAGTAATAAATCAGAGATTTAGAACATATGGTAGATGATAAAAATTTCAACCATAGTTGCAGCAGAACGAGCAATCCATTAGAAGAGTCAAATAGACTATAAAGTCTATTATCTTCTCCATGTTAAAAATCCACCAACAATGTTTTATCCCTATAACATCACTCAACAGTTCCTTTCCACAATCATATGAATAACTCATAATCATAATTGTGATTCTAAATTTTTCTTCTCACCCAGGACGAAGAATATTTTCATCACCTGTCTTTACCTGAAACATCAAAGATCATGGTTATACCAAATCACAGTTCCTGTTCATAATCATGCTAATAAATCCATCTTCGCACTACGGCCAAAGATATTCATCAACAAACCATCTTTGCACTATGGGCCAAAGAAATTCAATAACAGTTCATCTTCGCACTACAGGCCAAAGATATTCATCAATAATTCATCTTTGCACTACAGGCCAAAGATATTCATTAACAGTTCATCTTTGCACTACAGGCCAAAGATATTCATATCTCAAAGAAATATATAATCATTTCAGAATTATATAAACAGTAATTATAACCATGTTGATCAATTCACCTTTACACTTAAGCTAAAGATATTCAGTTATAAATTCAATGGTCATGATCATACCAGTCAACAATTCAACTTTGAACTACTGGCCAAAGAGAACCCATAGTCATGATCATACCAACAATCTACCCATCTTTACACTCTAGTGAAAGAAAATTTTAACATCAAGGTTATAAAAATGTTATATATGATAATAAAAATAATATGATCAAAATATAAATTTAATTTAAAGAGTAATATTCATAAATTAACTATAATTTGGTCAAAAAAAGAAACCAATTTTGTTGTGAATAGTAACTCATGAATAATAACTCGTGAATAGTAACTCATGAATAGTAACCCCGACACAAAAAGGTAGAAATTCCACAACAAAATTCATTCCAATATTTCGGTATAATGATATTGAAAGAATAACATTTCTTAAATTTATAAACAATTTATTTTAATTGTTTACACATTACTAAATAATGCATTTAATCATCCTAAAACGCCAAACTCATAAGATTTCATTACCAATAACCAAAACCCTCATCTAAAATATGCATATATCTCATATAGGATTCTCAAGCCATAAAATTCTATTTTCCAATTTTCTTTCTTCATATAACATATTTAATTCATTTACTCATAACTAGTCTATTTTTATGAAAAATACCAAATCAAGTCCAAAAATATTTTTTTTTTGGAATTTAGCAGAATATAGTCCCATATTGAACATATATTTTCCTCAAAATTTTTAAAACTCATTTACTATTTTTCATATGGCCAAAACAGCGGAATATTTAGACATTTATCATAAATTGTACTTTTATCTAAAAATTTCGAAATTCACAGAGTATACTGATATAATATAGATATACTCCCAATAAAAATTTCATCAATTTTGAAGTTAACCACAAGGAGTTATAAGCGGTTATTTTTAAAATAGTCTTTTCTCATAAAATTCATAACTCTTAATCTATACATCCAAAAATCACCATTTTTGGGCACAATCAAGAAAACTCATCAAAATATCATTTCAAATTTTTTCAAAATTTTCTGAAGGTCAGAAGCAGTACGAACTGAAAAACATAATAACTCTTAAAATCCCTTACCTCAAAAGAGTAGTACTTCTGACTTGAATATCGGATGAAAAACCGAAGGAAACTTCTACTAAATAGCAACTCTCAAACTATCTAAATACTCTCAAAAATATGCTTGATAATATAGAGAGAAAGAAAACTTGTTTCTGGTGTGATTTTCAATTCTAACTTAAGCACCTATTTATAGGAAAATGCTAGAACGCCAAAAAAGACTAAAATAATAAAAATTATTATTTATTTAATCCTTCCACGTACCAACCAAGTTCAGCCACCAAGCATGCCAACTTGGAAGAAAAACAAGCAGCCCGCATGTTTTAAATAAGAGAGGGTCCCGCTCAATTTTAATTAAAATTATTTTATTTTCTGAAACTTCAACAATTCATAAAAAATAGCACTTTTATCAGAAAATTTGAATCTCACGCTTTTTTATAGGAAATTCAATTCTCTACAACTTTGCAGAAGAAAGTTTTTCTAAATTTCAAACAAAAATTGACCGAAATCTATAAACGGGCGATTTTACAGGCTATAATCAAATTTCAGTCAAGAAATGGGGTCTACCGACACAAAAAATATGTGTTAATCATTTAATACAACAAAAATATTATTTCTCCTCATATACTCATATATCTCACATTCATTGTAAAACTATCACTATTATTATATTATAAAATATAATAATAAATTATTTCATCAGAAAAGATAAAATATCATTTTTCAACCATTGTCACTTTAAAAATTTTCTCCATCTATATCCTCATGAAATTAATTTTTTTCTCATCATATAAATCAATAATTAATTATTTATAAATAATATTACAGAATAACAGTACTAGCAACCAGGCCGTTCCCAGGAAAGAGGGGGCTTTCCAATAAGGTTTTCACCTTATTGGCGCGCAGTTAGATGACCAAACCTCTCTTTAGACAGAACTTTCTAGACATTACCAATAATGCTATCTAATAATATTATTCAAATAATATGAATTATTGATCTGATAATGGAGATGATGTGCAGCAACAATTATTGAAACAACAAAAATATAAAATATCAACGCATCAATTATTGAATCAATAAAATAAAATATTGAACAGTAATTACTGTGACAATTATTCAGTAGTGCCTTCTTACGTAAGAATCAATAATTTTAAAAATACTGTGCAATACCGTGTGCTACTGTGCAATAACGCGTATTACTGTATTTTTAACCACCGGGTATTCCAACAGTGTTAACGGTAACAACTACACCGTTAATTATAAAAACATAATTTTTGTCGTTATCTTCGTCCGACCGTTTTCCGTTATGGGGCCCACAAATAGCTGCGCCGTCGTACGAATATTCCCCGACAGAAAGAATATTCTACGACCAACGAATATTCTCCGACAACAATGATTATTTTATAACCACTTGTTTATTTTTGAAATTTTTTCACATTTTACCCATAACTTTAACTTTTTATCAATTTAACCATTTACTGAATTGTAATTATAAGAAAAATTGAATACTTTTATTTCATAAAATTCGAAGTCTTACAATCTTCCCTCCTTATGAAATTTCGGCCCCGAAATTTACGTACCTAATATTTCGAAGTGTTGAGAATACCTTGCTTTCATTTCAGATTCTATCTCACAGATCATCATGATTTCTCCATCACTCATCTCCCATGATAACTTCATTTGGGTTCCTCATTTGTTGGAAATTCATGACAACCGCCATCCCTCGAACTACCCGTCTTTGACTTGTCTGGGGCAGGATTTGGCGTCATCACTACCGTTGGAATATACTTTTCTATAGGACATATTCCTCCCTCATCTGCCTCTTCGTACTCCTGATTCGTGATCTGAATCATCAATCTTCGATCCATATCGGATTCAGGTTGACCACTCTGTACAGGGTAATTCAAAACTCGATGTTGGGTTCTCCCAATTGCTTTCCAAAAAGAGAAATTTATATCAACTATTTTAGCCTTCTTAGATCGGACATCTCTTTCCACAATATCCACGTGTCGTGCGGCTTTTGCCCATGCATCACTTATTCTCACTCGTTCAGTTTTTTATTCTTTCAGCTCAGATTCCATCTTTATCATCTTATACTCTGCCAAAGAATGCTTCTGTTCAAGTATCACATATCGGGTAACACAAGCTTGAATTGTTGCATCCTTTTCTTCCATGACCGCCTGTCGTTCTTCAGCCTGCTCTTCTAACTCATGAATAAGATTTTGAAATTCTACATTTTGATCATATAATACCTCTAATAAACTTTCCCCAGGTACCTCTTCTTCCTCTTCTTCCTCTTCTTCCTCACTCTCAGCTGTTACCTCTGCGACTATCTCAGGTGCAACTATCAATTTTTCACTCATCACATGAATATCTCTAATTCCTTCTTCATCTGACATCACATTATCATGGTTAGTGATTAGAGGTATCCCCACAGTCTCATTCACTCCATTGTTATCATTCTCAGCTGCCATTCTCAAATACTGCCATAAAACAAGGGTTAATTAAGCAAATTAACGTATCGCATAATATCCATATATTATGACCAACCAACAATTAAGCTTAGGTAGGACACACTAGCAAAGGATTTACTCATCTCTCCCCTCCTAGTTATATTCCCCGATCTCCGCCAGAGATCATATCCCTAAGCTCTGATACCAACTGTGATAACCCCAAAATAGGTCCATTCCATCCAACTTATTCTGAGCCGCCAAATAAATGGTACAGAAAATAACTACAACTTTATTACAACAATTATCGTGCAAAATACAACAACACTTATGCTGTGACTTTGGATACAAATATATACCAAATGTGACTCATGTCCCAATCGTGGACATCACCTTACAATGATACCTTACATAAAGGTATAGTCAAAAACTGTTTTAAAAATTAGAATCTTCGGGAAGTGCTTAAGGAAACCTTCGTACATGGGAGCCCATGCATCTAGGTTATGATAGATATCATATGGCCACATAATTATCCTTGGTTGACCCAATAGACCCCAAAGAAAAACGAGAAGTTTACTATCATATTCTTCCCAATGGCGAGTCTTCTCTTGACATATCATTATCTCCACTGTCTCTAATTGAAAATTATACTTCAAACAAACACCAAGATTATATAGGTAGTGCTCGTAAAGATACTCAGCAAGTGGATGAGCACAACCCTGTCTTATGATGACACGAGGTTATATGTCATTAGACATCTTGTATGATAGTGACAAAACACCCTTCCAACGTTGGGTTCGCCTCACCCTATTTTCTTCACTAAATATAACTACTAAATGATGACCACCGTTCTATTCCCTTGTTACCCCCGCTCGACCCAGCTACACTCTTATTACCTGAAAGGAATTGTGAAATAAAAGGGTGAGCACAACTAGCCCAGTAAAGAATATCATGACTAAAGATAAATAAATTATCAATAGTCTTCATCAGTAATAAATCAGAGATTTAGAACATATGGTAGATGATAAAAAATTCAACCATAGTTGCAGCGGAACGAGCAATTCATTAGAAGAGTCAAATAGACTAAAGTCTATTATCTTCTCCATGTTAAAAATCCACCAACAATGTTTTATCCCTGTAACATCACTCAACAGTTCCTTTCCACAATCATATGAATAACTCATAATCATAATTGTGATTCTAAATTTTTCTTCGCACCTAGGACGAAGAATATTTTCATCACCTGTCTTTACCTGAAACATCAAAGATCACGGTTATACCAAATCACAGTTCCTGTTCATAATCATGCTAATAAATCCATCTTCGCACTACGGCCAAAGATAGTCATCAACAAACCATCTTTGCACTATGGGCCAAAGATATTCAACAACAGTTCATCTTCGCACTACAGGCCAAAGATATTCATCAATAATTCATCTTTGCACTACAGGCCAAAGATATTCATCAACAGTTCATCTTTGCACTACAGGCCAAAGATATTAATATCTCAAAGAAATATATAATCATTTCAGAATTATATAAACAATAATTATAACCATGTTGATCAAATCACCTTTACACTTAAGCTAAAGATATTCAGTTATAAATTCAATGGTCATGATCATACCAGTCAACAATTCAACTTTGCACTACTGCCCAAAGAGAATCCATAGTCATGATCATACCAACAATCTACCCATCTTTACACTCAAGTAAAAGAAAATTTCAACATCAAGGTTATAAAAATGTTATATATGATAATAAAAATAATATGATCAAAATATAGATTTAATTTCAAGAGTAATATTCATAAATTAACTATAATTTGATCAAAAAAAACCAATTTTGTTGTGAATAGTAACTCATGAATAATAACTCGTGAATAGTAACTCATGAATAGTAACCCCGACACAAAAACGTAGAAATTTCACAGTAAAATTCATACCAATATTTCGGTATAATGATATTTAAAGAATAACATTTCTTAAATTTATAAACAATTTATTTTAATTGTTTACACTTTACTAAATAATGCATTTAATCATCCTAAAATGCCAAACTCATAAGATTTTATTACCAATAAAGAAAACCCTCATCTAAAATATGCATATATCTCATATAGGATTCTCAAGCCATAAAATCCTATTTTCCAATTTTCTTACTTCATATAACATATTTAATTCATTTACTCATAACTAGTCTATTTTTATGAAAAATACCAAATCAGTTCCAAAAATATTTTTTTGTGGGATTTAGCAGAATATAGTCCCATATTGAACATATATTTTTCTCAGAATTTTTAAAACTCAATTACTATTTTTCATATGGCCAAAACAGCCGAATATTTAGACATTTATCATAAATTATACTTTTATCCAACAATTCCGAAATTCACAGAGTATACTGATATAATATAGATATACTCTCAATAAAAATTTCATCAATTTTGGAGTTAACCACAAGGAGTTATAAGCGGTTACTTTTAAAATAGTCTTTTATCATAAAATTCATAACTCTTAATCTATACATCCAAAAATCACCATTTTTGGGCACAATCAAGAAAACTCATCAAAATATCATTTTAAATTTTTCCAAAATTTTATGAAGGTCAGAAGCAGTACGAACTGAAAAACATAGTAACCCTTAAAATTCCTTACCTCAAAAGAGTAGTACTTCTGACTTGAATATCGGATGAAAAATCGAAGGAAACTTCTACTAAATAGCAACTCTCAAAGTATTTAAATACTCTCAAAAACATGCTTGATAATATAGAGAGAAAGAAAACTTGTTTCTGGTGTGATTTTCAATTATAACTTAAACACATATTTATAGGAAAATGCTAGAACGCCAAAGGAGACTAAAATAATAAAAATTATTATTTATTTCATCCTTCCACGTACCAACCAAGTTTAGCCATCAAGAGTGGGTCCCGCTCAATTTTAATAAAAATCATTTTATTTTCTGAAACTTCAACAATTCATAAAAAATAGTCCTTTTATCAGAAAATTAGAATCTCGCGACTTTTTATAGAAAATTTAATTCTCTACAACTTTGCAGAAGAAAGTTTTTCCAAATTCCAAACTAAAATTGACCAAAATCCATAAACGGGCGATTTTACAGGCTATAATCAAATTTCAGTCAAGAAATGGGGTCCACCGACACACAAAACATGTGTTAATCATTTAATACAACAAAAATACTCTTCCTCCTCATATACTCATATATCCCACATTCATTGTAAAACTATCACTATTATTATATTATTAAATATAATAATAAATTATTTTATCAGAAAAGATAAAATATCATTTTTCAACATTGTCACTTTAAAAATTTTCTCCATCTATATCCAAATAAAATTAATATTTTTCTCATCATATAAATCAATATTTTATTATTTACAAATAATATTACAGAATCACAGTACTAGCAACCAGGCCGTTCCCAGGAAAGAGGGGGCTTTCCAATAAGGATTTCTCCTTATTGGCGCGCAATTAGATGACCAAACCTCTCCTTAGACAGAACTTTCTAGACATTGCCAATAATGCTATCTAATAATATTATTCAAATAATATGAATTATTGATCTGATAATGGAGATGATGTGCAGCAACAATTATTGAAACAACAATAATATAAAATATCAACGCAACAATTATTGAATCAATAAAATAAAATATTGAACAGTAATTACTGTGACAATTATTCAGTAGTGCCTTCTTACGTAAGAATCAATAATTTTAAAAATACAGTGCAATACCATATGCTACTGTGCAATAACGCGTATTACTGTATTTTTAACCACTGGGTATTCCAACAGTGTTAACGGCAACAACTACACCGTTAGTTATAAAAACTTAATTTTTGTCGTTATCTTCATCCGACCGTTTTTCGTTATGGGGCCCACAAATAGCTGCACCGTCGTACGAATATTCCTCGATAGAAAGAATATTCTACGACCAATGAATATTCTCAGACAACAATGATTATTTTATAACCACTTGTTTATTTTTGAAAAATTTTCACATTTTACCCATAACTTTAACTTTTTATCAATTTAACCATTTACTGAATTGTAATTATAAGAAAAACTGAATACTTTTATTTAATAAAATTCGGAGTCTTACAATAATTGTAATGAGGACTCCATTTGAGTTTTGATATTATCTACGAGACAATATTCTTGTTAAAACTCTCAGCTACGTTTTTGTCGTATTGTATAAATGATGTTTGTTTTTAAATTATGTTCCATGTATTTGACGACTCAGAATGGGTTGTGTATAACTATTTTTGGGGCATAACCATTGATATCAAAGCTTAGGGATATGATCCCTAGCTGAGATTTGAGGCTAGAACTAGGAGGGGAGAGACGGGATAAATCCTTCGCTAGTATGACCTACCTAATTTTATTTGTTATTTAATTGGTCGGTCAGAATATAAGGATAATATGTGGCATGTCAATTAACCCTTGTTTTGTTGCAGTGTTTGAAAATGACATCTAAAAATGTTGAGATAAGCAATGGAGCACATGAGACCGTTGAGTCACCGCCAATCAATACCCAGGATAATGTGCATCAGGAAGGCAATAATCCTCATGTAAATAACAACATAGACCAAATGATAATGATGGGATATTCAGAAGCTTTCTACAATTCATGCAACATCAAGCGAGAGAGACACCTATTCAAAATGCAGGTAGAAACACTGGCAAGTCACGGATGGTCACTGTTAAGTAATTCTAGGAGCTTGAACCATTGGAGTTTATAGGAAAGCAAGAAACACTTAAGGTAGAGACATTGATTAAGCAGATCACCAGATATTTGATGTTTTGGGATGCTCCGAGGAGCAAAAGGTTCCCTTTGCCACCTTCATGTTGTGAGGAGAGGCAGATTATTGGTGGAAATCTATAAAATATACTCAGCCTGCCGCACTGAAAATGTCTTGGGAGAAGTTCTAAGAATTGTTCAATGACAAGTACTTTCCTGAAAGTATTCGTCAAATGAAGGAGGTTGAATTTATCAAGTTGGAGTAAAACAATATGACCGTATCACAGTATGAGGTTAAGTTTGCCGAGTTATCTCGGTTTACATCCCATTTGGTTGATAATGAGGAGTGAATGACGTGAATATCGAGGTTTGAAACCCGAAATACGTCATTATCTCATTTCTCAAAAATTTTACTTGTATTCAGATGTTGTCAATAGGGCTCAATTATTGGAGCGCGATAATGAGTCAACCCAACCAAGAGATAGCAGCTAACAAAGCGATAATACTAGTGGTAGCAGTTATTGAAGCGGTGACAACAAACGTGGAGGAAATCATCATGCTAGAAATGGTAACCACTTCGGTGGTAATCTTGGCCAAGTTAATATAAGTGGAAATTTCAAAAAGAGAAGGTTCAATAATGATGAAAAGACAGCAACACCAACACCCGTTGTTAAAGTAGGAGAACGACTATCGGTCGTATACTACAGATGTGGAGGGGAAGGACACATCAGTCCAAACTGAACGTAGCAACCCAAAGCATGTTATAATTGCGGAAGAGAAAGTCACCTAGCTCAATTTTTCGTGTAATGAAGTCAAGTCCAGCTGGGATGGAGACACCAAAGGTCGTCTAAGACAAGTCAAAGCTGGTAGTTGAAGGGAGAGCATTTGTCGTGACCTCCCAAAAAGCGAGCAACCCGAACGAAGTTATCATGGGTAAGCTAATCATAAACTGTTCCGAAGTCTATACCTTATTTAATACCGGTTCTACCCATTATTTTATTTCACATACTTGCGCTCAACGTTTAAATTTGACTCCAGAGAAATTAGACTTTGACTTATCTGTTGAAACTCCATTGGAAGAAACCTTCATTACATCCACTATTTATAAATCTTGTTTGATTTAAATTGGTACCCTCACATTATCTGTTGATCTCATCTCATTGAAAATAGTTACATTTGATGTGATTTTAGGGATTGATTGGTTAAATAGTCATTATGCTAAAATTGATTATTTTTATAAGGTTTTTAGCTTTCATATTCCTAACCAACTTATTATGCGAATGCAAGCAACCAAACCACTAAAGTCAATCACTGTCATATCAAGCCATAAAGCCATTCGTTTATTGAAAAACGGATGTCAAACTTTCTTAGCCCATGTCACAGATTTAAATAAAATTATGTCAGATTTAAATGATATTTCTGTTGTTAATAAATTTCCTAAAAAAATTCTTGGCCTACCCCTAGAGCGTGAAATCGAGTTTTGTATTAATCTTGAACCCGGTACAAAATTCATTTCAAAAACCCCATATGAAATGGCTCCTATTGAACTTCAGGAGTTAAAAACCCAACTTTAGAAATTGTTAGACATCGGTTTTATTCATCCTAGTACGTCTCCTTGGGGTGCTCCTGTTTTATTCGTAAAAAAGAAATATGAAAGTATTTAACTTTGTATTGATTATCGGGAGTTGAATCATGTCACCGTCAAAAATAGGTACATGTTGCCTTGTATTGATGACTTGTTTGACCAGTTGCAAAGTGCTAAATTCTTTTCAAAGATCGATCTTCATTCTGGATATCATCAGTTAAAGATTAAAACTGATGACATTCCAAATACTGCTTCCAGAACTCGGTACGGGCATTACGAATTCCTAGTCATGTCTTTTGGATTGACTAATGCTCCTGCTGCCTTTATGGATATGATGAACTGAGTATTCAAAGGAATATTTGGATCATTTTGTGGTTGTCTTTATTGATGACATCCTCATATACTCCAAAAGTCGTGAAGATCATGAGCAACACTTGAGGCTGATACTCCAAAAGCTTCGTGAAAACAAGCTATATGCCAAGTTAAAGAAATGCGAGTTCTGGTTTGAAGAAGTAGCATTCCTTGGGCACATGATATCAAATCACGAAATATCTGTTGACCTATCGAAGATTGAAGCAATACAAAGCTGGGAGCAACCTAAGTCAGTGACCGAAGTACATAGCTTTCTGGGCTTAGCTGGTTATTATTGGAGATTCGTGGAAGGATTTTCTCGAATCCCTACTCCATTAACTCAGCTGACTCAAAAAGATACAAAATTCGATTGGAGCGAGAAATGTGAGAAGAGTTTTCAAGAACTCAATAGGGGAATCATTTCAGCACCTGTTCTGACAATACCATCTGGTTCGGAGGGATTTGTCATCTACAACGATCCTTCAGGCAGAGGGTTAGGATACGTTCTCATGCAACATGGGAAAGTCATAGCCTATGCCTCACGACAACTCAAAGAATATGAGAGGAATTATCTTACTCATGATCTAGAGTTGGCAGCAGACATTTTTACGCTTAAAATTTGGAGGCAACGATTTTTTCACCCAAAAGGAACTCAACATGAGGCAACGACGTTGGCTCGAGCTGTTAAAATATTAACATCATACCACTCAATAACATCCTAGAAAAGCAAATGTAGTAGCTGACACGTTGAATAGAAGATCATATGTGGGTACGAGTGTGATATTGTCAATGCAAAAGCCCATTTTATATGACTTACAAAGGATGGAGATAGAGTTAAAGACTCCAGGGACCCACATAATGATATCAAATATACGAGTAGAACCAACTTTAATCGATAAAGTTAAAGCTACTCAAGTTACGGACCTGGAGCTAATGTGTATGAAGAAGAAAATGCAAGAAGGTGCTATTCCAGAAGCAAGAATTGATGAAGAAGGAATACTTCGAGTCAACTCCAGACTTTGTGTTCCTAACTACTCTAATTTGAAGTATAAAATCATGATGGAGGCACACAACACACCGTTTGTAATCCATCCTGGAAGTACCAAAATGTATCGTGATCTTTGACATATATTTTGGTGTAGCAATATGAAGAGAGAGATAACAAAGTTTGTCTCAAGGTGTTTAACTTGTCAACGTGTCAATGTAAAGCATCAAGTGCCAAAAGGTCTATTGCAACCAATTGAAATTCTAGAATAGAAGTGGGAGCACATTACCATGGATTTTGTTAATAGTCTTTCCAAGGTTTCTCAAGGTATATATGCAATTTGGGTCATTATCGATAGATTAACCAAGTCTGCTTATTTCTTATATATACGAGAAACATATTCACTCTAACGTCTTGCTCGTATATATATAAATGAGATTGTAAGACTGCATGGTATGCCAGTATCCATAGTTTTTGATCGAGACCCAAGATTTACTCCACTATTTTTGGGTCAGTTTACAGAAAGCTATGGGCACAGATTTACGATTCAGTTCTGCATATCATCCTTAGAAGGACGGGCAGTCAGAGAGGACTATTCAAACTCTTGAAGATCTTTTAAGACTCCGTGTCCTAGACTTCAAAGGAAGTTGGGACAAGTTCTTGTCATTAGTAGAATTCTCCTACAACAACAGTTATCAATCAAGTATAGGCATGACTCCATTCGAAGCGTTGTATGGACGAAAGTGTCGTTCTCCATTATGCTGGGATGAGGTGGGTGAAGAAATGTTGTTAGGACCGGAATTGGTATGCATGACTACGAAAAAGATTCAAATGATCCGACAACGTATAAAAACCTCACAAGATCAATAAAAGAGTTATGTTGATCTTCATCGAAGGGACATAGAATTCAATGTTAGAGAGCATGTGTTGTTACGTGTTGCTCCATGGAAAGGAGTTATAAGATTTAGAAAGAGAGGAAAGCTCAATCCTCGATTCATTGGCCCATTTGAAATCCTCGACCGAGTAGGAACGGTGGCCTATAGACTCGCCTTACCACCAAGTATGTCTCGTGTTCATAACGTTTTTCACATATATATGTTACATAAATATGTGGAAGACCCGAATCACATTATTAAATTAGAACCAGACGAGATAGCGGAAGATTTAACGTATGAAGAGGTACTTGTTAAAATCTTGGATAAGAAGGAACATATTCTACGCTCAAAGGTTATACCACAAGTTAAATTTTTGTGGAGAAACCACGATATTGAGGAAATGACCAGGGAGTTAGAATCTGAAATAAAATCAAGGTATCCTCACCTCTTCGCCATACCAGGTACGTACACTAATTTCGAGGATGAAATTTCATAAGAAGGGGAGGTTGTAAGACCCCAACTTTTATGATTAAAGATTAATTTTCTCTAATTATTATTTTGAGTAATAAAGTAAGCAAATTATCATAAAATATTAGTTTGGTCGGGAAATATTCGTCTTATCAGGGAATATTCGTATGACGGCACAAGCATTGGTGGACCCCACAACGGAATTACTATCAGAGTCAGAAAACGGCAGAAATAACGACAAAACTTTTACCGTTAACTGTTGAAATACCAGGTGATAAAAGTATAGCAATACGCGTGGTTGCATAGTAGCACACGGTACTGTACAATATCTTTGATTATTGATGCTTACGTGAGAAGTCACTCAGTTTTGTTTAATTATTGCAATAGTAGTTGCTGTATAGTATCTCATATTATTGATTCAATTATTGTCATAGTATCATCTGCACAATATTTTATATTATTAAATCAATAATTTAGACGACACAGTTATTCATAATATTGTTTGTATTATTGACAATGTCTAGAAAGTTCTATCAATAAAAAGGGTTTGGTTACCTAATTGCGTGCCAATATGGAGAAGTCCTTATCGGAAAGCTTCTTCTTTCTTGTGAATGATCTGGTTGTTAATATTACCAGTTATAATATTCATGATGAATAAATGTTATTAAAAAGGTGTTTAGTGAAGCCAAGTGAATTGAGATAAATAGAGGGGTTTTTTTTATGAAGTATTTACTGTAAATTTGGCTTATTACATGGACCCCCACTTACTCATTTTTCAAAATCGTCGGTATAAATTATCTCAGTTTTGTTTTATTACTTATATATATATATATATATATATATATATATATATATTATAAGTTTTGTTTTTTTATATAAAATAGAATATATTATATTTTATTATTAAATAGTACTGCATAGTATTTGCATAGTAAAATAAAAAAATTTCAAACGAAATCGCCGTCTACACCCGTTACACTTTTCCTGTGCAGTCCGTGATTTATTTTCTTAAATAGTATCCTGCCATTATCCTATAAAGAGAATGCTTAGTTTAGAAATGAAAATCACACTAGAATTAGAGAATTCTTCTTATATAATATTAATCTTATTTCCTTTGAGTTTAAGGAAGCTTTGAGTGTAGAAAACAGTATAAGTTTTTTTCAAGAATATCCCCGTCATACAAGTAAAAAATATTATCATTTTAAGGTAAGGGATATTATTTTTGTTCAATATTCGTATAAAATAATATTTTTTCCATACTATGTTGTATGTAAATAATATTATTTCATTTCATATTCCTAATTCTGCACTTATGTTGATAAGTATTGCTTTTATAATCCTTGAAATTAGTAGAATATCCTTAAAATTTGGGCTTCATCTAGTATCTTTTCACGAAAATATTATTCTGAAT
Organism: Panax notoginseng; assembly: GCA_016801055.1. NCBI lineage: Eukaryota > Viridiplantae > Streptophyta > Magnoliopsida > Apiales > Araliaceae > Panax > Panax notoginseng. The sequence continues at coordinate 86,540,115 of CM029019.1, forward strand.
ATTCTTATTAATTTTTAATCTTTTCATGTTGGGTTACTATTTATGGGTTACTATTCTCGAAATACTATTCACGAGGTACTATTCATTTGGATACTATTCACCCGGGATACTATTCATGACAAAAATTTATTTCTTTTATGTCCAAATTATTTTTGATATAATATTATTCTTGAATTTTACTCCACAAAGTAGTTATCATGTTGACAATTTGGACATTCTTGAACTCTGAATAAATTGAACTATAAATCTTAAAAATTTATCCTTACTTTTACTTAATTGAATTCTTATATCATTGTCATCATTCTAATGCTTATATTGTGATAAAAGTCATCTTTGGCCCGTAGTGCATAGATGGACTGTTGATTGGTATGATTATGACCATGAATTATGTATCAGTATAATCATGATCTGTAATGTTACAAATGATGTGGTAAAAGTCCTCATTGACCTGTAGTGCATTGATGGACAGTTGTTTTGCATGATCATGACCACTAGTGATAATAACGAATATCCTTGGCCTGTAGTTCATGAATAATTCGATGATGTGGATTATTTATTGAGCTGTGTTACAATGATAAAATATTGATGTTGAACTTTCAAATCATTGAAGATAGTGGATATTATGCTCTTCTTGACTCTTCTAATTGATTACTTGTTCTGCTGCAGTTAAACTTGTTGTCTATTGTATTCTATCAGTTTTACACTGTTGAAGGCTAACGATAATTTATTCTGCATTATCTTAGTCATAATATTCTTTACTGGGCTAGTTGAGCTCACCCTTTACTTTCATTGTTCTCTTCAGGAAATGAGAATATAGCTGAGACTAGTCAGGGAATGGAGTGATGGTCCAAGATGGTGGCTATAGTAGTCCTCACTATTCTATGAAATAGTGTGATAATAATTGTAATGAGGACTCCATTTGAGTTTGGATATTGTCTACGAGATAATATTCGTGTTAAAACTCTCAGCTACGTTTTTGTCGTATTTTATAAATGAAGTTTGTATTTAAATTGTGTTCCATGTAGTTGGCGACTCAGAATGGGTTGTGTATACCTATTTTAGGGGCGTGACATGGGCTTAAAGTTGGGCCACTTTATTTGATCTATTGGGCTTTCAATTAGTTCCTTATGCCATGAAAAATTGACATAGTCCAATACTTTCCATCTTATTCTATCATAAATATTTAATTAGGGGTTCCATTCCACACATTTAGAATTTAAATCATTACTCTTGTACATTAAATTTTATAACCCAATTATACTTGCTTTAATTAAGTTGTAAAATTAATAAATTGAGATAGTAAAATATATCTCTCAAATTAGTATAATTTTAAATATTATTATTCTCCCACACCATAACCATTGGGTTATTTAAATTTCCATACCTAATTATAATTAAGTTACATAACCTTTCCTTTTTATTTCTTTCTATCAAATAAATAAACACATATACATAATTACAATTCATATATTTATATTACTTCCTAATCATTCCATACACATCATAAAGTTTTCGATATAATTAATATTTAATTAATATATCTATTTACACAGTGACTTGAAATTCTTGGCTATTACAACATCAGTTTGATCGTCACTTAGAGAAGATGAGTATGAGATACCATGGTGATTGGTTTTATTGCAAGTGAGAGATTGAAAGTAGTATGCATACAAGCCTATCATATATGATGATAAAGCATATACTTTGTAAACAATCTTATTTATTTATTAATAAAAGTATTTATTTGCTAAAGGCATTTATTTTATCTGCATGGTGTTGTTTTAATAATATGTGATAAACCAATAGTTTTAAGCAATGCTTTTAGAATCATGATGAGATCATGCTAATGAGATCTAAATTCTGAGATAGTTTAAAAACTAAAATGTTCCCAATCAATGGATTACTAAAAAAGGGATTAGTGAATCCGGATAGATTGGTACATACGTTGCTTGCTCATTGGATGAGGATGGTTGATCCCATGATCATTTGTGTAGAGACACTAAAGCAAGTATGTAGGTGCTTGTTGGAGAATAAATTCACTGAACTTAACTCGTTAAGGAATACCTAATGTAGTTTTACTTCTCTGTCAATAGGAATTCCTGAAGTGATAGTAGTACAAGTGATCATTAGACTTGAGATCATCATAATATCTTGTATATAATGATTTATACTTTGAGTTATTCCTTAATACCCTTAGGGTATATCAAAGGGTATGCTTGGGTATAATGAGTTATATATGGAGATAATGAATGATCAATAAAGAATCTACCGCTTCTAGTAAAAGAGGAGATATGTCTTATGTGATTCGATAAATGACAACCAAGGAATCCTTGAGACAGGTGGAATGAAATTAGAAAGTAGTTTCTAATTTGCATTTATTCGGAGTTGAGCATTTGAGAATCGAAATACATATAATTAAATAAAATAAGACTTGACAGTAATTCAATGTCTTATATTTAATTAGGATATTTTATGGTAGAAGGATTGAATTGTACGGTTACTATTTACTCAAAGGTTCTTTTATGATTGATGTTGAAATCTATATTATCTGGAAATTCGTTAATTGCCAAGTAGTCTTATCGTTATTGTAGAATAAATATAATTTATTTAAATAAATTAATAGTTTAATTTGTTTATTTAAATGAGATTAGAATTGTTCTAATTGATTTATTCACAACCAGTTTAATATGGAGAACCTAAAGGGTCACACCATAAAAGAAAGAATATTTATTTAAGAAGTTAATAGCATAATCGTAATAATATGTTAAGTGTATTTAATTTAATCTATGGTGATAGAGTAAATTAAATAGTTTAATATTTATTATTTAATGTTTTGGAAATATTAAATATAAATTAATAAGATGAGTCTTATTAATATTATTACAATTATTATTATTTTAATTTCTAAAGGAGTTTGGAAATTAATTTAATATTAGTACTCTCACTTATTTCTAATAGGATTATGAAGCAAATTAATTAAAAGAGTTTAATTAATTATCCCTAATAAAATTAGGGAACTTAATTAATTAAAGGAGTTTAATTAATTAAATAATACCCTTTTTAATATATTTTAATTATATTAAAAAGGGTTAACTGATATCTTTATAAGAGGAGTCTTATATCAGATATCGAGATACGTGATTCTAATTGTTGGAGAGTACGTCCTTTTTCTATAGATATAAGAAAAATTAGGGTTTGAGCCAAAACACCATTCTTCTTGCTTCTTGTTCTTCCTTAGTGGATCACTTCTAGATGTCAAACATGTGGGTGGCTAACGTTGATGAAAGAAAGGAATCAACCCCGAGATTCAAGGAGATTGCGGAGAAGTAGGAGTTGAACTTGTACCTGTGAAAGCTAGTATCTACAAGGGTATGATTTCGATTCTCCTTCTCATTTATAGATTGATAATCAAGCACAAGAATGATCTTGGTTTATGGTTTGTAAGAAAATTTTAAAATCCGTTTTATTATGCTTCCGCTTCATTTATGTGATTTGATTGTATATACTTGTTTCTAGCAAACCTAACATTCAAAGGTTTGAAAGCAAGATTCAAGGGATTTCTGGCGAAATCTCTCTTTTTCTCTCTCTTTCTTTTTTTTTCTTTTTCTTCTTCTTCCTCTTCAACAAGCTGCATGCAGCTTATATATGAAGCCCCATGCTTCCGTATTTAGACCTGTGGAAAGGCCTAGTGGGTCCCGTCGCCTCAAAGTATGTGTAATCCGAATTGACGTACAGTCCACTAAAATGCTTAGTCCATTGAAACGCTTGTAACTTGCAATCCGGGATTCTGATGGAGATATTCCATACCATTCCAGAAAGCTCTCTCTGAGAGTTACGTAATGACATGGGGCTTACCCTTTTTCAAAATTAGGAAGATTGGTCCATGACTAGAATAGCATCTTCGGGTCTTCGCCGGTAGTCTGTTGAGCTATTTTGCGTAATTTACGCTAGAAAATACTGCAATGGCTCTTTATGACCCTATTTGGAGCTGTTTTATGTTTGTTGAAATTGACTTGTCAAAATTACCATTTTGCCCTTTTGGGGGTTGTCTCAGGGTTGACAAGGCTTTTAGCAGTCCTTCGGGAATGTGTCCGACGTTTGATCACAACTGATTTTGTTTTTCCTCGGGTTGCCTTCAGGGATTGATTTAATGCTTTAGGATCTTCTCCGAAGGTTGATTTGGTATCGCGGGGTTATTTTTGGGAATTGATTTGACGATTTTCTAGTGTTGTTGTCGGGTTTTGATTTGATGATTCCCAGTGCTATTGACGGGGTCTGGTTTAATGATTTCTCGGTGCTATTGTTGGGGGTCTGGTTTTATGATTTCCCAGTGTTTTTGCCAGGGGTGTGGTTTGATGATTTTTCGGTGCTATTGCCGGGGTTCTGGTTTGATGATTTCTTGGTTTTATTGTCGGGGGTCTGGTTTGATGATTTCCTGGTGCTGTTGTTAGAGTTATCTCTGAAAGATAAAAGATTATTCTACCCTCTTGTATAGTTAGTAACAGGAATGCAAAATTTTGAGTGCTATAGATACCCCTCTTTTTCATGTTTATGCAATGTAATGGAATGAACAAGATTAAGATTACTAGACACTTGAAATATGACAAGATTAAATGATGTCATGCGATGCAGCATGATATGATGTTATGGATGCTGAATGTTTTTGTTTGGTCTTACTTCCAATGGTATTCTAACACTGACTATTCCGGCCCTTTCTGATGGGGATGGAGTTGTTAATGATGATCTCCGTTGAACTGTCTTGATGCCTATTCGAATGGTAGTTTACACATGCTTTCGTCACCAAATTTTTTAGATGCCTACTCGAATGGTAGTTTACAAAGCTTTAATCATCGAACCTTCTCGATGCCTACTCAAAAGGTAGTTTGTAGAGCTTTCATCATCGAACCTTCTCGATGCCTACTCGAATGGTAGTTTATAGAGCTTTCATCATCGAACCTTCTCGATGCCTACTCGAATGGTAGTTTGTAGAGCTTTCATCATTTCGATGCCTACATTGGGTTGAAGCCAACGATTTAGAGTATCCATCAGTGCTACCAAGACTAATTAGACGAAATGTTGTAGAGATGTTTTCAACATCCTTGCCAGGGAGATTTTTCTATGGCTGATACCACTGGACCTTTCTGAATCCAACGTTGGGGTTGTCACCAATGTTCTTTATCTTCTGATAAACTTTCTAAATTCACCTTCACTGGGAAAATTGTCCTCATTGGAGATTCTCGATGTTTATCCTAATGATAGTTTACACCAGTTTACATCATCGGATCCTTCCCAATGCTATGTTGGGGCTATCACCAATAACTTGGATTTCTATCCAGTTGAATGTCGTTGTTTTTGCCAGGAATAGAGATCACAATGATAACATACTCTTAATCCCTACTAGAACAATAGTTTACAAGGTTGACCATCACAGAACTGATTTGATACATACTCGAACAGTAGTTTTCAGGGTTTTACGATCACCGAATCTCCTCGATGCCTACTCGAACGGTAGTTTACAGCGGTCGATCATTACTGAACTGATTTGATTTAGTTGGATATTTCATTTATAATGGATTCCATCATCGGTCCGTCCCGATGCAGATAATTTTCAACAGTTCTCACCGACATGCTTTCATGATGCTTTATTGAATGCAATTTTCAACGGGCTCTAATGTTGACATTCCTGAAGCTTCATTGGGATTGACACCAATGAATTATGTGAAGATTTTGATTTGTCAGAGATTGACTTCACGTTTCCACATTTTAGGCCCCTTTCGTTCAATCGCGTAGAACTATTTTTCCTGATTTGACATTTCAGCTTCTAGGAGACCTGCTGGACCTAAAATCAGACTAAAACAAAGGAGGTGGTACCCACCCTGGACTTCCGTAGGTAGACCTACGGATTCCATAGGTATACCCACTTAAGGCCGCTGGTGGCTTTATACCCCTAGGCCCTTCCCTTCACAAGTCATTTTCATTTTGAACTTTTTAGAGAAATCTAGACCTTCCATCTCAGATCTACTCATTTAGGGCTGCTTTTTTTGAAATATGTCACCGTACAAACGTTCTTCACACTTCAGGTAATGTTTACATCCATTTCTTTCAAATTTTGACCATTAGAGTGTTATATTTCATGGTTAGTAAGTTTAAACACAATATAGCAAATATGTATGCATATATGACTTGCTAAAAATGAATAGGCCTAGTAAATTAATGTTTGTATTTTACTATGCTGAACATTCTGATGTGAAAAAAATTAATTTCTGAGACAGTCATTTTACACCCTTTTTTGCTACTTTCTTTATCCTATTTAAGGACAAATCAGCATGGATTTTCATAATAAAGTACACATGGTAATTTGGATGCCATGGTGAATTGAATATTAATATTTTTCTTACATATGAAATGCTCATGATTTTGGGTTGGTGTGCTACTGAAAGGCCACCCGATCATGTCTATGTGCATGTGGATAGTCCATTTTACAAAGGAGACTTTGACAAAAAAAATTCAAGAGCCTGGGCATTTGATATGCATGCAATTTTAACTTTACTGGGGAAGCATGTTAAGCTAATGCATGTTTTCACATAGGATATGCATGATGTGATTTCTAACTTTCTATGATTCTAATGTCCTAAGGTCATGTACTTACTCAATTAATTTGCATGTAAATCATACCTCACCCTTTTTGAGGTGATTTGGAGCTTTTTGTTTCCAGATATGGATTTTGTGACGCCCCCAAAATAGGTATACATCACCCATCTTGAGTCGCCAAATACATGGTACCAAATTCAAATACAACTTAATAATACAACTGTTATGTAGAATACAACAAAACATAACTAAGAGTTTTAATAAGAATATTGTCATCTAGACAATATCCACACTCAATAGAGTCCTCGTTACATTTATTGTCACACTATTTAACAGAATAGTGAGGACTACTAATACTATCATCTGGACCGTCACTCCGTTCCTTGACTAGTCCCGGCTACGTTCTCATTTCCTGAAGAGAACAGTGAAAGAAAGGGTAAGCTCAACTAGCCCAGTAAGAAATATTATGACTAAGATAATGCAGAATAATTTATCGTTAGCCTTCAACAGTGTTAAACTGATAAGATATAACAAACATTAAGTTTAACTGCAGCGGAACAAGCAATCCATTAGAAGAGTCAAGTAGAGAATAAAATCTACTATCTTCTACGATTTAAAAGGTTTTTCATTATTTTTATCGCTGAGACTCAGCTTAATAAATAATCCACATCGTCCCTGCACTACGACCAATGATATTCATGTATTCATCAATGGTCATGATCATGCCAACAACTGTCCATCAATGCACTACGGGCCAATGAGGACTTTTACCACATCATTTGTAATATTATGGTCATGATTATACCGAATAATCCCTGCTCATAATCATACTAAGTCCATCTATGCAATACAGGCCACAGATGACTTTCAACATAATATAAACATGAGAATGATGACAATGATATAAGAAATTCAATAAAACAAGTTCAAGAATTAATTTATCCAGGCACCAATAACGTCCAAATTGTCAACATGATACGACTTAGTGGGGCAAAACTCAAAAATGGTCGGAAGAATATTTCCATGAAAAGATACTGGATGAAGCGTAAATATTAAGCATATTCTACTAATTTCATGGAGTATAAAAGCCAAAACTTTAACCAACTGAGTACAATAAAGAATGGAATAACAAAAGAAATCACCAGGTATGCGATAGACCACACAGACAGGTTATTCCAACAGAATAAAAAATAATAGAACCAGGTCATGCGTAAACGCAAAGACATGATATTCCAACAGAATAATAAATAATGGAACCAGGTCGTGCGTAAATCACAGACAGGATGTTCCAACAGAATAATAGATAATGGAACCAGGTCATGCGTAAAGCACAGACAGGATGTTCCAACAGAATGATAAATAATAGAACCAGGTTATGCGTAAAGCACATACATGATGTTCCAACAGAATGATAAAGAATGGAATAATAGAAGAATTTCACCATGTATGCAATACTTCGCATAGACAGGTTATTCTAACATAATAATAAAGAATGGAATAACAGAAGAATTTCACCAAGTATAGGGTAGTCCGCGTATACAAGTTATTCCAACAGAATAATAAAGAATAGAATAACATAAGTTCTCTTCATGAATACAAAAGAAATAATACCCCTTACCTTAGAAGAAACTGGATATAGGATTAGTGAAGTAGTAGAATATTTTTCTTCTTTCTCTCTATAGTTTTTCTCTCTAGAGTTTCAGTGAATTCGTAAGAAATAATGAAGGAATGAGCTTCTATTTATAGGAGAATGGACTGAATAGTAACTAATTCATGAACGGTCCAGATTGATTTACTTTTAAACGGACGGTTCATATTGATTTACTATGCAGTAGTAATAAAATATAATATATTCTATTTATAATCTAATAAAATGAATAACTTTACAAAAGCATTATGTTTTATATAAAAAGATTTTACTATGCAAACACTATGCAGGCACTATGCAACACTATGCATAATAAAATATAATATACTCTATTTACACTATAATAAATCAAATAACTTTATAAAAGTATTCTGTTTTATATAAAAAGATTTTACTATGCAAAACACTATGTATAATAGAATATAATATATTCTATTTATAGTCTAATAAAATAGATAACTTTATAAAAGTATTCTGCTTTATATAAAAAGCTTTTCTGTTTTATTACATTAATAATACTAATAAAACAAAATTTATCAACATTATTATAATTCACTATATTAATCGACCAGGTCGTTCCTAGGAAAGAGGGAGCTTTCTAATAAGGATTTGTCCCTATTGGCACGCAATTAGGTAACCAAACATCTCCTTGACAGAATTTCTAGATATCGTTAATATTGCAAATAATAATATTAATAACTTTATCATCTCAATTATTGATTTAATAATATATAAAATATTGACAATAATTGAATCAAATAACATGAGATACTATGCAGCAATTACTGTAGCAATAATTAAACAAAACTGAGTGACTTCACACGTAAGCATCAATAATCAATACTGTGTGCTACTATGCAACCACGCGTATTACGGTACTTTTAACACTGGGTGTTTCAACAGTTAATGGTAAAACTTCCGTCGTTATTTTCATAAAGTATTTTTGTCATTTTCTCAATCCAACAATAATTTCGTTGTTGGGTCCACCAATGATTATGCCGTTGTACGAATATTCCTGTTAAAACGAATATTTCCTGACCAATCGAATATTATATAACAACTTGCGTACTTTGCAAAATTTATAAAATATTACCCATAACTATAATATTATATCAAATCCATTTCATAATATTCAAAAATGATATTTATAGAAAATTAATCTTTATTCATAAAAGTTGGGGTCTTACAACCTCTCCTTCTTATAAAATTCCGCCCTCAAAATTAGGGTACGTACCTGATATGTCGAAGAGGTAAGGATACCTTGATTTCATTTTAGATTCTAACTCCCTGGTCATTTTCTCAACATCGTGGTTCCTCCATAAAACTTTGACTTGAGGTAGAACCTTGGAGCGTAGAACATGATCCTTCTTATCCAAGATTTTAACAGGAACCTCTTCATACGTTAAATCTTCCGCTATTTCGTTCGGTTCTAACTCAATAATGTGGTGAGGGTCTTTCACATATTTACGTAACATAGATATGTGAAAAATATTATGAACACGAGACATACTTGGTGGTAAAGCAAGTCTATAGGCCACAGTTCCTACTCGATCGAGCATTAAAAATGGGCCAATGAATCAAGGATTGAGCTTTCCTCTCTTTCCAAATCTCGTAACTCCTTTCCATGGAGCAACCCGTAACAACACATGATCTCCAATATCGAATTCCACGTCCTTTCAAGGAAGATCAGTATAACTCTTTTGTCGATCTTGTGAGGTTTTTATACGCTATCGGATCGTTTAAAATCTTTTACGTAGTCATACGTACCAACTCCGGTCCTAACAACGTTGCTTCACCCACCTCATCCCAGCATACTGGAGAACGACACTTTCTTCCATACAATGCTTCAAATGGAGCCATGCCAATACTTGCTTGATAACTATTATTGTAGGAAAACTCCACCAATGGTAAAAACTTATCCCAATTTCCCATGAAGTCAAGGACACAGAGTCTTAATAAATCTTCAAGAGCTTGAATAATCCTCTCCGACTGCCCGTCCGTCTGAGGATGATATGTTGAGCTAAATCGTAAATTCGTGCCCATAGCTTTTTGCAAACTAACCCAAAATCGTGAAGTGAATCTTGAGTCTCAATCAGAAACTATGGATACTAGAATACCATGCAGTCTTACAATCTCATTTATGTACATATGAGCAAGACGTTCAAGTGTATAAGTTTCTCGTATAGGTCAGAAATGAGCCGACTTGGTCAATCTACCAACAATGACCCAAATCGCATCTATGCATTGAGAAACCTTAGGAAGACCGGTAACGAAATCCATGGTAATGTGCTCCCACTTCCATTATGGAATTTCAAGTGGTTGCAATGGACCTTTTGGTACTTGATGCTCTGCCTTGAATCGTTGACAAGTTAGACACCTTGAGCTAAACCTCGTGATCTCTCTCTTCATATTGCTCCACCAAAATGTTTGTCAAAGATCATGATACATTTTGGTACTCTCAGGATGGATTGTAAACGGTGTGTTGTGCGCCTCCATCATGGTTCTATAATTTAAATCAGGGTCGTTTGGAATACAAAGTCTAGAGTTGACTAGAAGTATTCCTTCCTCATCGATTCTTTCTTCTGGCATAGCACCTTCTTGCACTTTCTTCCTCATACGCATCAGTTCCAAGTCTGTAACTTGAGCAACTTTAACTTTATCGATTAAAGTCGGTTTTACTCGTATATTCGCCATCATCACATGGGCCCCCAGAGTCTTTAACTCTATCTCCATCATTTGCAAGTCACACAAAATAGGCCTTCGCGTTGACAATATCGCACTCGCACCCGCATATGATCTTCTACTCAATGCATCAGCTACCACGTTCGCTTTTCCAGGATGGTATTGGAGGGTATGATCATATTCTTTCAACATTTCAAACCAACGTCGTTGCCGCATACAGGTAATGCCTCTAAATTTTAAGTGCAAAGACAATAGCTGCCAACTCTAGATCATGAGTAAGATAATTCTGAAAGTAGTATGCAGACAAGCCAATCATGTTTGATGATAAAGCATATATTTTGTAACAATCTTATTCATTTATTAATAAAAAGTATTTACTTATTAAAGGCTTTTAATTATCTACATGATGCTGTTTTATAATATGTGATAAACCCATAGTTTTAAGCAATGCTTTTAGAATAATGATGATGATCATTCTAATGAGATCTAAATTCTTAGAAAGCTTAAAACTAAAATAGTTCCCAATCGTTGGATTACTAAATTAGGGATTAGTGAATCCGGATAGATTGGTACATACGTTGCTTGCTCATTGGATGAGAATGATTGATCTCATGATCATTTGTGTGGAGACACTAAAGTAAGTATGTAGGTGCTTATTAGAGAATAAGTTCACTGAACATGGCTCGCTAAGGAATACCTAATAGAGTTTTACTTGTCTGTCAATAGGGAATTCCTGTAGTGATAGTAGTACAAGTGATCCTTGGACTTGAGATCATCATAGTATCTTGTGTATGATGAGTTATACTTTAACTTATTCCTTAAGACCCTTAGGGTATATCAAAGGGTATGCTTGGGTATAATAAGTTGTACATGGAGATAATGTATGATCAATAAAGAATCTACCACTTCTAGTAAAAGAAGAGAAATATCTTATGTGATTCGATAAATGACAACCCAGTAGTCCTTGGCCAAGGCGGAATGAAATTAGAAAGGAGTTTCTAATTTAAATTATTTGGAGTTGTGCATTTAAGAGTCGAAATACATATAATTAAATAAAATAAGACTTTACAGTAATTCCATGTCTTATATTTAATTGGGACATTGTATGGTGGAAGGATTGAATTGTACGGTAACTATTTACTCAAAGGTTCTTTTATGATTAATGTTGAAATCTATATTATCTGGAAAGTCGTTGATCGCTAGGGAGGCTTATCCCTATTGTAGAATAAATATTATTTATTTAAATAAATTAATTATTTAATTTATTTATTTAAATAAAATTAGAATTGTTCTAATTGATTTATTCACAACCGATTTAATATGGAGAACCTAAAGGGTCACACCATAAAAGGAAGAATAATTATTTAAGAAGTTAATGGCATAATCGTAATAATATGTTAAGTATATTTAATTTAATCTATGGCGATAGAATAAATTAAATAGCTTAATATTTATTATTTAATATTTTAGAAATATTGAATATAAATTAATAAGAGGAGTCTTATTAATATTATTACAATTATTATTATTTTAATTTCTAAAAGAGTTTAGGAATTAATTTAATATATGTACTCTCATTTATTCCTAATAGGATTAGGAGGGAAAATTAGTTAAAGGAGTTTAATTAATTATCCCTAATAAGATTAGGGAGCCCATTTAATTAAAAGAGATTAATTAAATAAATAATACCTTATTTTAATAGGGTTACTTAATATATTTATAAGAGGAGTCTTATATCAGATATCAAAAATATGTTATTCCAATGGTTGGAGAGTACGCTCTTTTCTATAGAGATAGAAAAGACTAGAATTTTGCCAAAGACCCATCTTCTTGGATCTTTCTTCTTCCTTGGTGGATCACCTCTAGAGGCCAAACACTTGGGTGGCTAACGTTGATCAAAGGAAGGAACCAAACCCGGTGGATTCAAGTTGAACGCGAAAGGATTGGAGGTGAACTTGTACCTGAGGAAGCTCGAATCTTCAAGGGTATGATTCTTGTTCTTAATATCTTTTCGTTTAATTAATAATTGTGCATAAAGGATGATCGGGTATATGGTTTGTAAAATTTTAAACTCTGATTTTTACACGTTTTCGCTATTTTGTGCAATTTGATTGCGTTCATGAATATTACAAGCCTAACAGTGGTATCAAAGCCAAACCTTTATGCGAATTATTAATTGTTTTAATTTGACATGTATATTGATATGTGTTTAGAACAATTTAATTGGGCATAATTTTATTATATAAAATAAAAAAACAAAAAAACAAAATGCCTTTGATTCGCGAATCCTGCCTTTTGTGTTTCATGATTTCCGTGGCGATAACGTTTTTTACATATTATCTGGGTCAATTTTTTTTCAAAAGGTGATCCGCATTTTGTAGGATGTTTATTAACTTGATTCTTATTAAATACTTAACATGTTTCTTATTAACTTGCTGGAATCAAATTCGCCTGGCAGCATCTTGAAGCATGTGACATATATATATATATAATATATATATATATATATATATATATAATATATATATAATTTTATAATTAAAATAAAAGTTTATTTTAATTTTAAAATAAAAGGTTTATTTTAATATTAAAATAAAATCGTTTATTTTAATTTTAAAATTGAATTTCATGCTAACTAATTAGAGTTGGAATTAGATTCCATGATAACTAATTGGAGTTGAAATTGGATTCCATGTTTCCTTAAATAAAGGAGTTTATTTAGATATGAAATAAGATTTCATATTATTCAAAATAAAAGAGTTTATTTGTGAATAGGAAAGAGAATCTCAATTTCCTTAAATAAAGGAGTTTATTTAGATATGAAATAAGATTTCATATTATTCAAAATAAAGGAGTTTATTTGTGAATAGGAAAGAGAATTCGTGTTTCCTTTAATAATTTTTTTTTATATGGAATTGGATTCCATAATTAATTAAAATAAAGGAGTTTATTTTGATTAAAGATTTTGATTAAAATAAAATAGTTTTTTTATTCAAAATTGGATAAATTAAAATAAAAGAGGTTTATTTTGATTTAAATTTGGATTAAAATAAAGGAGTTTATTTTAATTCAAAATTAGATTTTATGCTAACTAAATTTGCCCATTAAATGATATCAATATATATATTAAATGTTTATTATTCATGAGATGAATGTTATTTATTGATACATATGGTGATGTGTATGATAATAAAAGGGATTGATTATGGACTATTGACCAATGTGATTGGATTTTATTTTTGTTGGATGCTTGAATGTATGAGTTTTATTAAATGGGTCTGCGTACCTCGTCTTCTCTAATTTTTCTTAATGTAAATTCTAACTCCTTCCTATGTACTCCCCCTTGACTGCTGATCAAGGTTTCTATTTATTTTAAATAGTTTTAATATGAATAATTAGAATTAATTTTGAAGAATTGGAGATCAAGGAGCAAGGAACGCTTGAAGACCCATTTGTAATGGAGTCCGGGTTTAATTGTAATAGTTATATTTAAATATTAATTCTTGCACCCCTAGGGTTTGACCTTTTTGGTTCACTTGGTGGCTCTAGTGAACCAAACTAGAATAAAAGTCCATAATCAATTCGGGTAGAATATAGTATTCTATATGTGTATGCTTATACTATATATATTATATATTATGCAAACATGCTTCGCATGTTAATTAATATGACGCGTATTTTATATATATATATATATATGTGTGTGTGGTGTGTGTGTGTGTGTGTGTGTGTGTGTGTGTGCATGCGCGCTAAACAAGATGAGACAAATTAATAACAAACCCCTCAAATTTTTATATTAAGTCCTAAGCGTTCAAAGATATTTGGAATATCGAACGTCGCCTTCTAGCATGATAAAATTAATAGAGTATTAAATATTTAATATGAGTTTGTTGTGTCACCACAAGGTAAGTATTAAGTATTTAAGATGTTAATTTATCACATTTGATGCTTATAAAGAAAATTGAACAATATGTTTTTTGTTGTGTCACCACAAGGATAATATTTTTCTTTTTTGAATATATGGAGTGCTAGGTTAGACTTAACTTGGATAATTTTGATTCGGATGTGCCACCACTTGATCAAAATAATCTAAGAGGCAAAAAACAAGGAGTTGCATAGTTGATGTAATTGATAAGAGTTGTCTACCTATTTATTTATATATAGTTTGTTGTGTCACCACAAGGCTATATACATTTGAAATGGGATCCATATTCTCACTAGCAAATCTTTAATTAGATTTTACCGAACTATATAAGTGAGGGTAATATAGTTTGATGAAAATAGTGGGAGATACCAATTTAAAATAAGACCTAAATTATTTTGGTAATTAATAAAAGAATTTATGCTAAAATGTTGTTAATTACAAATTCATTTACAGAATTTTTCAATGTCTAAAATTACTATCACTGCGTAGCATATTAGATGCTAAATTAACCGGACCGAATTAAATGGATTCGTTAAGAAATTTAAGAATAGTTCTCATGGCTGAAAAGCTATCTTATGTCCTTAATACGCCTATCCCTGCAATGGTTGTAGATAATGCCTTTGAGGAAGAGATTGCTACTTTTAGAAAGTGGCAAGATGATGTACTGTTGGCTCAATGCATCATGCTCGCATCCATGAGTAACGAGCTTCAGCGTCAGCATGAAACTATGGATGCTCTTACTATATTCCTACACATCAAGTAGTTGATGGTGAGAAAAGTAGGACTGATAGATATTAGATATCTAAGGAGCTCTTCCGATCTAGAATGACCGATGACACTACAGTACAGATAAAAGTTCTTAACATATTCAATTTGATTGATCAATTAGGACAACTGGTTTTGTCATGGATGGAGAGTTGAGCCAAGATTTGATCTTGCACTCACTCCCGGACTCCTTTCACAATTGTTGTGAATTTTTCATATGACCAAGCTAGATATCAGCCTCGCTGATTTGCTTAACATGTTGAAAAATGTTGAGAGTCACTTTCCAACCAAGAAAGACCAAGTCTTACTGGTAGGGGCCAAAGGATCTTCTGAAAAGAAGAACGATTCAAAGAAGGTAAATAGAAAGACAAAAATAAAGGATAATAAGAATAAAACTGATATGGATAGCAAAGGAGTTTTCTTCCACTGCAATAAGCCTGGACACTGGAAAGAAACTACGAGAAGTAACTTGTAGAGGCTAACCAAAGAATCTTAGTGAAGTTTCGGTTACAAATACAAATTTGTTCATGATTTAAAATAAAAATTTTCTTTAAGTCAAGGTTCTACTCGGGTATTGGATACCGACTTTGGTTATCATAAATATAGATTTATGAAGGGACCAAGTAGAAGTAGAAATCTAAACAAAGATAAGTAATCTTATGTGTGGTAAATGAAGCAAAGGTTGATACATTAGCCATAGAAACTTATAGTTTAGCATTACCTACGGGCAAATCTATTAAGTCAATAAGTTGTTATTGTATTTCAGTTCTTGTTAGAAACATTATTTCAATTTTATTGTTGGACAATAAGATTTTTTGGTATTATAATTAAGAACAATTGTTGTTCTATTTTATAATAATAATGTTTTGTATAGAACTGGAATATTACTTAATGGATTTTGTATACTTGACTTACGTAAAAATTTATTTTATAAATTGAACAAACTAATATAAGAAAAAGGAGATGATCATTCAAAGAGTTGAATATGTGTATTTGATGAAATACAATTTTGAATTGTTTGAAAGGTTCGAAGAATTCAGAAGTGAAATAAATTGGCAAAGTATTAAGATTCTTTGATTAGATCAAGGAATAAATACTTGTGCAATAAGTTTTTAGATCATCTCAAATGGTTTTCTCATAATGGACACCTCCTGATACGCAATAATTGATTGATGTATCTGAAAGGAAAAATCGTATCTTGTTGGACATGGTGCGGTCCATAATGATTTTACTGACATTTCAGTATCCTTCTGGGGTTATGCCCTAGAAATGGCTGCATATCTACGAAAAGGTAACCTCAAAATCTGGCCCCAAGACTCCATAAAAGTTATGGACAGGGAGGATTCCTAATCTTAAGTATGTTAAGATAAGGGGTTGTCCAACTTATGTGAAAAAGGTTTCAAAGGATAAGCTTGGGACAAGATTTGTGGTACATCCTAAAGTAAGTTTAGGGCATATGTTCTATAATCCTACTTAGCAAAAGGTGCTTGTTGCGAAACACACTACCTTCTAAGATAAAGGTGTTTATCATTGAAGGAGCTAGTGGGAGGATAATAGATCTTGAAGAGTTCAAGAACCACAAATCACTATAAGTCAAATAAGAGGAACTTGTAGATAGACCTATTGTACCACAACCGAATCGTAAATCTGGAATAGTACTGATGATACCTGGGAGGTATGGAATCATCATGGATGATGATGATGAGGTACGCATCATAGAATATAATGATCCAGAGTTACATACGATGAGGTAAGAGTTCTAGTGTGTAAAAAAAGGGTCAGTGGGAGCGTCGTGAACTTTCTAATATTATATGTTGATATACTACGGATGAGAAATAACATACCAATGCTACAATCAGTAAAGATAAAGTCGTCTAAATATTCCTCCATGAATGATTTGGAAGAGTGTCTTAATTGGGGATACAAATCTATATAGATAGATTTAAGAGGATGCTCGACATAACCCAAGGAATGTATATTCATTTGATGCTAAAGTCGTTTAGCATGGCAAACTCCAAGAAATGTCTCATGTTGATGAGCCATGGAGTGTATCTCTCTTAATAGTCCCCATAGACTCATAAAAGAGAGATCGCATGAGTAACTATCATGTATGCAATGAAATGTACGAGGCCTGATGTTGATCGGTCATATTCTGGAGAAGATCACTGTAAGACAGTAAAAAACATCATAAAGTACTTAACTGACACTAAGGATGTGATTATATTTATGGTCGGTCTGAATTAAAATTAGAGGGCTTAACAGACTCAAGTTTTTCAGACAGACCAAGACGATAGAAAATCCACTTTAAGGTAAAGCGTTACCTTGAACGGTGGTGCAGTGAAATTGGAAAGGTTCTAAACAACAAAGAGTTGTTGGTTTAGTGATAAAGACAAAGTAAATAGCTATAAATGAAGCTGCAAGTTGATTGTTTGGATGAAAAGTTCATTACAGAACTAGGAATAGTTCCTAAGTCTCATCTTGGATCTAAACATGTGTTGTGGCACTTTCATTTGATTATAGGAATCATTGAAAGATGGGAAATCACTATAGAGATAGTGAACTCTCAAGAACAACATTACATATCCATTAACTAAAGCTTATCCAACAGCAGGATAATCGCCACTTAGAGAAGAAGAGTATGAGATACCATGACGATTGGCTTTAGTGCAAGTGGGAGATTGAAAGTAGTATGTAGACAAGCCAATCATGTTTGATGGTAAAGTAT
Organism: Panax notoginseng; assembly: GCA_016801055.1. Taxonomy (NCBI): domain Eukaryota; kingdom Viridiplantae; phylum Streptophyta; class Magnoliopsida; order Apiales; family Araliaceae; genus Panax; species Panax notoginseng. Next base: position 86,558,451 of record CM029019.1, read on the forward strand.
ATATTTTGTAACAATCTTATTCATTTATTAATAAAAAGTATTTATTTATTAAAGGCTTTTAATTATCTACATGATGCTGTTTTATAATATGTGATAAACCCATAGTTTTAAGCAATGCTTTTAGAATAATGATGATGATCATTCTAATGAGATCTAAATTCTTAGAAAGCTTAAAACTAAAATAGTTCCCAATCGTTGGATTACTAAATTGGGGATTAGTGAATCCGGATAGATTGGTACATACGTTGCTTGCTCATTGGATGAGAATGATTGATCTCATGATCATTTGTGTGGAGACACTAAAGTAAGTATTTAGGTGCTTATTAGAGAATAAGTTCACTGAACGTGGCTCGCTAAGGAATACCTAATGGAGTTTTACTTGTCTGTCAATAGGGAATTCCTGTAGTGATAGTAGTACAAGTGATCCTTGGACTTGAGATCATCATAGTATCTTGTGTATGATGAGTTATACTTTGACTTATTCCTTAAGACCCTTAGGGTATATCAAAGGGTATGCTTGGGTATAATAAGTTGTACATGGAGATAATGTATGATCAATAAAGAATCTACCACTTCTAGTAAAAGAAGAGAAATATCTTATGTGATTCGATAAATGACAACCCAGTAGTCCTTGGCCAAGGCGGAATGAAATTAGAAAGGAGTTTCTAATTTAAATTATTTGGAGTTGTGCATTTAAGAGTCGAAATACATATAATTAAATAAAATAAGACTTTACAGTAATTCCATGTCTTATATTTAATTGGGACATTGTATGGTGGAAGGATTGAATTGTACGGTAACTATTTACTCAAAGGTTCTTTTATGATTAATGTTGAAATCTATATTATCTGGAAAGTCGTTGATCGCTAGGGAGGCTTATCCCTATTGTAGAATAAATATTATTTATTTAAATAAATTAATTATTTAATTTATTTATTTAAATAAAATTAGAATTGTTCTAATTGATTTATTCACAACCGGTTTAATATGGAGAACCTAAAGGGTCACACCATAAAAGGAAGAATAATTATTTAAGAAGTTAATGACATAATCGTAATAATATGTTAAGTATATTTAATTTAATCTATGGCGATAGAATAAATTAAATAGCTTAATATTTATTATTTAATATTTTAGAAATATTGAATATAAATTAATAAGAGGAGTCTTATTATATTATTACAATTATTAATTTTAATTTCTAAAAGAGTTTAGGATTAATTTAATATATGTACTCTCATTATTCTAATAGGATTAGGAGGGAAAATTAGTTAATTTAATTATTATTAATAAGATTACCCATCATTTAATTACTTAAAGGTTAGGAAAATTAGTAAAGTTTAATTAATATCCCTAATAAGATTAGGAGCCCATTTAATTAAAAGAGTTTAATTAAATAAATAATACCTTATTTTAATAGGGTTACTTGATATCTTTATAAGAGGAGTCTTTATCAGATATCAAAAATATGTTATTCCAATGGTTGGAGAGTACGCTCTTTTCTATAGAGATAGAAAAAACTAGGATTTTGCCAAACACCCATCTTCTTGGATCTTTCTTCTTCCTTGGTGGATCACCTCTAGAGGCCAAACACTTGGGTGGCTAACGTTGATCAAAGGAAGGAACCAAACCCGGTGGATTCAAGTTGAACGCGAAAGGATTGGAGGTGAACCTGTACCTGAGGAAGCTCGAATCTTCAAGGGTATAATTCTTGTTCTTAATATCTTTTCGTTTAATTAATAATTGTGCATAAAGGATGATCCGGGTATATGGTTTGTAAAATTTTAAACTCTGATTTTTACACGTTTCCGCTATTTTGTGCAATTTGATTGCGTTCATGAATATTACAAGCCTAACAAATTCTTCTCATATTCTTTGAGCTATCGAGAGGCATAGGCTATGACTTTCCCATGTTGCATGAGAACACATCCTAACCCTTTGCCTAAAGCATCATTGTAGATGACAAATCCCTCCGAGCCAGATGGTATGGTCAGAATAGGTGATGAAATGAGTCTTCTCTTGAGTTCTTAAAACTCTTCTCACATTCCTTGCTCCAACCGAATTTTGTATCTTTTCGAGTCAGCTGAGTTAATGGAGTAGCGATTCGAGAAAATTCTTTCACGAATCTCCGATAATAACCAGCTAATCCGAGAAAGCTACGTACTTCGGTCACTGATTTAGGTTGCTCCTAGCTTTGAATAGCTTCAATCTTTACCGGGTCAACAGATATTCCATAACTTGATACTACGTGCCCAAGGAATGCTACTTCCTCAAGCCAGAACTCGTATTTCTTCAACTTGGCATAAAGCTTGTTTTCACGAAGCTTTTGGAGTATCAGCCTTAAGTGTTGCTCAAGATCTTCACAGCTTTTGGAATATATAAGGATGTCATCAATAAAGACGACCACAAAGTGATCCAAATATTCCTTGAATACTAGGTTCATCAAATCCATGAAGGCAGCAGGAGCATTAGTCAATCCAAAAGACATGACTAAAAATTCATAATGCTCGTATCGAATTCTGAAGGCAGTCTTTGGAATATCCTCAGTTCTAACCTTCAGCTAATGATATCCAGAACGAAGATCGATCTTTGAAAAGAATTGTGCTCCTTGCAACTTGTCAAACAGGTCATCAATGCAAGGCAACGAGTACTTATTTTTTATGATGACATGATTCAACTCCCGATAATCAATACAAAGTCGCATACTTCTATCTTTCTTCTTCATGAATAGAACAGGAGCACCCTAAGGAGAAGTACTAGGTCGAATGAAATTGATGTCTAACAATTCCTGCAATTGGGTCTTTAACTCCTGAAGTTCAGTAGGAGCCATCCGATATGGGGCTTTGGAAATGGGTTTTGTGTTGGGTTCAAGGTCGATATAAAATTTAATTTCACGCTCTGGGGGCAGGCCAAGAAGTTCTTCAGAAAATACGTCAGGAAATTTATTAACAATAGAAATATCATTCAAAACTGACGTATTTTTGTTTAGATCTATGACATGAACTAAGAAAGCTTGACATCCGTTTGTCAATAAACGAATAGCTTTATGGCTTAAGATGACCGTAATTGATTTTAATGGTTTGGTCGCTTGAATTCGCATAATAGGTTGATTAGGAATATAAAAGCTAACAACCTTACGAAAACAATCAATTTTAGCATGATGAGTAGTTAACCAACCAATCCCTAGAATCACATCAAATGAAAGTATTTTCAATGAAATAAGATCGATAGGTAATGTCAGGGTACCGATTTTAACCAAATAAGACTTATAAACAGTGGATGTAATGAAGGTTTCTCCCAACGGAGTTTCCACAGATAAGTTAAAGTCTAATTTCTCTGAAGTCAAATTTAATCGTTTAGCGCAAGTAGGAGAAATAAAAGAATGGGTAGAACCAGTATCAAATAAGGTATAGACTTCGTTAGAGTTTATGATAAGCTTACCCGTGATGACCTCGTTCGGGTTCCTTGCTTTCTGGGAGGTCACAACAAACGTTCTCCCCTGAACTACTGGTTTTGACTTGTTTGAGACGGTATTTTGTGTCACCGTTCCAACTAGACTTGTCTTCAGTGCACGACAAAATCGGGCTAGGTGACCTTCTCTTCCATAATTATAACACGCTTTGGATGACATCGCGCAGTTTGGACTGATATGTCCCTCCCCTCCGCATTTGAAGTATATGATAGGTGGTCGTTCTCCTTCCTTAACAATGGGTGTTGGTGCTGACGCCTTTCCATCATTGTTGAATCTCCTCTTCTTAAAATGTCCACTTTTATTGCCTTGGCCATGAACCACCAAAGTGGTTACCACTTCTGGCATATTGATTCCCTCCACGCTTATTGTCACCGCTTCGATGACTGTTACCACTGGTATTTCAATTATGCCGGCTGCTTTCTCTTGGTTGCGTTGACTCGTTATCGCGCTCCAATAACTGAGCCCTATTTACAACATCTTAATACAAATACATTTTATGAGAAATAAGATATTGACATATCTCCAGTTTCAAACCTTTTAAAAATATCCGCGTCATTCTCTCCTCATTATCAACCAAGTGGGACACAAACCAGGACAACTCGGCAAACTTAGCTTCGTACTGCGACACGATCATATTATTCTACTCTAACTTGATGAACTCTACCTCCTTCATATGATGAATCCTTTAGGGAAAGTACTTGTCATTGAACAGTTCTTGAAACTTTTCCCAAGACATCTTCAATGCGGCAGGTTGAGTACGCTTTACCGATTTCCACCAGTAATCTGCCTCTCCTCGTAACATAAAGGTGGCAAAGGGAACTTTTTGCTTTTCGGCGCATCCCAAGATATCAAATATCTTAGTGATCTGCTTGATCCACGTTTTCGCCTTAAGTAGTTTTGGCTCTCCAATAAACTCCGGTGGTCCCATCTCCTTGAACTGCTTAGCGGTGATCGTCTGAGAGTTTCCAGTGTTTCCACCTATATTTTGGACAGAAGTCGCTCTCGCCTGATGTTGCATGAATTGCATAAAGCCTCTGAACATTCCATCATTCATCATTTGTCATTTGGTTATTGTTATTGTTTGCATGAGGATTGTCGCCTTCCTGATGCACATTATCCTGATTATTGATATGTGGAACCTCAACGGTCTCCTGTCCTCTATTGCTATTCTCAACATTCTCGGAAGTCATTTTCAGATACTGCCACAAAACAAAGGTTAATTGACATGTAACATAATATCCCTATACTCTGACCGACCAATTAAATACCAAATAAACTTAGGTAGGTCATACTAGCGAAGGAATTCCCCGTCTCTCCCCACCTAGTTTTAGTCTCACATCTTAGCCAGAGATCATATCCCTAAGCTTTGATACCAACTATGTCACCCCCAAAATAGGTATACATCACCCATTTTGAGTCGCCAAATACATGGTACAAAATTCAAATACAACTTAATAATACAACTGTTATGTAGAATACAACAAAAAATAACTGAGAGTTTTAATAAGAATATTGTCATATAGACAATATCCACACTTAATGGAGTCCTCATTACATTTATTATCACACTATTTAACAGAATATTGAGGACTACTAATACTATCATCTGGACCGTCAGTCCGTGTCCCGACTAGTCCCGGCTACATTCTCATTTCCTGAAGAGAACAGTGAAAGAAAGGGTGAGCTCAACTAGCCTAGTAAGAAATATTATGACTAAGATAATACCGAATAATTTATCTTTAGCCTTCAACAGTGTTAAACTGATAAGATATAACAAACATCAAGTTTAACTACAGCGGAACAAGCAATCCATTAGAAGAGTCAAGTAGAGAATATAATCTACTATCTTATATGATTTAAAAGGTTTTTCATTATTTTTATCGCTGAGACTCAGCTTAATAAATAATCCACATCATCCATGCACTACGACCAGGATATTCATGTATTCATCAATGGT
>CM029019.1:86563979-86653658 GCA_016801055.1 Panax notoginseng
ATTCTTGAATTTTACTCCACAAAGTAGTTATCATGTTGACAATTTGGACAATTTTGAACTCTGGATAAATTGAATTATAAATTTTTACAATGTATCCTTACTTTTCACTTTTGAATTCTTATATCACTTGTCATCATCCTCATGCTTATATTGTGATGTAAATCATCTTTTGCTGGAGTGGATACATGGACTATTGATTTGTATGATTATGACATTGAATTAATGTATCGGTATATTCATGACCTATAATGTTACAAATGATGTGGTAAAAGTCCTCATTGGCCCGTAATGCATCGATGCCAATTATTTTGGCATGGTCTTGACCACTGGTGATAATAACGAATATCATTGGCTCGTAGTGCATGGATAATTCGTGGATGATATACTAACGAATGTCCTTAGCCCGCAGTGCATGGATAGTTCGATGATTTGGATTAGTTTATTAAGCTGTGTTACAGTGATAAAATATTGATGATGAACTTTTAAATCATAGAAGATAGTAGATATTATGCTCTACTTGACTCTCTAATGGATTGCTTATTCCGCTGCAATTAAACTTGTTTTTTTATTGTATTCTATCAGTTTTACACTGTTGAGGCTAACGATAATTTACTCTGCATTAAACTTAGTCATAATATTTATTTACTGGGCTAGTTGAGCTCACCCTTTACTTTCATTGTTCTCATTCAGGAAATAAGAATATAGCTGGGAGTAGTCGGGGAATGGAGTGATGGTCCAAGATGGTGGCTATAGTAGTCCTAACTATTCTATGAAATAGTGTGATAATAATTGTGACAACCCCAAAACAGGTACATTCCATCCAACCTATTCTGAGTCGCCAAATACATGGTACAGAAAATAACTACAACTTTATTACAACAATTATCGTGCAAAATACAACAACATATATGTTGTGAGTTTGGATACAAATATATACCAATTGTGACTCATGTCCCAATCGTGGATAGCACCTCACAATGATACCTTACATAAAGGTATAGTCAAAAACTGTTTTAGAAATTAGAATCTTTGGGAAGTGCTCAAGGAAACCTTTGTACATGGGAGGTCATGCATCTAGGTATGATAGATATCATATGGCCACAGAATTATCCTTGGTTGACCCAATAGACCCCAAAGAAAAACGAGAAGTTTACTATCATATTATTCCCAATGGTGAGTCTTCTCTTGACATATCATTATCTCCACTGTCTCTAATTGAAAATTATACTTCAAACAAACACCAAGATTATAAAGGTAGTGCTCGTAAAGATACTCAGCAAGCGGATGAGCACAACCCTGTCTTATGATGACACGAGGTTGTATGTCATTAGACATCTTGTATGATAGTAACAAAACACCTTTCCAACGTTGGGTTCGCCTCACCCTATTTTCTTAACCAAATATAACTACTAAATGATGACCACCGTTCTATTCCCTTGTTACCCCCGCTCGATCCAGCTACACTCTTATTACCTGAAAGGAATTGTGAAACAAAAGGGTGAGCACAACTAGCCCAGTAAAGAATATCATGACTAAAGATAAATAAATTATCAATAGTCTTCATCAGTAATAAATCAGAGATTTAGAACATATGGTAGATGATAAAAATTTCAACCATAGTTGCAGCAGAACGAGCAATCCATTAGAAGAGTCAAATAGACTATAAAGTCTATTATCTTCTCCATGTTAAAAATCCACCAACAATGTTTTATCCCTATAACATCACTCAACAGTTCCTTTCCACAATCATATGAATAACTCATAATCATAATTGTGATTCTAAATTTTTCTTCTCACCCAGGACGAAGAATATTTTCATCACCTGTCTTTACCTGAAACATCAAAGATCATGGTTATACCAAATCACAGTTCCTGTTCATAATCATGCTAATAAATCCATCTTCGCACTACGGCCAAAGATATTCATCAACAAACCATCTTTGCACTATGGGCCAAAGAAATTCAATAACAGTTCATCTTCGCACTACAGGCCAAAGATATTCATCAATAATTCATCTTTGCACTACAGGCCAAAGATATTCATTAACAGTTCATCTTTGCACTACAGGCCAAAGATATTCATATCTCAAAGAAATATATAATCATTTCAGAATTATATAAACAGTAATTATAACCATGTTGATCAATTCACCTTTACACTTAAGCTAAAGATATTCAGTTATAAATTCAATGGTCATGATCATACCAGTCAACAATTCAACTTTGAACTACTGGCCAAAGAGAACCCATAGTCATGATCATACCAACAATCTACCCATCTTTACACTCTAGTGAAAGAAAATTTTAACATCAAGGTTATAAAAATGTTATATATGATAATAAAAAATAATATGATCAAAATATAAATTTAATTTAAAGAGTAATATTCATAAATTAACTATAATTTGGTCAAAAAAAGAAACCAATTTTGTTGTGAATAGTAACTCATGAATAATAACTCGTGAATAGTAACTCATGAATAGTAACCCCGACACAAAAAGGTAGAAATTCCACAACAAAATTCATTCCAATATTTCGGTATAATGATATTGAAAGAATAACATTTCTTAAATTTATAAACAATTTATTTTAATTGTTTACACATTACTAAATAATGCATTTAATCATCCTAAAACGCCAAACTCATAAGATTTCATTACCAATAACCAAAACCCTCATCTAAAATATGCATATATCTCATATAGGATTCTCAAGCCATAAAATTCCTATTTTCCAATTTTCTTTCTTCATATAACATATTTAATTCATTTACTCATAACTAGTCTATTTTTATGAAAAATACCAAATCAAGTCCAAAAATATTTTTTTTTTGGAATTTAGCAGAATATAGTCCCATATTGAACATATATTTTTCCTCAAAATTTTTAAAACTCATTTACTATTTTTCATATGGCCAAAACAGCGGAATATTTAGACATTTATCATAAATTGTACTTTTATCTAAAAATTTCGAAATTCACAGAGTATACTGATATAATATAGATATACTCCCAATAAAAATTTCATCAATTTTGAAGTTAACCACAAGGAGTTATAAGCGGTTATTTTTAAAATAGTCTTTTCTCATAAAATTCATAACTCTTAATCTATACATCCAAAAATCACCATTTTTGGGCACAATCAAGAAAACTCATCAAAATATCATTTCAAATTTTTTCAAAATTTTCTGAAGGTCAGAAGCAGTACGAACTGAAAAACATAATAACTCTTAAAATCCCTTACCTCAAAAGAGTAGTACTTCTGACTTGAATATCGGATGAAAAACCGAAGGAAACTTCTACTAAATAGCAACTCTCAAACTATCTAAATACTCTCAAAAATATGCTTGATAATATAGAGAGAAAGAAAACTTTTTTCTGGTGTGATTTTCAATTCTAACTTAAGCACCTATTTATAGGAAAATGCTAGAACGCCAAAAAAGACTAAAATAATAAAAATTATTATTTATTTAATCCTTCCACGTACCAACCAAGTTCAGCCACCAAGCATGCCAACTTGGAAGAAAAACAAGCAGCCCGCATGTTTTAAATAAGAGAGGGTCCCGCTCAATTTTAATTAAAATTATTTTATTTTCTGAAACTTCAACAATTCATAAAAAATAGCACTTTTATCAGAAAATTTGAATCTCACGCTTTTTTTATAGGAAATTCAATTCTCTACAACTTTGCAGAAGAAAGTTTTTCTAAAATTCAAACAAAAATTGACCGAAATCTATAAACGGGCGATTTTACAGGCTATAATCAAATTTCAGTCAAGAAATGGGGTCTACCGACACAAAAAAATATGTGTTAATCATTTAATACAACAAAAATATTATTTCTCCTCATATACTCATATATCTCACATTCATTGTAAAACTATCACTATTATTATATTATAAAATATAATAATAAATTATTTCATCAGAAAAGATAAAATATCATTTTTCAACCATTGTCACTTTAAAAATTTTCTCCATCTATATCCTCATGAAATTAATTTTTTTCTCATCATATAAATCAATAATTAATTATTTATAAAAATATTACAGAATAACAGTACTAGCAACCAGGCCGTTCCCAGGAAAGAGGGGGCTTTCCAATAAGGTTTTCACCTTATTGGCGCGCAGTTAGATGACCAAACCTCTCTTTAGACAGAACTTTCTAGACATTACCAATAATGCTATCTAATAATATTATTCAAATAATATGAATTATTGATCTGATAATGGAGATGATGTGCAGCAACAATTATTGAAACAACAAAAATATAAAATATCAACGCATCAATTATTGAATCAATAAAATAAAATATTGAACAGTAATTACTGTGACAATTATTCAGTAGTGCCTTCTTACGTAAGAATCAATAATTTTAAAAATACTGTGCAATACCGTGTGCTACTGTGCAATAACGCGTATTACTGTATTTTTAACCACCGGGTATTCCAACAGTGTTAACGGTAACAACTACACCGTTAATTATAAAAACATAATTTTTGTCGTTATCTTCGTCCGACCGTTTTCCGTTATGGGGCCCACAAATAGCTGCGCCGTCGTACGAATATTCCCCGACAGAAAGAATATTCTACGACCAACGAATATTCTCCGACAACAATGATTATTTTATAACCACTTGTTTATTTTTGAAATTTTTTCACATTTTACCCATAACTTTAACTTTTTATCAATTTAACCATTTACTGAATTGTAATTATAAGAAAAATTGAATACTTTTATTTCATAAAATTCGAAGTCTTACAATCTCCCTCCTTATGAAATTTCGGCCCCGAAATTTACGTACCTAATATTTCGAAGTGTTGAGAATACCTTGCTTTCATTTCAGATTCTATCTCACAGATCATCATGATTTCTCCATCACTCATCTCCCATGATAACTTCATTTGGGTTCCTCATTTGTTGGAAATTCATGACAACCGCCATCCCTCGAACTACCCGTCTTTGACTTGTCTGGGGCAGGATTTGGCGTCATCACTACCGTTGGAATATACTTTTCTATAGGACATATTCCTCCCTCATCTGCCTCTTTGTACTCCTGATTCGTGATCTGAATCATCAATCTTCGATCCATATCGGATTCAGGTTGACCACTCTGTACAGGGTAATTCAAAACTCGATGTTGGGTTCTCCCAATTGCTTTCCAAAAAGAGAAATTCATATCATCTATTTTAGCCTTCTTAGATCGGACATCTCTTTCCACAATATCCACGTGTCGTGCGGCTTTTGCCCATGCATCACTTATTCTCACTCGTTCAGTTTTTTATTCTTTCAGCTCAGATTCCATCTTTATCATCTTATACTCTGCCAAAGAATGCTTCTGTTCAAGTATCACATATCGGGTAACACAAGCTTGAATTGTTGCATCCTTTTCTTCCATGACCGCCTGTCGTTCTTCAGCCTGCTCTTCTAACTCATGAATAAGATTTTGAAATTCTACATTTTGATCATATAATACCTCTAATAAACTTTCCCAGGTACCTCTTCTTCCTCTTCTTCCTCTTCTTCCTCACTCTCAGCTGTTACCTCTGCGACTATCTCAGGTGCAACTATCAATTTTTCACTCATCACATGAATATCTCTAATTCCTTCTTCATCTGACATCACATTATCATGGTTAGTGATTAGAGGTATCCCCACAGTCTCATTCACTCCATTGTTATCATTCTCAGCTGCCATTCTCAAATACTGCCATAAAACAAGGGTTAATTAAGCAAATTAACGTATCGCATAATATCCATATATTATGACCAACCAACAATTAAGCTTAGGTAGGACACACTAGCAAAGGATTTACTCATCTCTCCCCTCCTAGTTATATTCCCCGATCTCCGCCAGAGATCATATCCCTAAGCTCTGATACCAACTGTGATAACCCCAAAATAGGTCCATTCCATCCAACTTATTCTGAGCCGCCAAATAAATGGTACAGAAAATAACTACAACTTTATTACAACAATTATCGTGCAAAATACAACAACACTTATGCTGTGACTTTGGATACAAATATATACCAAATGTGACTCATGTCCCAATCGTGGACATCACCTTACAATGATACCTTACATAAAGGTATAGTCAAAAACTGTTTTAAAAATTAGAATCTTCGGGAAGTGCTTAAGGAAACCTTCGTACATGGGAGCCCATGCATCTAGGTTATGATAGATATCATATGGCCACATAATTATCCTTGGTTGACCCAATAGACCCCAAAGAAAAACGAGAAGTTTACTATCATATTCTTCCCAATGGCGAGTCTTCTCTTGACATATCATTATCTCCACTGTCTCTAATTGAAAATTATAATTCAAACAAACACCAAGATTATATAGGTAGTGCTCGTAAAGATACTCAGCAAGTGGATGAGCACAACCCTGTCTTATGATGACACGAGGTTATATGTCATTAGACATCTTGTATGATAGTGACAAAACACCCTTCCAACGTTGGGTTCGCCTCACCCTATTTTCTTCACTAAATATAACTACTAAATGATGACCACCGTTCTATTCCCTTGTTACCCCCGCTCGACCCAGCTACACTCTTATTACCTGAAAGGAATTGTGAAATAAAAGGGTGAGCACAACTAGCCCAGTAAAGAATATCATGACTAAAGATAAATAAATTATCAATAGTCTTCATCAGTAATAAATCAGAGATTTAGAACATATGGTAGATGATAAAAAATTCAACCATAGTTGCAGCGGAACGAGCAATTCATTAGAAGAGTCAAATAGACTAAAGTCTATTATCTTCTCCATGTTAAAAATCCACCAACAATGTTTTATCCCTGTAACATCACTCAACAGTTCCTTTCCACAATCATATGAATAACTCATAATCATAATTGTGATTCTAAATTTTTCTTCGCACCTAGGACGAAGAATATTTTCATCACCTGTCTTTACCTGAAACATCAAAGATCACGGTTATACCAAATCACAGTTCCTGTTCATAATCATGCTAATAAATCCATCTTCGCACTACGGCCAAAGATAGTCATCAACAAACCATCTTTGCACTATGGGCCAAAGATATTCAACAACAGTTCATCTTCGCACTACAGGCCAAAGATATTCATCAATAATTCATCTTTGCACTACAGGCCAAAGATATTCATCAACAGTTCATCTTTGCACTACAGGCCAAAGATATTAATATCTCAAAAAAATATATAATCATTTCAGAATTATATAAACAATAATTATAACCATGTTGATCAAATCACCTTTACACTTAAGCTAAAGATATTCAGTTATAAATTCAATGGTCATGATCATACCAGTCAACAATTCAACTTTGTACTACTGCCCAAAGAGAATCCATAGTCATGATCATACCAACAATCTACCCATCTTTACACTCAAGTAAAAAAAAATTTCAACATCAAGGTTATAAAAATGTTATATATAATAATAAAAATAATATGATCAAAATATAGATTTAATTTCAAGAGTAATATTCATAAATTAACTATAATTTGGTCAAAAAAACCAATTTTGTTGTGAATAGTAACTCATGAATAATAACTCGTGAATAGTAACTCATGAATAGTAACCCCGACACAAAAACGTAGAAATTTCACAGTAAAATTCATACCAATATTTCGGTATAATGATATTTAAAGAATAACATTTCTTAAATTTATAAACAATTTATTTTAATTGTTTACACTTTACTAAATAATGCATTTAATCATCCTAAAATGCCAAACTCATAAGATTTTATTACCAATAAACAAAACCCTCATCTAAAATATGCATATATCTCATATAGGATTCTCAAGCCATAAAATCCTATTTTCCAATTTTCTTACTTCATATAACATATTTAATTCATTTACTCATAACTAGTCTATTTTTATGAAAAATACCAAATCAGTTCCAAAAATATTTTTTTGTGGGATTTAGCAGAATATAGTCCCATATTGAACATATATTTTTCTCAGAATTTTTAAAACTCAATTACTATTTTTCATATGGCCAAAACAGCCGAATATTTAGACATTTATCATAAATTGTACTTTTATCCAACAATTCCGAAATTCACAGAGTATACTGATATAATATAGATATACTCTCAATAAAAATTTCATCAATTTTGGAGTTAACCACAAGGAGTTATAAGCGGTTACTTTTAAAATAGTCTTTTATCATAAAATTCATAACTCTTAATCTATACATCCAAAAATCACCATTTTGGGCACAATCAAGAAAACTCATCAAAATATCATTTTAAATTTTTCCAAAATTTTATGAAGGTCAGAAGCAGTACGAACTGAAAAACATAGTAACCCTTAAAATTCCTTACCTCAAAAGAGTAGTACTTCTGACTTGAATATCGGATGAAAAATCGAAGGAAACTTCTACTAAATAGCAACTCTCAAAGTATTTAAATACTCTCAAAAACATGCTTGATAATATAGAGAGAAAGAAAACTTGTTTCTGGTGTGATTTTCAATTATAACTTAAACACATATTTATAGGAAAATGCTAGAACGCCAAAGGAGACTAAAATAATAAAAATTATTATTTATTTCATCCTTCCACGTACCAACCAAGTTTAGCCATCAAGAGTGGGTCCCGCTCAATTTTAATAAAAATCATTTTATTTTCTGAAACTTCAACAATTCATAAAAAATAGTCCTTTTATCAGAAAATTAGAATCTCGCGACTTTTTATAGAAAATTTAATTCTCTACAACTTTGCAGAAGAAAGTTTTTCCAAATTCCAAACTAAAATTGACCAAAATCCATAAACGGGCGATTTTACAGGCTATAATCAAATTTCAGTCAAGAAATGGGGTCCACCGACACACAAAACATGTGTTAATCATTTAATACAACAAAAATACTCTTCCTCCTCATATACTCATATATCCCACATTCATTGTAAAACTATCACTATTATTATATTATTAAATATAATAATAAATTATTTTATCAGAAAAGATAAAATATCATTTTTCAACATTGTCACTTTAAAAATTTTCTCCATCTATATCCAAATAAAATTAATATTTTTCTCATCATATAAATCAATATTTTATTATTTACAAATAATATTACAGAATCACAGTACTAGCAACCAGGCCGTTCCCAGGAAAGAGGGGGCTTTCCAATAAGGATTTCTCCTTATTGGCGCGCAATTAGATGACCAAACCTCTCCTTAGACAGAACTTTCTAGACATTGCCAATAATGCTATCTAATAATATTATTCAAATAATATGAATTATTGATCTGATAATGGAGATGATGTGCAGCAACAATTATTGAAACAACAATAATATAAAATATCAACGCAACAATTATTGAATCAATAAAATAAAATATTGAACAGTAATTACTGTGACAATTATTCAGTAGTGCCTTCTTACGTAAGAATCAATAATTTTAAAAATACAGTGCAATACCATATGCTACTGTGCAATAACGCGTATTACTGTATTTTTAACCACTGGGTATTCCAACAGTGTTAACGGCAACAACTACACCGTTAGTTATAAAAACTTAATTTTTGTCGTTATCTTCATCCGACCGTTTTTCGTTATGGGGCCCACAAATAGCTGCACCGTCGTACGAATATTCCTCGATAGAAAGAATATTCTACGACCAATTAATTTTCTCAGACAACAATGATTATTTTATAACCACTTGTTTATTTTTGAAAAATTTTCACATTTTACCCATAACTTTAACTTTTTATCAATTTAACCATTTACTGAATTGTAATTATAAGAAAAACTGAATACTTTTATTTAATAAAATTCGGAGTCTTACAATAATTGTAATGAGGACTCCATTTGAGTTTTGATATTATCTACGAGACAATATTCTTGTTAAAACTCTCAGCTACGTTTTTGTCGTATTGTATAAATGATGTTTGTTTTTAAATTATGTTCCATGTATTTGACGACTCAGAATGGGTTGTGTATAACTATTTTTGGGGCATAACCATTGATATCAAAGCTTAGGGATATGATCCCTAGCTGAGATTTGAGGCTAGAACTAGGAGGGGAGAGACGGGATAAATCCTTCGCTAGTATGACCTACCTAATTTTATTTGTTATTTAATTGGTCGGTCAGAATATAAGGATAATATGTGGCATGTCAATTAACCCTTGTTTTGTTGCAGTGTTTGAAAATGACATCTAAAAATGTTGAGATAAGCAATGGAGCACATGAGACCGTTGAGTCACCGCCAATCAATACCCAGGATAATGTGCATCAGGAAGGCAATAATCCTCATGTAAATAACAACATAGACCAAATGATAATGATGGGATATTCAGAAGCTTTCTACAATTCATGCAACATCAAGCGAGAGAGACACCTATTCAAAATGCAGGTAGAAACACTGGCAAGTCACGGATGGTCACTGTTAAGTAATTCTAGGAGCTTGAACCATTGGAGTTTATAGGAAAGCAAGAAACACTTAAGGTAGAGACATTGATTAAGCAGATCACCAGATATTTGATGTTTTGGGATGCTCCGAGGAGCAAAAGGTTCCCTTTGCCACCTTCATGTTGTGAGGAGAGGCAGATTATTGGTGGAAATCTATAAAATATACTCAGCCTGCCGCACTGAAAATGTCTTGGGAGAAGTTCTAAGAATTGTTCAATGACAAGTACTTTCCTGAAAGTATTCGTCAAATGAAGGAGGTTGAATTTATCAAGTTGGAGTAAAACAATATGACCGTATCACAGTATGAGGTTAAGTTTGCCGAGTTATCTCGGTTTACATCCCATTTGGTTGATAATGAGGAGTGAATGACGTGAATATCGAGGTTTGAAACCCGAAATACGTCATTATCTCATTTCTCAAAAATTTTACTTGTATTCAGATGTTGTCAATAGGGCTCAATTATTGGAGCGCGATAATGAGTCAACCCAACCAAGAGATAGCAGCTAACAAAGCGATAATACTAGTGGTAGCAGTTATTGAAGCGGTGACAACAAACGTGGAGGAAATCATCATGCTAGAAATGGTAACCACTTCGGTGGTAATCTTGGCCAAGTTAATATAAGTGGAAATTTCAAAAAGAGAAGGTTCAATAATGATGAAAAGACAGCAACACCAACACCCGTTGTTAAAGTAGGAGAACGACTATCGGTCGTATACTACAGATGTGGAGGGGAAGGACACATCAGTCCAAACTGAACGTAGCAACCCAAAGCATGTTATAATTGCGGAAGAGAAAGTCACCTAGCTCAATTTTTCGTGTAATGAAGTCAAGTCCAGCTGGGATGGAGACACCAAAGGTCGTCTAAGACAAGTCAAAGCTGGTAGTTGAAGGGAGAGCATTTGTCGTGACCTCCCAAAAAGCGAGCAACCCGAACGAAGTTATCATGGGTAAGCTAATCATAAACTGTTCCGAAGTCTATACCTTATTTAATACCGGTTCTACCCATTATTTTATTTCACATACTTGCGCTCAACGTTTAAATTTGACTCCAGAGAAATTAGACTTTGACTTATCTGTTGAAACTCCATTGGAAGAAACCTTCATTACATCCACTATTTATAAATCTTGTTTGATTTAAATTGGTACCCTCACATTATCTGTTGATCTCATCTCATTGAAAATACTTGCATTTGATGTGATTTTAGGGATTGATTGGTTAAATAGTCATTATGCTAAAATTGATTATTTTTATAAGGTTTTTAGCTTTCATATTCCTAACCAACTTATTATGCGAATGCAAGCAACCAAACCACTAAAGTCAATCACTATCATATCAAGCCATAAAGCCATTCGTTTATTGAAAAACGGATGTCAAACTTTCTTAGCCCATGTCACAGATTTAAATAAAATTATGTCAGATTTAAATGATATTTCTGTTGTTAATAAATTTCCTAAAAAAATTCTTGGCCTACCCCTAGAGCGTGAAATCGAGTTTTGTATTAATCTTGAACCCGGTACAAAATTCATTTCAAAAACCCCATATGAAATGGCTCCTATTGAACTTCAGGAGTTAAAAACCCAACTTTAGAAATTGTTAGACATCGGTTTTATTCATCCTAGTACGTCTCCTTGGGGTGCTCCTGTTTTATTCGTAAAAAAGAAATATGAAAGTATTTAACTTTGTATTGATTATCGGGAGTTGAATCATGTCACCGTCAAAAATAGGTACATGTTGCCTTGTATTGATGACTTGTTTGACCAGTTGCAAAGTGCTAAATTCTTTTCAAAGATCGATCTTCATTCTGGATATCATCAGTTAAAGATTAAAACTGATGACATTCCAAATACTGCTTCCAGAACTCGGTACGGGCATTACGAATTCCTAGTCATGTCTTTTGGATTGACTAATGCTCCTGCTGCCTTTATGGATATGATGAACTGAGTATTCAAAGGAATATTTGGATCATTTTGTGGTTGTCTTTATTGATGACATCCTCATATACTCCAAAAGTCGTGAAGATCATGAGCAACACTTGAGGCTGATACTCCAAAAGCTTCGTGAAAACAAGCTATATGCCAAGTTAAAGAAATGCGAGTTCTGGTTTGAAGAAGTAGCATTCCTTGGGCACATGATATCAAATCACGAAATATCTGTTGACCTATCGAAGATTGAAGCAATACAAAGCTGGGAGCAACCTAAGTCAGTGACCGAAGTACATAGCTTTCTGGGCTTAGCTGGTTATTATTGGAGATTCGTGGAAGGATTTTCTCGAATCCCTACTCCATTAACTCAGCTGACTCAAAAAGATACAAAATTCGATTGGAGCGAGAAATGTGAGAAGAGTTTTCAAGAACTCAATAGGGGAATCATTTCAGCACCTGTTCTGACAATACCATCTGGTTCGGAGGGATTTGTCATCTACAACGATCCTTCAGGCAGAGGGTTAGGATACGTTCTCATGCAACATGGGAAAGTCATAGCCTATGCCTCACGACAACTCAAAGAATATGAGAGGAATTATCTTACTCATGATCTAGAGTTGGCAGCAGACATTTTTACGCTTAAAATTTGGAGGCAACGATTTTTTCACCCAAAAGGAACTCAACATGAGGCAACGACGTTGGCTCGAGCTGTTAAAATATTAACATCATACCACTCAATAACATCCTAGAAAAGCAAATGTAGTAGCTGACACGTTGAATAGAAGATCATATGTGGGTACGAGTGTGATATTGTCAATGCAAAAGCCCATTTTATATGACTTACAAAGGATGGAGATAGAGTTAAAGACTCCAGGGACCCACATAATGATATCAAATATACGAGTAGAACCAACTTTAATCGATAAAGTTAAAGCTACTCAAGTTACGGACCTGGAGCTAATGTGTATGAAGAAGAAAATGCAAGAAGGTGCTATTCCAGAAGCAAGAATTGATGAAGAAGGAATACTTCGAGTCAACTCCAGACTTTGTGTTCCTAACTACTCTAATTTGAAGTATAAAATCATGATGGAGGCACACAACACACCGTTTGTAATCCATCCTGGAAGTACCAAAATGTATCGTGATCTTTGACATATATTTTGGTGTAGCAATATGAAGAGAGAGATAACAAAGTTTGTCTCAAGGTGTTTAACTTGTCAACGTGTCAATGTAAAGCATCAAGTGCCAAAAGGTCTATTGCAACCAATTGAAATTCTAGAATAGAAGTGGGAGCACATTACCATGGATTTTGTTAATAGTCTTTCCAAGGTTTCTCAAGGTATATATGCAATTTGGGTCATTATCGATAGATTAACCAAGTCTGCTTATTTCTTATATATACGAGAAACATATTCACTCTAACGTCTTGCTCGTATATATATAAATGAGATTGTAAGACTGCATGGTATGCCAGTATCCATAGTTTTTGATCGAGACCCAAGATTTACTCCACTATTTTTGGGTCAGTTTACAGAAAGCTATGGGCACAGATTTACGATTCAGTTCTGCATATCATCCTTAGAAGGACGGGCAGTCAGAGAGGACTATTCAAACTCTTGAAGATCTTTTAAGACTCCGTGTCCTAGACTTCAAAGGAAGTTGGGACAAGTTCTTGTCATTAGTAGAATTCTCCTACAACAACAGTTATCAATCAAGTATAGGCATGACTCCATTCGAAGCGTTGTATGGACGAAAGTGTCGTTCTCCATTATGCTGGGATGAGGTGGGTGAAAAAATGTTGTTAGGACCGGAATTGGTATGCATGACTACGAAAAAGATTCAAATGATCCGACAACGTATAAAAACCTCACAAGATCAATAAAAGAGTTATGTTGATCTTCATCGAAGGGACATAGAATTCAATGTTAGAGAGCATGTGTTGTTACGTGTTGCTCCATGGAAAGGAGTTATAAGATTTAGAAAGAGAGGAAAGCTCAATCCTCGATTCATTGGCCCATTTGAAATCCTCGACCGAGTAGGAACGGTGGCCTATAGACTCGCCTTACCACCAAGTATGTCTCGTGTTCATAACGTTTTTCACATATATATGTTACATAAATATGTGGAAGACCCGAATCACATTATTAAATTAGAACCAGACGAGATAGCGGAAGATTTAACGTATGAAGAGGTACTTGTTAAAATCTTGGATAAGAAGGAACATATTCTACGCTCAAAGGTTATACCACAAGTTAAATTTTTGTGGAGAAACCACGATATTGAGGAAATGACCAGGGAGTTAGAATCTGAAATAAAATCAAGGTATCCTCACCTCTTCGCCATACCAGGTACGTACACTAATTTCGAGGATGAAATTTCATAAGAAGGGGAGGTTGTAAGACCCCAACTTTTATGATTAAAGATTAATTTTCTCTAATTATTATTTTGAGTAATAAAGTAAGCAAATTATCATAAAATATTAGTTTGGTCGGGAAATATTCGTCTTATCAGGGAATATTCGTATGACGGCACAAGCATTGGTGGACCCCACAACGGAATTACTATCAGAGTCAGAAAACGGCAGAAATAACGACAAAACTTTTACCGTTAACTGTTGAAATACCAGGTGATAAAAGTATAGCAATACGCGTGGTTGCATAGTAGCACACGGTACTGTACAATATCTTTGATTATTGATGCTTACGTGAGAAGTCACTCAGTTTTGTTTAATTATTGCAATAGTAGTTGCTGTATAGTATCTCATATTATTGATTCAATTATTGTCATAGTATCATCTGCACAATATTTTATATTATTAAATCAATAATTTAGACGACACAGTTATTCATAATATTGTTTGTATTATTGACAATGTCTAGAAAGTTCTATCAATAAAAAGGGTTTGGTTACCTAATTGCGTGCCAATATGGAGAAGTCCTTATCGGAAAGCTTCTTCTTTCTTGTGAATGATCTGGTTGTTAATATTACCAGTTATAATATTCATGATGAATAAATGTTATTAAAAAGGTGTTTAGTGAAGCCAAGTGAATTGAGATAAATAGAGGGGTTTTTTTATGAAGTATTTACTGTAAATTTGGCTTATTACATGGACCCCCACTTACTCATTTTTCAAAATCGTCGGTATAAATTATCTCAGTTTTGTTTTATTACTTATATATATATATATATATATATATATATATATATATATAAGTTTTGTTTTTTTATATAAAATAGAATATATTATATTTTATTATTAAATAGTACTGCATAGTATTTGCATAGTAAAATAAAAAAATTTCAAACGAAATCGCCGTCTACACCCGTTACACTTTTCTGTGCAGTCCGTGATTTATTTTCTTAAATAGTATCCTGCCATTATCCTATAAAGAGAATGCTTAGTTTAGAAATGAAAATCACACTAGAATTAGAGAATTCTTCTTATATAATATTAATCTTATTTCCTTTGAGTTTAAGGAAGCTTTGAGTGTAGAAAACAGTATAAGTTTTTTTCAAGAATATCCCCGTCATACAAGTAAAAAATATTATCATTTTAAGGTAAGGGATATTATTTTTGTTCAATATTCGTATAAAATAATATTTTTTCCATACTATGTTGTATGTAAATAATATTATTTCATTTCATATTCCTAATTCTGCACTTATGTTGATAAGTATTGCTTTTATAATCCTTGAAATTAGTAGAATATCCTTAAAATTTGGGCTTCATCTAGTATCTTTTCACGAAAATATTATTCTGAATATTCTTATTAATTTTTAATCTTTTCATGTTGGGTTACTATTTATGGGTTACTATTCTCGAAATACTATTCACGAGGTACTATTCATTTGGATACTATTCACCCGGGATACTATTCATGACAAAAATTTATTTCTTTTATGTCCAAATTATTTTTGATATAATATTATTCTTGAATTTTACTCCACAAAGTAGTTATCATGTTGACAATTTGGACATTCTTGAACTCTGAATAAATTGAACTATAAATCTTAAAAATTTATCCTTACTTTTACTTAATTGAATTCTTATATCATTGTCATCATTCTAATGCTTATATTGTGATAAAAGTCATCTTTGGCCCGTAGTGCATAGATGGACTGTTGATTGGTATGATTATGACCATGAATTATGTATCAGTATAATCATGATCTGTAATGTTACAAATGATGTGGTAAAAGTCCTCATTGACCTGTAGTGCATTGATGGACAGTTGTTTTGCATGATCATGACCACTAGTGATAATAACGAATATCCTTGGCCTGTAGTTCATGAATAATTCGATGATGTGGATTATTTATTGAGCTGTGTTACAATGATAAAATATTGATGTTGAACTTTCAAATCATTGAAGATAGTGGATATTATGCTCTTCTTGACTCTTCTAATTGATTACTTGTTCTGCTGCAGTTAAACTTGTTGTCTATTGTATTCTATCAGTTTTACACTGTTGAAGGCTAACGATAATTTATTCTGCATTATCTTAGTCATAATATTCTTTACTGGGCTAGTTGAGCTCACCCTTTACTTTCATTGTTCTCTTCAGGAAATGAGAATATAGCTGAGACTAGTCAGGGAATGGAGTGATGGTCCAAGATGGTGGCTATAGTAGTCCTCACTATTCTATGAAATAGTGTGATAATAATTGTAATGAGGACTCCATTTGAGTTTGGATATTGTCTACGAGATAATATTCGTGTTAAAACTCTCAGCTACGTTTTTGTCGTATTTTATAAATGAAGTTTGTATTTAAATTGTGTTCCATGTAGTTGGCGACTCAGAATGGGTTGTGTATACCTATTTTAGGGGCGTGACATGGGCTTAAAGTTGGGCCACTTTATTTGATCTATTGGGCTTTCAATTAGTTCCTTATGCCATGAAAAATTGACATAGTCCAATACTTTCCATCTTATTCTATCATAAATATTTAATTAGGGGTTCCATTCCACACATTTAGAATTTAAATCATTACTCTTGTACATTAAATTTTATAACCCAATTATACTTGCTTTAATTAAGTTGTAAAATTAATAAATTGAGATAGTAAAATATATCTCTCAAATTAGTATAATTTTAAATATTATTATTCTCCCACACCATAACCATTGGGTTATTTAAATTTCCATACCTAATTATAATTAAGTTACATAACCTTTCCTTTTTATTTCTTTCTATCAAATAAATAAACACATATACATAATTACAATTCATATATTTATATTACTTCCTAATCATTCCATACACATCATAAAGTTTTCGATATAATTAATATTTAATTAATATATCTATTTACACAGTGACTTGAAATTCTTGGCTATTACAACATCAGTTTGATCGTCACTTAGAGAAGATGAGTATGAGATACCATGGTGATTGGTTTTATTGCAAGTGAGAGATTGAAAGTAGTATGCATACAAGCCTATCATATATGATGATAAAGCATATACTTTGTAAACAATCTTATTTATTTATTAATAAAAGTATTTATTTGCTAAAGGCATTTATTTTATCTGCATGGTGTTGTTTTAATAATATGTGATAAACCAATAGTTTTAAGCAATGCTTTTAGAATCATGATGAGATCATGCTAATGAGATCTAAATTCTGAGATAGTTTAAAAACTAAAATGTTCCCAATCAATGGATTACTAAAAAAGGGATTAGTGAATCCGGATAGATTGGTACATACGTTGCTTGCTCATTGGATGAGGATGGTTGATCCCATGATCATTTGTGTAGAGACACTAAAGCAAGTATGTAGGTGCTTGTTGGAGAATAAATTCACTGAACTTAACTCGTTAAGGAATACCTAATGTAGTTTTACTTCTCTGTCAATAGGAATTCCTGAAGTGATAGTAGTACAAGTGATCATTAGACTTGAGATCATCATAATATCTTGTATATAATGATTTATACTTTGAGTTATTCCTTAATACCCTTAGGGTATATCAAAGGGTATGCTTGGGTATAATGAGTTATATATGGAGATAATGAATGATCAATAAAGAATCTACCGCTTCTAGTAAAAGAGGAGATATGTCTTATGTGATTCGATAAATGACAACCAAGGAATCCTTGAGACAGGTGGAATGAAATTAGAAAGTAGTTTCTAATTTGCATTTATTCGGAGTTGAGCATTTGAGAATCGAAATACATATAATTAAATAAAATAAGACTTGACAGTAATTCAATGTCTTATATTTAATTAGGATATTTTATGGTAGAAGGATTGAATTGTACGGTTACTATTTACTCAAAGGTTCTTTTATGATTGATGTTGAAATCTATATTATCTGGAAATTCGTTAATTGCCAAGTAGTCTTATCGTTATTGTAGAATAAATATAATTTATTTAAATAAATTAATAGTTTAATTTGTTTATTTAAATGAGATTAGAATTGTTCTAATTGATTTATTCACAACCAGTTTAATATGGAGAACCTAAAGGGTCACACCATAAAAGAAAGAATATTTATTTAAGAAGTTAATAGCATAATCGTAATAATATGTTAAGTGTATTTAATTTAATCTATGGTGATAGAGTAAATTAAATAGTTTAATATTTATTATTTAATGTTTTGGAAATATTAAATATAAATTAATAAGATGAGTCTTATTAATATTATTACAATTATTATTATTTTAATTTCTAAAGGAGTTTGGAAATTAATTTAATATTAGTACTCTCACTTATTTCTAATAGGATTATGAAGCAAATTAATTAAAAGAGTTTAATTAATTATCCCTAATAAAATTAGGGAACTTAATTAATTAAAGGAGTTTAATTAATTAAATAATACCCTTTTTAATATATTTTAATTATATTAAAAAGGGTTAACTGATATCTTTATAAGAGGAGTCTTATATCAGATATCGAGATACGTGATTCTAATTGTTGGAGAGTACGTCCTTTTTCTATAGATATAAGAAAAATTAGGGTTTGAGCCAAAACACCATTCTTCTTGCTTCTTGTTCTTCCTTAGTGGATCACTTCTAGATGTCAAACATGTGGGTGGCTAACGTTGATGAAAGAAAGGAATCAACCCCGAGATTCAAGGAGATTGCGGAGAAGTAGGAGTTGAACTTGTACCTGTGAAAGCTAGTATCTACAAGGGTATGATTTCGATTCTCCTTCTCATTTATAGATTGATAATCAAGCACAAGAATGATCTTGGTTTATGGTTTGTAAGAAAATTTTAAAATCCGTTTTATTATGCTTCCGCTTCATTTATGTGATTTGATTGTATATACTTGTTTCTAGCAAACCTAACATTCAAAGGTTTGAAAGCAAGATTCAAGGGATTTCTGGCGAAATCTCTCTTTTTCTCTCTCTTTCTTTTTTTTTCTTTTTCTTCTTCTTCCTCTTCAACAAGCTGCATGCAGCTTATATATGAAGCCCCATGCTTCCGTATTTAGACCTGTGGAAAGGCCTAGTGGGTCCCGTCGCCTCAAAGTATGTGTAATCCGAATTGACGTACAGTCCACTAAAATGCTTAGTCCATTGAAACGCTTGTAACTTGCAATCCGGGATTCTGATGGAGATATTCCATACCATTCCAGAAAGCTCTCTCTGAGAGTTACGTAATGACATGGGGCTTACCCTTTTTCAAAATTAGGAAGATTGGTCCATGACTAGAATAGCATCTTCGGGTCTTCGCCGGTAGTCTGTTGAGCTATTTTGCGTAATTTACGCTAGAAAATACTGCAATGGCTCTTTATGACCCTATTTGGAGCTGTTTTATGTTTGTTGAAATTGACTTGTCAAAATTACCATTTTGCCCTTTTGGGGGTTGTCTCAGGGTTGACAAGGCTTTTAGCAGTCCTTCGGGAATGTGTCCGACGTTTGATCACAACTGATTTTGTTTTTCCTCGGGGTTGCCTTCAGGGATTGATTTAATGCTTTAGGATCTTCTCCGAAGGTTGATTTGGTATCGCGGGGTTATTTTTGGGAATTGATTTGACGATTTTCTAGTGTTGTTGTCGGGTTTTGATTTGATGATTCCCAGTGCTATTGACGGGGTCTGGTTTAATGATTTCTCGGTGCTATTGTTGGGGGTCTGGTTTTATGATTTCCCAGTGTTTTTGCCAGGGGTGTGGTTTGATGATTTTTCGGTGCTATTGCCGGGGTTCTGGTTTGATGATTTCTTGGTTTTATTGTCGGGGGTCTGGTTTGATGATTTCCTGGTGCTGTTGTTAGAGTTATCTCTGAAAGATAAAAGATTATTCTACCCTCTTGTATAGTTAGTAACAGGAATGCAAAATTTTGAGTGCTATAGATACCCCTCTTTTTCATGTTTATGCAATGTAATGGAATGAACAAGATTAAGATTACTAGACACTTGAAATATGACAAGATTAAATGATGTCATGCGATGCAGCATGATATGATGTTATGGATGCTGAATGTTTTTGTTTGGTCTTACTTCCAATGGTATTCTAACACTGACTATTCCGGCCCTTTCTGATGGGGATGGAGTTGTTAATGATGATCTCCGTTGAACTGTCTTGATGCCTATTCGAATGGTAGTTTACACATGCTTTCGTCACCAAATTTTTTAGATGCCTACTCGAATGGTAGTTTACAAAGCTTTAATCATCGAACCTTCTCGATGCCTACTCAAAAGGTAGTTTGTAGAGCTTTCATCATCGAACCTTCTCGATGCCTACTCGAATGGTAGTTTATAGAGCTTTCATCATCGAACCTTCTCGATGCCTACTCGAATGGTAGTTTGTAGAGCTTTCATCATTTCGATGCCTACATTGGGTTGAAGCCAACGATTTAGAGTATCCATCAGTGCTACCAAGACTAATTAGACGAAATGTTGTAGAGATGTTTTCAACATCCTTGCCAGGGAGATTTTTCTATGGCTGATACCACTGGACCTTTCTGAATCCAACGTTGGGGTTGTCACCAATGTTCTTTATCTTCTGATAAACTTTCTAAATTCACCTTCACTGGGAAAATTGTCCTCATTGGAGATTCTCGATGTTTATCCTAATGATAGTTTACACCAGTTTACATCATCGGATCCTTCCCAATGCTATGTTGGGGCTATCACCAATAACTTGGATTTCTATCCAGTTGAATGTCGTTGTTTTTGCCAGGAATAGAGATCACAATGATAACATACTCTTAATCCCTACTAGAACAATAGTTTACAAGGTTGACCATCACAGAACTGATTTGATACATACTCGAACAGTAGTTTTCAGGGTTTTACGATCACCGAATCTCCTCGATGCCTACTCGAACGGTAGTTTACAGCGGTCGATCATTACTGAACTGATTTGATTTAGTTGGATATTTCATTTATAATGGATTCCATCATCGGTCCGTCCCGATGCAGATAATTTTCAACAGTTCTCACCGACATGCTTTCATGATGCTTTATTGAATGCAATTTTCAACGGGCTCTAATGTTGACATTCCTGAAGCTTCATTGGGATTGACACCAATGAATTATGTGAAGATTTTGATTTGTCAGAGATTGACTTCACGTTTCCACATTTTAGGCCCCTTTCGTTCAATCGCGTAGAACTATTTTTCCTGATTTGACATTTCAGCTTCTAGGAGACCTGCTGGACCTAAAATCAGACTAAAACAAAGGAGGTGGTACCCACCCTGGACTTCCGTAGGTAGACCTACGGATTCCATAGGTATACCCACTTAAGGCCGCTGGTGGCTTTATACCCCTAGGCCCTTCCCTTCACAAGTCATTTTCATTTTGAACTTTTTAGAGAAATCTAGACCTTCCATCTCAGATCTACTCATTTAGGGCTGCTTTTTTTGAAATATGTCACCGTACAAACGTTCTTCACACTTCAGGTAATGTTTACATCCATTTCTTTCAAATTTTGACCATTAGAGTGTTATATTTCATGGTTAGTAAGTTTAAACACAATATAGCAAATATGTATGCATATATGACTTGCTAAAAATGAATAGGCCTAGTAAATTAATGTTTGTATTTTACTATGCTGAACATTCTGATGTGAAAAA
This sequence comes from Panax notoginseng, assembly GCA_016801055.1. NCBI lineage: Eukaryota > Viridiplantae > Streptophyta > Magnoliopsida > Apiales > Araliaceae > Panax > Panax notoginseng. Next base: position 86,586,342 of record CM029019.1, read on the forward strand.
AATTAATTTCTGAGACAGTCATTTTACACCCTTTTTTGCTACTTTCTTTATCCTATTTAAGGACAAATCAGCATGGATTTTCATAATAAAGTACACATGGTAATTTGGATGCCATGGTGAATTGAATATTAATATTTTTCTTACATATGAAATGCTCATGATTTTGGGTTGGTGTGCTACTGAAAGGCCACCCGATCATGTCTATGTGCATGTGGATAGTCCATTTTACAAAGGAGACTTTGACAAAAAAAATTCAAGAGCCTGGGCATTTGATATGCATGCAATTTTAACTTTACTGGGGAAGCATGTTAAGCTAATGCATGTTTTCACATAGGATATGCATGATGTGATTTCTAACTTTCTATGATTCTAATGTCCTAAGGTCATGTACTTACTCAATTAATTTGCATGTAAATCATACCTCACCCTTTTTGAGGTGATTTGGAGCTTTTTGTTTCCAGATATGGATTTTGTGACGCCCCCAAAATAGGTATACATCACCCATCTTGAGTCGCCAAATACATGGTACCAAATTCAAATACAACTTAATAATACAACTGTTATGTAGAATACAACAAAACATAACTAAGAGTTTTAATAAGAATATTGTCATCTAGACAATATCCACACTCAATAGAGTCCTCGTTACATTTATTGTCACACTATTTAACAGAATAGTGAGGACTACTAATACTATCATCTGGACCGTCACTCCGTTCCTTGACTAGTCCCGGCTACGTTCTCATTTCCTGAAGAGAACAGTGAAAGAAAGGGTAAGCTCAACTAGCCCAGTAAGAAATATTATGACTAAGATAATGCAGAATAATTTATCGTTAGCCTTCAACAGTGTTAAACTGATAAGATATAACAAACATTAAGTTTAACTGCAGCGGAACAAGCAATCCATTAGAAGAGTCAAGTAGAGAATAAAATCTACTATCTTCTACGATTTAAAAGGTTTTTCATTATTTTTATCGCTGAGACTCAGCTTAATAAATAATCCACATCGTCCCTGCACTACGACCAATGATATTCATGTATTCATCAATGGTCATGATCATGCCAACAACTGTCCATCAATGCACTACGGGCCAATGAGGACTTTTACCACATCATATGTAACATTATGGTCATGATTATACCGAATAATCCCTGCTCATAATCATACCAAGTCCATCTATGCAATACAGGCCACAGATGACTTTCAACATAATATAAACATGAGAATGATGACAATGATATAAGAAATTCAATAAAACAAGTTCAAGAATTAATTTATCCAGGCACCAATAACGTCCAAATTGTCAACATGATACGACTTAGTGGGGCAAAACTCAAAAATGGTCGGAAGAATATTTCCATGAAAAGATACTGGATGAAGCGTAAATATTAAGCATATTCTACTAATTTCATGGAGTATAAAAGCCAAAACTTTAACCAACTGAGTACAATAAAGAATGGAATAACAAAAGAAATCACCAGGTATGCGATAGACCACACAGACAGGTTATTCCAACAGAATAAAAAATAATAGAACCAGGTCATGCGTAAACGCAAAGACATGATATTCCAACAGAATAATAAATAATGGAACCAGGTCGTGCGTAAATCACAGACAGGATGTTCCAACAGAATAATAGATAATGGAACCAGGTCATGCGTAAAGCACAGACAGGATGTTCCAACAGAATGATAAATAATAGAACCAGGTTATGCGTAAAGCACATACATGATGTTCCAACAGAATGATAAAGAATGGAATAATAGAAGAATTTCACCATGTATGCAATACTTCGCATAGACAGGTTATTCTAACATAATAATAAAGAATGGAATAACAGAAGAATTTCACCAAGTATAGGGTAGTCCGCGTATACAAGTTATTCCAACAGAATAATAAAGAATAGAATAACATAAGTTCTCTTCATGAATACAAAAGAAATAATACCCCTTACCTTAGAAGAAACTGGATATAGGATTAGTGAAGTAGTAGAATATTTTTCTTCTTTCTCTCTATAGTTTTTCTCTCTAGAGTTTCAGTGAATTCGTAAGAAATAATGAAGGAATGAGCTTCTATTTATAGGAGAATGGACTGAATAGTAACTAATTCATGAACGGTCCAGATTGATTTACTTTTAAACGGACGGTTCATATTGATTTACTATGCAGTATTAATAAAATATAATATATTCTATTTATAATCTAATAAAATGAATAACTTTACAAAAGCATTATGTTTTATATAAAAAGATTTTACTATGCAAACACTATGCAGGCACTATGCAACACTATGCATAATAAAATATAATATACTCTATTTACACTATAATAAATCAAATAACTTTATAAAAGTATTCTGTTTTATATAAAAAGATTTTACTATGCAAAACACTATGTATAATAGAATATAATATATTCTATTTATAGTCTAATAAAATAGATAACTTTATAAAAGTATTCTGCTTTATATAAAAAGCTTTTCTGTTTTATTACATTAATAATACTAATAAAACAAAATTTATCAACATTATTATAATTCACTATATTAATCGACCAGGTCGTTCCTAGGAAAGAGGGAGCTTTCTAATAAGGATTTGTCCCTATTGGCACGCAATTAGGTAACCAAACATCTCCTTGACAGAATTTCTAGATATCGTTAATATTGCAAATAATAATATTAATAACTTTATCATCTCAATTATTGATTTAATAATATATAAAATATTGACAATAATTGAATCAAATAACATGAGATACTATGCAGCAATTACTGTAGCAATAATTAAACAAAACTGAGTGACTTCACACGTAAGCATCAATAATCAATACTGTGTGCTACTATGCAACCACGCGTATTACGGTACTTTTAACACTGGGTGTTTCAACAGTTAATGGTAAAACTTCCGTCGTTATTTTCATAAAGTATTTTTGTCATTTTCTCAATCCGACAATAATTTCGTTGTTGGGTCCACCAATGATTATGCCGTTGTACGAATATTCCTGTTAAAACGAATATTTCCTGACCAATCGAATATTATATAACAACTTGCGTACTTTGCAAAATTTATAAAATATTACCCATAACTATAATATTATATCAAATCCATTTCATAATATTCAAAAATGATATTTATAGAAAATTAATCTTTATTCATAAAAGTTGGGGTCTTACAACCTCTCCTTCTTATAAAATTCCGCCCTCAAAATTAGGGTACGTACCTGATATGTCGAAGAGGTAAGGATACCTTGATTTCATTTTAGATTCTAACTCCCTGGTCATTTTCTCAACATCGTGGTTCCTCCATAAAACTTTGACTTGAGGTAGAACCTTGGAGCGTAGAACATGATCCTTCTTATCCAAGATTTTAACAGGAACCTCTTCATACGTTAAATCTTCCGCTATTTCGTTCGGTTCTAACTCAATAATGTGGTGAGGGTCTTTCACATATTTACGTAACATAGATATGTGAAAAATATTATGAACACGAGACATACTTGGTGGTAAAGCAAGTCTATAGGCCACAGTTCCTACTCGATCGAGCATTAAAAATGGGCCAATGAATCAAGGATTGAGCTTTCCTCTCTTTCCAAATCTCGTAACTCCTTTCCATGGAGCAACCCGTAACAACACATGATCTCCAATATCGAATTCCACGTCCTTTCAAGGAAGATCAGTATAACTCTTTTGTCGATCTTGTGAGGTTTTTATACGCTATCGGATCGTTTAAATCTTTTACGTAGTCATACGTACCAACTCCGGTCCTAACAACGTTGCTTCACCCACCTCATCCCAGCATACTGGAGAACGACACTTTCTTCCATACAATGCTTCAAATGGAGCCATGCCAATACTTGCTTGATAACTATTATTGTAGGAAAACTCCACCAATGGTAAAAACTTATCCCAATTTCCCATGAAGTCAAGGACACAGAGTCTTAATAAATCTTCAAGAGCTTGAATAATCCTCTCCGACTGCCCGTCCGTCTGAGGATGATATGTTGAGCTAAATCGTAAATTCGTGCCCATAGCTTTTTGCAAACTAACCCAAAATCGTGAAGTGAATCTTGGGTCTCAATCAGAAACTATGGATACTAGAATACCATGCAGTCTTACAATCTCATTTATGTACATACGAGCAAGACGTTCAAGTGTATAAGTTTCTCGTATAGGTCAGAAATGAGTCGACTTGGTCAATCTACCAACAATGACCCAAATCGCATCTATGCATTGAGAAACCTTAGGAAGACCGGTAACGAAATCCATGGTAATGTGCTCCCACTTCCATTATGGAATTTCAAGTGGTTGCAATGGACCTTTTGGTACTTGATGCTCTGCCTTGAATCGTTGACAAGTTAGACACCTTGAGCTAAACCTCGCGATCTCTCTCTTCATATTGCTCCACCAAAATGTTTGTCAAAGATCATGATACATTTTGGTACTCTCAGGATGGATTGTAAACGGTGTGTTGTGCGCCTCCATCATGGTTCTATAATTTAAATCAGGGTCGTTTGGAATACAAAGTTTAGAGTTGACTAGAAGTATTCCTTTCTCATCGATTCTTTCTTCTGGCATAGCACCTTCTTGCACTTTCTTCCTCATACGCATCAGTTCCAAGTCTGTAACTTGAGCAACTTTAACTTTATCGATTAAAGTCGGTTTTACTCGTATATTCGCCATCATCACATGGGCCCCCGGAGTCTTTAACTCTATCTCCATCATTTGCAAGTCACACAAAATGGGCCTTCGCGTTGACAATATCGCACTCGCACCCGCATATGATCTTCTACTCAATGCATCAGCTACCACGTTCGCTTTTCCAGGATGGTATTGGAGGGTATGATCATATTCTTTCAACATTTCAAACCAACGTCGTTGCCGCATGTTAAGTTCCTTTTGGGTGAAGAAATATTTGAGGCTTTTATGATCCGTAAAGATCTCCACTTTCTCCCCATACAGGTAATGCCTCTAAATTTTAAGTGCAAAGACAATAGCTGCCAACTCTAGATCATGAGTAAGATAATTCTGAAAGTAGTATGCAGACAAGCCAATCATGTTTGATGATAAAGCATATATTTTGTAACAATCTTATTCATTTATTAATAAAAAGTATTTACTTATTAAAGGCTTTTAATTATCTACATGATGCTGTTTTATAATATGTGATAAACCCATAGTTTTAAGCAATGCTTTTAGAATAATGATGATGATCATTCTAATGAGATCTAAATTCTTAGAAAGCTTAAAACTAAAATAGTTCCCAATCGTTGGATTACTAAATTAGGGATTAGTGAATCCGGATAGATTGGTACATACGTTGCTTGCTCATTGGATGAGAATGATTGATCTCATGATCATTTGTGTGGAGACACTAAAGTAAGTATGTAGGTGCTTATTAGAGAATAAGTTCACTGAACATGGCTCGCTAAGGAATACCTAATAGAGTTTTACTTGTCTGTCAATAGGGAATTCCTGTAGTGATAGTAGTACAAGTGATCCTTGGACTTGAGATCATCATAGTATCTTGTGTATGATGAGTTATACTTTAACTTATTCCTTAAGACCCTTAGGGTATATCAAAGGGTATGCTTGGGTATAATAAGTTGTACATGGAGATAATGTATGATCAATAAAGAATCTACCACTTCTAGTAAAAGAAGAGAAATATCTTATGTGATTCGATAAATGACAACCCAGTAGTCCTTGGCCAAGGCGGAATGAAATTAGAAAGGAGTTTCTAATTTAAATTATTTGGAGTTGTGCATTTAAGAGTCGAAATACATATAATTAAATAAAATAAGACTTTACAGTAATTCCATGTCTTATATTTAATTGGGACATTGTATGGTGGAAGGATTGAATTGTACGGTAACTATTTACTCAAAGGTTCTTTTATGATTAATGTTGAAATCTATATTATCTGGAAAGTCGTTGATCGCTAGGGAGGCTTATCCCTATTGTAGAATAAATATTATTTATTTAAATAAATTAATTATTTAATTTATTTATTTAAATAAAATTAGAATTGTTCTAATTGATTTATTCACAACCGATTTAATATGGAGAACCTAAAGGGTCACACCATAAAAGGAAGAATAATTATTTAAGAAGTTAATGGCATAATCGTAATAATATGTTAAGTATATTTAATTTAATCTATGGCGATAGAATAAATTAAATAGCTTAATATTTATTATTTAATATTTTAGAAATATTGAATATAAATTAATAAGAGGAGTCTTATTAATATTATTACAATTATTATTATTTTAATTTCTAAAAGAGTTTAGGAATTAATTTAATATATGTACTCTCATTTATTCCTAATAGGATTAGGAGGGAAAATTAGTTAAAGGAGTTTAATTAATTATCCCTAATAAGATTAGGGAGCCCATTTAATTAAAAGAGATTAATTAAATAAATAATACCTTATTTTAATAGGGTTACTTAATATATTTATAAGAGGAGTCTTATATCAGATATCAAAAATATGTTATTCCAATGGTTGGAGAGTACGCTATTTTCTATAGAGATAGAAAAGACTAGAATTTTGCCAAAGACCCATCTTCTTGGATCTTTCTTCTTCCTTGGTGGATCACCTCTAGAGGCCAAACACTTGGGTGGCTAACGTTGATCAAAGGAAGGAACCAAACCCGGTGGATTCAAGTTGAACGCGAAAGGATTGGAGGTGAACTTGTACCTGAGGAAGCTCGAATCTTCAAGGGTATGATTCTTGTTCTTAATATCTTTTCGTTTAATTAATAATTGTGCATAAAGGATGATCCGGGTATATGGTTTGTAAAATTTTAAACTCTGATTTTTACACGTTTTCGCTATTTTGTGCAATTTGATTGCGTTCATGAATATTACAAGCCTAACAGTGGTATCAAAGCCAAACCTTTATGCGAATTATTAATTGTTTTAATTTGACATGTATATTGATATGTGTTTAGAACAATTTAATTGGGCATAATTTTATTATATAAAATAAAAAAACAAAAAAACAAAATGCCTTTGATTCGCGAATCCTGCCTTTTGTGTTTCATGATTTCCGTGGCGATAACGTTTTTTACATATTATCTGGGTCAATTTTTTTTTCAAAAGGTGATCCGCATTTTGTAGGATGTTTATTAACTTGATTCTTATTAAATACTTAACATGTTTCTTATTAACTTGCTGGAATCAAATTCGCCTGGCAGCATCTTGAAGCATGTGACATATATATATATATATATATATATATATATATATATATATATATATATATATAATTTTATAATTAAAATAAAAGTTTATTTTAATTTTAAAATAAAAGGTTTATTTTAATATTAAAATAAAATCGTTTATTTTAATTTTAAAATTGAATTTCATGCTAACTAATTAGAGTTGGAATTAGATTCCATGATAACTAATTGGAGTTGAAATTGGATTCCATGTTTCCTTAAATAAAGGAGTTTATTTAGATATGAAATAAGATTTCATATTATTCAAAATAAAAGAGTTTATTTGTGAATAGGAAAGAGAATCTCAATTTCCTTAAATAAAGGAGTTTATTTAGATATGAAATAAGATTTCATATTATTCAAAATAAAGGAGTTTATTTGTGAATAGGAAAGAGAATTCGTGTTTCCTTTAATATTTTTTTTTATATGGAATTGGATTCCATAATTAATTAAAATAAAGGAGTTTATTTTGATTAAAGATTTTGATTAAAATAAAATAGTTTATTTTATTCAAAATTGGATAAATTAAAATAAAAGAGGTTTATTTTGATTTAAATTTGGATTAAAATAAAGGAGTTTATTTTAATTCAAAATTAGATTTTATGCTAACTAAATTTGCCCATTAAATGATATCAATATATATATTAAATGTTTATTATTCATGAGATGAATGTTATTTATTGATACATATGGTGATGTGTATGATAATAAAAGGGATTGATTATGGACTATTGACCAATGTGATTGGATTTTATTTTTGTTGGATGCTTGAATGTATGAGTTTTATTAAATGGGGTCTGCGTACCTCGTCTTCTCTAATTTTTCTTAATGTAAATTCTAACTCCTTCCTATGTACTCCCCCTTGACTGCTGATCAAGGTTTCTATTTATTTTAAATAGTTTTGTAATATGAATAATTAGAATTAATTTTGAAGAATTGGAGATCAAGGAGCAAGGAACGCTTGAAGACCCATTTGTAATGGAGTCCGGGTTTAATTGTAATAGTTATATTTAAATATTAATTCTTGCACCCCTAGGGTTTGACCTTTTTGGTTCACTTGGTGGCTCTAGTGAACCAAACTAGAATAAAAGTCCATAATCAATTCGGGTAGAATATAGTATTCTATATGTGTATGCTTATACTATATATATTATATATTATGCAAACATGCTTCGCATGTTAATTAATATGACGCGTATTTTATATATATATATATATATGTGTGTGTGTGTGTGTGTGTGTGTGTGTGTGTGTGTGTGTGTGCATGCGCGCTAAACAAGATGAGACAAATTAATAACAAACCCCTCAAATTTTTTATATTAAGTCCTAAGCGTTCAAAGATATTTGGAATATCGAACGTCGCCTTCTAGCATGATAAAATTAATAGAGTATTAAATATTTAATATGAGTTTGTTGTGTCACCACAAGGTAAGTATTAAGTATTTAAGATGTTAATTTATCACATTTGATGCTTATAAAGAAAATTGAACAATATTGTTTTGTTGTGTCACCACAAGGATAATATTTTTCTTTTTTGAATATATGGAGTGCTAGGTTAGACTTAACTTGGATAATTTTGATTCGGATGTGCCACCACTTGATCAAAATAATCTAAGAGGCAAAAAACAAGGAGTTGCATAGTTGATGTAATTGATAAGAGTTGTCTACCTATTTATTTATATATAGTTTGTTGTGTCACCACAAGGCTATATACATTTGAAATGGGATCCATATTCTCACTAGCAAATCTTTAATTAGATTTTACCGAACTATATAAGTGAGGGTAATATAGTTTGATGAAAATAGTGGGAGATACCAATTTAAAATAAGACCTAAATTATTTTGGTAATTAATAAAAGAATTTATGCTAAAATGTTGTTAATTACAAATTCATTTACAGAATTTTTCAATGTCTAAAATTACTATCACTGCGTAGCATATTAGATGCTAAATTAACCGGACCGAATTAAATGGATTCGTTAAGAAATTTAAGAATAGTTCTCATGGCTGAAAAGCTATCTTATGTCCTTAATACGCCTATCCCTGCAATGGTTGTAGATAATGCCTTTGAGGAAGAGATTGCTACTTTTAGAAAGTGGCAAGATGATGTACTGTTGGCTCAATGCATCATGCTCGCATCCATGAGTAACGAGCTTCAGCGTCAGCATGAAACTATGGATGCTCTTACTATATTCCTACACATCAAGTAGTTGATGGTGAGAAAAGTAGGACTGATAGATATTAGATATCTAAGGAGCTCTTCCGATCTAGAATGACCGATGACACTACAGTACAGATAAAAGTTCTTAACATATTCAATTTGATTGATCAATTAGGACAACTGGTTTTGTCATGGATGGAGAGTTGAGCCAAGATTTGATCTTGCACTCACTCCCGGACTCCTTTCACAATTGTTGTGAATTTTTCATATGACCAAGCTAGATATCAGCCTCGCTGATTTGCTTAACATGTTGAAAAATGTTGAGAGTCACTTTCCAACCAAGAAAGACCAAGTCTTACTGGTAGGGGCCAAAGGATCTTCTGAAAAGAAGAACGATTCAAAGAAGGTAAATAGAAAGACAAAAATAAAGGATAATAAGAATAAAACTGATATGGATAGCAAAGGAGTTTTCTTCACTGCAATAAGCCTGGACACTGGAAAGAAACTACGAGAAGTAACTTGTAGAGGCTAACCAAAGAATCTTAGTGAAGTTTCGGTTACAAATACAAATTTGTTCATGATTTAAAATAAAAATTTTCTTTAAGTCAAGGTTCTACTCGGGTATTGGATACCGACTTTGGTTATCATAAATATAGATTTATGAAGGGACCAAGTAGAAGTAGAAATCTAAACAAAGATAAGTAATCTTATGTGTGGTAAATGAAGCAAAGGTTGATACATTAGCCATAGAAACTTATAGTTTAGTATTTCCTACGGGCAAATCTATTAAGTCAATAAGTTGTTATTGTATTTCAGTTCTTGTTAGAAACATTATTTCAATTTTATTGTTGGACAATAAGATTTTTTGGTATTATAATTAAGAACAATTGTTGTTCTATTTATAATAATAATGTTTTATATAGAACTGGAATATTACTTAATGGATTTTGTATACTTGACTTACGTAAAAATTTATTTTATAAATTGAACAAACTAATATAAGAAAAGGAGATGATCATTCAAAGAGTTGAATATGTGTATTTGATGAAATACAATTTTGAATTGTTTGAAAGGTTCGAAGAATTCAGAAGTGAAATAAATTGGCAAAGTATTAAGATTCTTTGATTAGATCAAGGAATAAATACTTGTGCAATAAGTTTTTAGATCATCTCAAATGGTTTTCTCATAATGGACACCTCCTGATACGCAATAATTGATTGATGTATCTGAAAGGAAAAATCGTATCTTGTTGGACATGGTGCGGTCCATAATGATTTTACTGACATTTCAGTATCCTTCTGGGGTTATGCCCTAGAAATGGCTGCATATCTACGAAAAGGTAACCTCAAAATCTGGCCCCAAGACTCCATAAAAGTTATGGACAGGGAGGATTCCTAATCTTAAGTATGTTAAGATAAGGGGTTGTCCAACTTATGTGAAAAAGGTTTCAAAGGATAAGCTTGGGACAAGATTTGTGGTACATCCTAAAGTAAGTTTAGGGCATATGTTCTATAATCCTACTTAGCAAAAGGTGCTTGTTGCGAAACACACTACCTTCTAAGATAAAGGTGTTTATCATTGAAGGAGCTAGTGGGAGGATAATAGATCTTGAAGAGTTCAAGAACCACAAATCACTATAAGTCAAATAAGAGGAACTTGTAGATAGACCTATTGTACCACAACCGAATCGTAAATCTGGAATAGTACTGATGATACCTGGGAGGTATGGAATCATCATGGATGATGATGATGAGGTACGCATCATAGAATATAATGATCCAGAGTTACATACGATGAGGTAAGAGTTCTAGTGTGTAAAAAAAGGGTCAGTGGGAGCGTCGTGAACTTTCTAATATTATATGTTGATATACTACGGATGAGAAATAACATACCAATGCTACAATCAGTAAAGATAAAGTCGTCTAAATATTCCTCCATGAATGATTTGGAAGAGTGTCTTAATTGGGGATACAAATCTATATAGATAGATTTAAGAGGATGCTCGACATAACCCAAGGAATGTATATTCATTTGATGCTAAAGTCGTTTAGCATGGCAAACTCCAAGAAATGTCTCATGTTGATGAGCCATGGAGTGTATCTCTCTTAATAGTCCCCATAGACTCATAAAAGAGAGATCGCATGAGTAACTATCATGTATGCAATGAAATGTACGAGACCTGATGTTGATCAGTCATATTCTGGAGAAGATCACTGTAAGACAGTAAAAAATATCATAAAGTACTTAACTGACACTAAGGATGTGATTATATTTATGGTCGGTCTGAATTAAAATTAGAGGGCTTAACAGACTCAAGTTTTTCAGACAGACCAAGACGATAGAAAATCCACTTTAAGGTAAAGCGTTACCTTGAACGGTGGTGCAGTGAAATTGGAAAGGTTCTAAACAGCAAAGAGTTGTTGGTTTAGTGATAAAGACAAAGTAAATAGCTATAAATGAAGCTGCAAGTTGATTGTTTGGATGAAAAGTTCATTACAGAACTAGGAATAGTTCCTAAGTCTCATCTTGGATCTAAACATGTGTTGTGGCACTTTCATTTGATTATAGGAATCATTGAAAGATGGGAAATCACTATAGAGATAGTGAACTCTCAAGAACAACATTACATATCCATTAACTAAAGCTTATCCAACAGCAGGATAATCGCCACTTAGAGAAGAAGAGTATGAGATACCATGACGATTGGCTTCAGTGCAAGTGGGAGATTGAAAGTAGTATGTAGACAAGCCAATCATGTTTGATGGTAAAGCATATATTTTGTAACAATCTTATTCATTTATTAATAAAAAGTATTTATTTATTAAAGGCTTTTAATTATCTACATGATGCTGTTTTATAATATGTGATAAACCCATAGTTTTAAGCAATGCTTTTAGAATAATGATAATGATCATTCTAATGAGATCTAAATTCTTAGAAAGCTTAAAACTAAAATAGTTCCCAATCGTTGGATTACTAAATTGGGGATTAGTGAATCCGGATAGATTGGTACATACGTTGCTTGCTCATTGGATGAGAATGATTGATCTCATGATCATTTGTGTGGAGACACTAAAGTAAGTATTTAGGTGCTTATTAGAGAATAAGTTCACTGAACGTGGCTCGCTAAGGAATACCTAATGGAGTTTTACTTGTCTGTCAATAGGGAATTCCTGTAGTGATAGTAGTACAAGTGATCCTTGGACTTGAGATCATCATAGTATCTTGTGTATGATGAGTTATACTTTGACTTATTCCTTAAGACCCTTAGGGTATATCAAAGGGTATGCTTGGGTATAATAAGTTGTACATGGAGATAATGTATGATCAATAAAGAATCTACCACTTCTAGTAAAAGAAGAGAAATATCTTATGTGATTCGATAAATGACAACCCAGTAGTCCTTGGCCAAGGCGGAATGAAATTAGAAAGGAGTTTCTAATTTAAATTATTTGGAGTTGTGCATTTAAGAGTCGAAATACATATAATTAAATAAAATAAGACTTTACAGTAATTCCATGTCTTATATTTAATTGGGACATTGTATGGTGGAAGGATTGAATTGTACGGTAACTATTTACTCAAAGGTTCTTTTATGATTAATGTTGAAATCTATATTATCTGGAAAGTCGTTGATCGCTAGGGAGGCTTATCCCTATTGTAGAATAAATATTATTTATTTAAATAAATTAATTATTTAATTTATTTATTTAAATAAAATTAGAATTGTTCTAATTGATTTATTCACAACCGGTTTAATATGGAGAACCTAAAGGGTCACACCATAAAAGGAAGAATAATTATTTAAGAAGTTAATGACATAATCGTAATAATATGTTAAGTATATTTAATTTAATCTATGACGATAGAATAAATTAAATAGCTTAATATTTATTATTTAATATTTTAGAAATATTGAATATAAATTAATAAGAGGAGTCTTATTAATATTATTACAATTATTATTATTTTAATTTCTAAAAGAGTTTAGGAATTAATTTAATATATGTACTCTCATTTATTCCTAATAGGATTAGGAGGGAAAATTAGTTAAAGGAGTTTAATTAATTATCCCTAATAAGATTAGGGAGCCCATTTAATTAAAAGAGTTTAATTAAATAAATAATACCTTATTTTAATAGGGTTACTTGATATCTTTATAAGAGGAGTCTTTTATCAGATATCAAAAATATGTTATTCCAATGGTTGGAGAGTACGCTCTTTTCTATAGAGATAGAAAAAACTAGGATTTTGCCAAACACCCATCTTCTTGGATCTTTCTTCTTCCTTGGTGGATCACCTCTAGAGGCCAAACACTTGGGTGGCTAACGTTGATCAAAGGAAGGAACCAAACCCGGTGGATTCAAGTTGAACGCGAAAGGATTGGAGGTGAACCTATACCTGAGGAAGCTCGAATCTTCAAGGGTATAATTCTTGTTCTTAATATCTTTTCGTTTAATTAATAATTGTGCATAAAGGATGATCCGGGTATATGGTTTGTAAAATTTTAAACTCTGATTTTTACACGTTTCCGCTATTTTGTGCAATTTGATTGCGTTCATGAATATTACAAGCCTAACAAATTCTTCTCATATTCTTTGAGCTATCGAGAGGCATAGGCTATGACTTTCCCATGTTGCATGAGAACACATCCTAACCCTTTGCCTAAAGCATCATTGTAGATGACAAATCCCTCCGAGCCAGATGGTATGGTCAGAATAGGTGATGAAATGAGTCTTCTCTTGAGTTCTTAAAAACTCTTCTCACATTCCTTGCTCCAACCGAATTTTGTATCTTTTCGAGTCAGCTGAGTTAATGGAGTAGCGATTCGAGAAAATTCTTTCACGAATCTCCGATAATAACCAGCTAATCCGAGAAAGCTACGTACTTCGGTCACTGATTTAGGTTGCTCCTAGCTTTGAATAGCTTCAATCTTTGCCGGGTCAACAGATATTCCATAACTTGATACTACGTGCCCAAGGAATGCTACTTCCTCAAGCCAGAACTCGTATTTCTTTAACTTGGCATAAAGCTTGTTTTCACGAAGCTTTTGGAGTATCAGCCTTAAGTGTTGCTCAAGATCTTCACAGCTTTTGGAATATATAAGGATGTCATCAATAAAGACGACCACAAAGTGATCCAAATATTCCTTGAATACTAGATTCATCAAATCCATGAAGGCAGCAGGAGCATTAGTCAATCCAAAAGACATGACTAAAAATTCATAATGCTCGTATCGAATTCTGAAGGCAGTCTTTGGAATATCCTCAGTTCTAACCTTCAGCTAATGATATCCAGAACGAAGATCGATCTTTGAAAAGAATTGTGCTCCTTGTAACTTGTCAAACAGGTCATCAATGCAAGGCAACGAGTACTTATTTTTTATGATGACATGATTCAACTCCCGATAATCAATACAAAGTCGCATACTTCTATCTTTCTTCTTCATGTATAGAACAGGAGCACCCTAAGGAGAAGTACTAGGTCGAATGAAATTGATGTCTAACAATTCCTGCAATTGGGTCTTTAACTCCTGAAGTTCAGTAGGAGCCATCCGATATGGGGCTTTGGAAATGGGTTTTGTGTCGGGTTCAAGGTCGATATAAAATTTAATTTCACGCTCTGGGGGCAGGCCAAGAAGTTCTTCAGAAAATACGTCAGGATATTTATTAACAATAGAAATATCATTCAAAACTGAAGTATTTTTGTTTAGATCTATGACATGAACTAAGAAAGCTTGACATCCGTTTGTCAATAAACGAATAGCTTTATGGCTTAAGATGACCGTAATTGATTTTAATGGTTTGATCGCTTGAATTCGCATAATAGGTTGATTAGGAATATAAAAGCTAACAACCTTACGAAAACAATCAATTTTAGCATGATGAGTAGTTAACCAACCAATCCCTAGAATCACATCAAATGAAAGTATTTTCAATGAAATAAGATCGATAGGTAATGTGAGGGTACCGATTTTAACCAAATAAGACTTATAAACAGTGGATGTAATGAAGGTTTCTCCCAACGGAGTTTCCACAGATAAGTTAAAGTCTAATTTCTCTGAAGTCAAATTTAATCGTTTAGCGCAAGTACGAGAAATAAAAGAATGGGTAGAACCGGTATCAAATAAGGTATAGACTTCGTTAGAGTTTATGATAAGCTTACCCGTGATGACCTCGTTCGGGTTCCTTGCTTTCTGGGAGGTCACAACAAACGTTCTCCCCTGAACTACTGGTTTTGACTTGTTTGAGACGGTATTTTGTGTCACCGTTCCAACTGGACTTGTCTTCAGTGCACGACAAAATCGGGCTAGGTGACCTTCTCTTCCATAATTATAACACGCTTTGGATGACATCGCGCAGTTTGGACTGATATGTCCCTCCCCTCCGCATTTGAAGTATATGATAGGTGGTCGTTCTCCTTCCTTAACAATGGGTGTTGGTGCTGACGTCTTTCCATCATTGTTGAATCTCCTCTTCTTAAAATGTCCACTTTTATTGCCTTGGCCATGAACCACCAAAGTGGTTATCACTTCTGGCATGTTGATTCCCTCCACGTTTATTGTCACCGCTTCGATGACTGTTACCACTGGTATTTTAATTATGCCGGCTGCTTTCTCTTGGTTGCGTTGACTCGTTATCACGCTCCAATAACTGAGCCCTATTTACAACATCTTAATACAAATACATTTTATGAGAAATAAGATATTGACATATCTCCAGTTTCAAACCTTTTAAAAACATCCGCGTCATTCTCTCCTCATTATCAACCAAGTGGGACACAAACCAGGACAACTCGGCAAACTTAGCTTCGTACTGCGACACGATCATATTATTCTGCTCTAACTTGATGAACTCTACCTCCTTCATATGATGAATCCTTTAGGGAAAGTACTTGTCATTGAACAGTTCTTGAAACTTTTCCCAAGACATCTTCAATGCGGCAGGTTGAGTACGCTTTACCGATTTCCACCAGTAATCTGCCTCTCCTCGTAACATAAAGGTGGCAAAGGGAACCTTTTGCTTTTCGGCGCATCCCAAGATATCAAATATCTTAGTGATCTGCTTGATCCACGTTTTCGCCTTAAGTAGTTTTGGCTCTCCAATAAACTCCGGTGGTCCCATCTCCTTGAACTGCTTAGCAGTGATCGTCTGAGAGTTTCCAGTGTTTCCACCTATATTTTGGACAGAAGCCGCTCTCGCCTGATGTTGCATGAATTGCATAAAGCCTCTGAACATTCCATCATTCATCATTTGTCATTTGGTTATTGTTGTTGTTTGCATGAGGATTGTCGCCTTCCTGATGCACATTATCCTGATTATTGATATGTGGAACCTCAACGGTCTCCTGTCCTCTATTGCTATTCTCAACATTCTCGGAAGTCATTTTCAGATACTGCCACAAAACAAAGGTTAATTGACATGTAACATAATATCCCTATACTCTGACCGACCAATTAAATACCAAATAAACTTAGGTAGGTCATACTAGCGAAGGAATTCCCCGTCTCTCCCCACCTAGTTTTAGTCTCACATCTTAGCCAGAGATCATATCCCTAAGCTTTGATACCAACTATGTCACCCCAAAAATAGGTATACATCACCCATTTTGAGTCGCCAAATACATGGTACAAAATTCAAATACAACTTAATAATACAACTGTTATGTAGAATACGACAAAAAATAACTGAGAGTTTTAATAAGAATATTGTCATATAGACAATATCCACACTTAATGGAGTCCTCATTACATTTATTATCATACTATTTAACAGAATATTGAGGACTACTAATACTATCATCTGGACCGTCAGTCCGTGTCCCGACTAGTCCCGGCTACATTCTCATTTCCTGAAGAGAACAGTGAAAGAAAGGGTGAGCTCAACTAGCCTAGTAAGAAATATTATGACTAAGATAATACCGAATAATTTATCTTTAGCCTTCAACAGTGTTAAACTGATAAGATATAACAAACATCAAGTTTAACTACAGCGGAACAAGCAATCCATTAGAAGAGTCAAGTAGAGAATAAAATCTACTATCTTATATGATTTAAAAGGTTTTTCATTATTTTTATTGCTGAGACTCAGCTTAATAAATAATCCACATCATCCATGCACTACGACTAAGGATATTCATGTATTCATCAATGGTCATGACCATACCAACAACTGTCAATCAATGCACTACGAGCCAATGAGGACTTTTACCACATCATTTGTAACATTACGGTCATGATTATACAAAATAATCCCTGGTCATAATCATACTAAGTTCATCTATGCATTACAGGCCACAGATGACTTTTAACATAATATAAATATGAGAATGATGATAATGATATAAGAATTCAATAAAACAAGTTTAAGAATTAATTTATCCAGGAACCAATAACGTCCAAATTGTCAACATGATACGGCTTTGTGGGGTAAAATTCAAAAATGTTCGGAAGAATATTTCCATGAAAAGATACTGGATGAAGCGCAAATATTAAGGATATTGTACTAATTTCATGGAGTATAAAAGTCAAAACTTTAACCAATTGAGTACAATAAAGAATGGAATAACAAAAGAAATCACCAGGCATGTGATAGACCGCACAGACAGGTTATTCCAACAGAATAATAAACAACGGAACCAGGTCATGCGTAAACGCACAGACATGATATTCTAACAGAATAATAAATAATGGAACCAGGTCGTGCGTAAATTCCAGATAGGATTTTCCAATAGAATAATAGATAATGAAACTAGGTCATGCGTAAAGAACAGACAGGATGTTCCAACAGAATGATAAATAATGGAACCAGGTCATACGTAAAGCACAGACAGGAAGTTCCAACAGAATGATAAAGAATGAAATAATAGAAGAATTTTACCATGTATACAGTACTTCGGATAGACATGTTATTCCAACATAATAATAAAGAATGGAATAACATATGAATTTTACCAAGTATAGGGTAGTCCGCGTATATAGGTTATTTCAACAGAATAATAAAGAATGGAATAACAGAAGTTCTCTTAAAGAATACAAAAGAAATAATACCCCTTACCTTAGAAGAAGCTGAATATAGGATTAGTGAAGTAGTAGAATACTTTTCTTCTTTCTCTCTATAGTTTCTCTCTCTAGAGTTTCAGTGAATTCGTAAGAAATAATGAAGGAATGCGCTTCTATTTATATGAGAATGTACTGAATAGTAACTAATTCATTAACGATCTAATTTACTTTTAAATGGATGGTTTATATTGATTTACTATGCAGTATTAATAAAATTTAATATATTTTATTTATAATCTAATAAAACGAATAACTTTATAAAAGTATTATGTTTTATATAAAAAGATTTTATTATGCAAACACTATGCAGGTACTATGCGAATACTATGCAGGCACTATGCATAATAAAATATAATATATTCTATTTATAGTCTAATAAAATAAATAACTTTATAAAAGTATTCTGTTTTATATAAAAAGATTTTACTATGCAAAATACTATGCATAATAGAATATAATATATTCTATTTATAGTCTAATAAAATAGATAACTTTATAAAAGTATTCTGTTTTATATAAAAAGCTTTTATGTTTTATTACATTAATAATACTAATAAAACAAAATTTATCACCATTATTATAATTCACCATATTAATCGACCAGGTCGTTCTCAGGAAAGAGGGAACTTTCCAATAAGGATTTCTCCCTATTGGCGTGCAATTAGGTGACCAAACCTTTCCTTGACAGAACTTCTAGACATCTTTAATATTGTAAATAATAATATTAATAACTTTATCATCTCAATTATTGATTTAATAATATATAAAATATTGACAATAATTGAATCAAATAACGTGAGATACTATGCAGCAATTACTGTAGCATTAATTAAACAAAACTGAGTGACTTCTCACGTAAGCATCAATAATCAATACCGTGTACTACTATGTAACCACGCGTATTGCTGTACTTTTAACACTGGGTGTTTCAACAGTTAACGGTAAAACTTCTGCCGTTATTTTCATAAAGTATTTTGTCGTTTTCTCAATCTGATAATAATTTTATTATGGGGTCCGCCAATGATTGTGCCGTTGTACGAATATTCCTGTTAAAATGAATATTCCCTGACTAATCGAATATTATATAACAACTTGCGTACTTTGCAAAATTTATAAATATTACCCACAACTATAATATTATATCAAATTCATTCCATAATATTCAAAAATGATATTTATAGAAAATTCGTCTTTATTCATAAAAGTTGGGGTCTTACAGATTCTGACTAGCCCAGCAGCTCTATTCCCCGTATAGTTTCTTTTGGGGTTAGGAAGGCGGCTTCGATTGTTTCTTTGCCCAGACCTACCCCACAGGCGCATCGGTTAGCCGAGTCGGTTATCTGTCCCATTAGAGTTGAGAGGGAAGATGCCATTGACGAGGAGGAGGACCCTATTACAGATACAACTCCTTCTTCTTCCACACTGCTTCGGGATCTTTCCGGTATATATGTGCCAATTACCGTTCTTTTGGGCGATTTGGGACATCATCCATCAGTCCATCTCCATGATAATGAGGTAATGGAAGTTTTCAAATTTTCTTTTGTTTCTCCTCCCATTTTTTACAATGGTCAGTCCTTAATTTGCAATACAGGTTCCCAGGTTTACTCAACCGAGGGGGAACTAGTTTACTATTCATTGCGTTTACCGAAACATGCATCCTGAGTACCAGGCTATTATACATTAATGTGGCCTCAAGGCTTTCTTTTCCATCACACCATTACGATGTCCATGAGGTTATAGGAGAGCCTTATCTGAGCGGTGGTTTCATCAGACTTAGTCCCTCTATTTGCTAGATTGTGACGTGATGATGACTCCGATGGATTGGCGATTTATTAGCGGCTTGGAGTTTACCGGTGAGAGGGTTCCATTATCGACAGATATTTTTCTCGTGTTGTTAGATCTTTGTTGGGGATCCCCGCTTCGGCCCTTAAGTGTCGGGCCATCCATTTCGGTCCATTGAGAATTGATAATTCCAGTGGGGCTTTATTAGAGCCTCCTCCAGAGGATCAGGCAGCGAGACATTACATTCTTCGCCATCTATTTTTACAATCAAGAGGGGATGCTCAATGCAGATAACTCATTGATTGTTTTATTTGCCCTTATTGGTGCTCTTCGAGATGTAAATCGGATCGAAGATTTTGATTGGGGCTCTTTCACATTTATATATTTCCTCTAAGGGATGCGCCTACGTTCTGAAGGCGTTACAGAGGCTTGATTAGGCTTTTACCCCTTTCTATTCGTAAGTATTAAGAATCAATCTTCTATTGCCCACCTTCGGGTATTTTTGATAGATAGATTGATATACTTGGTATCTGCCCGTTTCAGTTCTGGGCTAATGAGAGGCTTCCTTGCCTTCGTCTAGTTACCATTTTTGGCTTGGAGATATATCCGCGGGGATAACATTGGCATCACTCTACTTTGACAGAGGTCCCCGTAGTGGATGGTTTTACACATAGTCGCTTACAACTAGAGTTATTAACTGCAAATGTCATCACCTGGGTTCCTTACATCCCTGATAATTTGATAGTTGGCTTCGAGGATGGTTTCCCGCTATAGTTAGAATTTGCTTTATCTACTCGCCGGATTCCCTTCTTGACCGAGGGAGGATGAGAGCTCTATTTGGGAGAGTGAGTAATACACATGGCAGATTTAGATTCCCTACTTTCCTCCCTCTCAGTGTTATTGGCCTTTATCTCTGCAAGTTACAGACATTCTCGTGATTGGTTTAGATGGTTTCACCTTGTCAGATGGAATCTGCACACCAGACGCATTTCGTTCATTGTGGATTTCCCGTACCATAGGGGCTCAGTCCCGGGCCATTCAGTTCATGGCGGACTTGGTACCTGGATCAATTATGATTACAGATTGGGTTGTCTGCTTTCCAGAGCCTACCCATTTGGACCAGATAGCAGATTTGACCCATCGGCTAGACATGGCACATCTTTTCATTCGCCACTTAGGCAGAGATCCTTCAGAGGTGGATACTTTCGATTCCTTTGACTAAAGTGTTGGTACATCCAGCGACCCACACAATATTGATTTTACTAGATCAGATCCTCTTATGTGCCACCTTGATATCCCCTTTAGCAGAGATACAGTGACTCAGAAGGAGTTGGATTGTGTTGATTGCCTAGGGGATATAGATATCCATGACTTATTTTGATAGGCTTTTGTTAAACATAAGGTTGTTGTGCCCCACTTCCTTGTACTTTTTATTTTCATTTTTAGAACAGAAATGATGTAATTATTGTAATGCCTCCAAACCCGGGTATCTTCCAACCCAATAAATAGTGCTACACGGTACTACAATCTATACAGTCATTCTATTGAAACAACATCAAAATGATTGTATTTACTACATTCTTATTACAATAGTAATAAATCCTTTCCCAGGTTCTGTTAACCAATACATTCTTTACTGACCATAATATAATTCATACAAATATACTAGTCTATTACAGCTAATTATTCATCTTCGCTTTTGTGAGACCCTAGATTTTATGAATAAAAATTTAATTTCCTCGAAATAATTTTTTAATATTATGGTGTGGATTTGATATAATGTTATAGTTGTGGGTAGTATTTATAAATTTTGCAAAGTACGCAAGATGTTGTATAATATTCGATTGGTCGGGGAATATTCTTTTTGTCGGAGAATATCCGTACGACGGTACAATCATTGGTGGACCCCGCAACGAAATTATTATCGGATTGAGAAAACGACAAAATACTTTATGAAAATAACGGTGGAAGTTTTATCGTTAACTGTCGAAACACCCGGTGTTAGAAGTACATTAATACGCGTGGTTGTATAGTAGTACACGATATTAATTATTGATGCTTATATGAGAAGTCACTCAGTATTGTTCAATCGGGTATTCGGGACACTTTTCGTGTCGGAGTACTATTTACGAGTTACTATTCATGAGTTACTATTCACGAGTTACTATTTATGGGGTACTATTGATCACCCGTAAAATATATTTCTTTTCGGTCCAAATCATTTTGGGTACAATATTATTCTATGTGGAGATGTGCTAATTTTTCAGACCGTTGGTCGAAGATATAATAGTAAATCATTATGGACCACTTGTGGAAAGTTATAATAATGAATCAATATGGATCACTAGTTTAAAGTTTTAATTATAAATAAGTATGGACCGTTGCTTTAAGTTTTAATAGTAAACCAATATGGACCGTCCGTTTAAAAGTAAATAAATCTGGACCGTTCATGAATTAGTTACTATTCAGTCCATTTTTCTATAAATAGAAGCCCATTCCTTCATTATTTCTTACGAATTCACTGAAACTCTAAAGAGAGAAATTATAGAGAGAGAGGAGAAAAGTATTTTGCTACTTCATTACTCCGATATCAAGTTTCTTTACGGTAAGGGATATTATTTGTTGTACCCATAAGGGATATTATTTCTTCTGTATTCATGAAGAGAACTTCTGTTATTCCATTCTTTATTATTCTGTTGGAATAACATGTATACGAGGACTACCATATGCTTGGTGAAATTCTTCTATTATTCCATTCTTTATTATTATGTTGGAATAACCTGTTTATGCGAAGTACCGCATACATGGTGAAATTCTTCTATTATTCTATTCTTTATTATTCTGTCGGAATATCCTGTCTGTGCGTTTACGCCGGACCTGGTTTCATTAGTTATTATTCTATCGGAATATCCTGTCTGTGCGTTTTACGCCGGACCTGGTTCCATTCTTTATTACATCCTGCCTGTACGTTTTACGCCGGACCTGGTTCCGTTATTTATTATTTTGTTGGAATAACCTACTTGTGCGGTCTATCGCATGCATGGTGATTTCTTTTGTTATTCCAATCTTTATTATACTCAATTGGTTAAAACTTTGACTTCTATACTCCATGAAATTAGTGGAATATCCTTGATATTTGCGCTTCGTCCAGTATCTTTTCATGAAAATATTCTTCTGAGCATTCTTTAATTTTACTCTACAAAGCAGTTTCATGTTGACAATTTGGACGTTATCAGTTCATAGATAAATTAATTCTTGAACTTGTTTTATTGAATTCTTATATCATTGTCATCATCCTCATGTTTATATTTTGTTGAAAGTCATCTATGGCATGTAGTGCATAGATGGACTTGGTATGATTATGACTAGGGATTATTCGGTGTAATCATGACCGTAATGTTACAAATAAAGTGGAAAAATCCTCATTGGCCCGTAGTGCATTGATGGACAGTTTTTGGTATGATTATGGCTATGGATTCTCTTTGGCCGTAGTGCAAAGATGAATTGTTTTATGGCATGATCAGGACCGTTGATGAAAACATGATTATCTTTAGCCGTAGTGCATGGATAATTCGTGGTCGTGATACAAAAGAATATCCTTGGCCGTAGTGCAGGGGTGATTTGATGATGTGGATTATTTATTAAGCTGAGTCCCAGCGATAAAAGTGATGAAAAACCTTTTAAATCATAGAAGATAGTAGATTTTATCCCCTACTTGACTGTTCTAGTGGATTACTTGTTTCGCTGCAGTTAAACTTGATAGTTATTATATTTTATCAGTTTAACACTGTTGAAGACTAATGATAAATTATTCTGCATTGTCTTAGTTATAATATTTCTTACTGGGCTAGTTGAGCTCACTCTTTTGCTTTCATTGTTCTCTTCAGGAAATGAGAACGTAGCGGGGACTAGTCGGGGAACGGAGTGACGGTTCAGATGATAGCATTAGTAGTCCTCACTATTTTATGAAATAGTATGAAAATAAATGTATTGAGGACTTATTTTGAGTTTGAATCCTGTTTAGAAGAAAGTGTTATATTAAAACTCACAGCTTATGTTTTGTCGTATCTTACACGACAGTTATATAATTTAGTTTGTATTTGTATTCTGTACCATGTATCTGGCGACCCAAGATGGGTGAGGTATACCTATATTTTGGGGGCGTCACAGTTGGTATCAAAGCTTAGGGATATGATCCCTGGCTGAGATGTGAGATAAGAACTAGGAGGGGAGAGACGGGAAATTCCTTCGCTAGTATGACCTACCTAAGTTTATTTGGTATTTAATTGGTCGGTCGGAGTATATTGATAATATGTGATATGTCAATTAACCCTTATTTTGTGGCAGTATTTGAAAATGGCATCCTAAAATGTTGAGATAAGCAATAAAGCACATGAGACCGTTGAGTCACTAACGATCAATACCCATGATAATGTGCAACAGGAAGACAATACCCATGAATCAATACCCATGCATTTGTCACATGAAGGAGGTGGAATTTATCAAGTTGGAGCAAAACAACATGACCGTGTCGCAGTACGAAGCCAAGTTTGCCAAGTTGTCCCGATTTGCGTCCCACTTGGTTGATAATGAAGAGAGAATGACGCGAATGTTTTTAAGAGGTTTGAAGCCAGAGATACGTCAATATCTTATTTCTCATAAACTGTGTTTGTATTAAGATGTTGTTAATATAGCTCAATTTTTGGAGCGCGATAACGAGTCAACCCAACCAAAAGAGAGCAGCTGAAAAAATGATAATACCAGTGATAACAGTCATCAAAGCGGCGACAATAAACATGAAGGGAATCAGCATGCCAGAAATGCTAACCACTTCGGTGGTAATCATGGTCAAAACAATAAGAATGGACATTTCAAGAAGAGGAGATTCAACAATGATGGAAAGATGTCAGCACCAGCACCCGTTGTTAAGGAAGGAGAACGACCACCTATCATATTTTTTAAATGCAGAGGGGAGGGACACATCAGTCCAAACTGCGCAATGCCGTCCAAAGCATGTTATAATTGTGGAAGAGAAGGTCACTTAGCCCAATTTTATTGTTCACCGAAGACAAGTTCAGCTAGGATGGAGGCACCAAAGGCCGTCCCAAAAAAGTCAAAGCCGGTAGTTTAAGAAAGAGCATTTTTTTTGTTACAAGGAACCTAAATAAAATTATCACGGGTATGTTAGTCATAAACTCTTGTGAAGTCTATACCGTGTTAGATACCGGTTCTACTCACTCTTTTATTTCACCTAGTTGTGTTCAATGTTTGAAGTTAACTCTGGAGAAGTTAGACTTTAATATATCTGTTTAAACTTAGTTGGGACAAACCTTCGTTACCTCCACTATTTATAAATCTTGTTCAAATCAACACTTTTACGTTACCTGCCGATCGTATCTCTTTGAAAATACTTGCCTTTGATGTGATTTTAGGAATCGATTGGTTAACTACTCATCATGCTTTTTGCTAGGTTGTTAACTTTCATACTCCTAACCAACCTATTATGCAAATTCAAACAACCAAACCACTAAAGCCAATCATTGTCATATCAAGCCATAAGTAAAGAGCCCCGATCCTTTTGTTGTTGACTTCCTTGTGTGGAATGTACTGAAGCCGAACTTTCCGTAGGCAACGTCGTGAATTACGATAGCAAGTTGATAGGTATCAATGTGACGTACTATCCAAGTCTTTGATGAGGTTCACAGCTTTGAATGATATTTCTATTGTTAATAAATTTCTTGACGTATTGTTGAAGACTTCTTAGCCTGCCCCTAGAGCGTGAAATCCAATTTTGTATTGACTCCAGTACAAAACCCATTTCTAAAACCCTCAAATATTTTCTTTACCTAACACGAACGTGTAATGTGCCAAAGACGTTGGCTCGAGCTGTTGAAGATTACAATCATACCATTCAATATTATCGTGGAAAAAATGAATGTGGTAGATGACGCGTTGAGTAAAAGATCGTATGCGTTTACGAGTGCGATGTTGTTAACACAAAGACTCATTTCGTATAACTTACAAGTGATGAAGATAGAGTTAAAGACTCTAGGGACCCACGTGAAGATAACGAATATACGAGTAGAATCGACTTTAATCGATAAAGTTAAAGTCACTCAAGCTACACACCCGGAGCTGATGAATGTGAAGAAGAAGGTTTAAGAGGGCGTTATTCTAGAAGCAAGAATCGACGAAGAGAGAAAATATCAACCCTCGATTTAATTGGCCCATTTGAAATCCTCGATTAAGTAGGAACTGTGGCCTATAGACTCATTTTACCGCCAAGTATATTGCGTGTTCAGAACGTTTTTTACGTATCGATGTTACGTAAATATGTGGACGACCCGAACCACATTATTAAAATAGAACTAGACGAGATAGCAGAAGATTTAACGTATAAGGACATACGTGTTAAAATCTTGGATAAGAAGGATCGTATTCAACACTCAAAGGTTATACCTCAAGAGTTAGAATCTAAAATGAAGTCAAGGTATCCTCATCTCTTCGGCATACTAGGTACGTGCATAAATTTTGAGGGAGAAATTTCATAGGGAGGGGAGATTGTGAGACCCCAGATTTTATGAATAAAGATTTAATTTTTTCGAAATAATTTTTTAATATTATGGTGTGAATTTGATATAATGTTATAGTTGGGGGCAGTATTTATAAATTTTGGAAAGTATGCAAGTTGTTGTATAATATTCGATTTGTCGGGGAATATTCTTTTTGTCAGAGAATATCCGTACGACGGAACAATTATTGGTGGACCCCGCAACGGAATTATTATCGGATTGAGAAAACGACAAGATACTTTATGAAAATAATGGCGGAAGTTTTATCGTTAACTGTTGAAATACCCGGTGTTAAAAGTACATTAATACGCGTGGTTGCATAGTAGTACACGGTATTGATTATTGATGCTTATGTGAGAAGTCACTCAGTATTGTTCAATCGGGTATTCAGGACACTTTTCGTGTCAGAGTACTATTCACAAGTTACTATTCATGAGTTACTATTCATGAGTTACTATTCACGGGGTACTATTGATCACCAGTAAAATATATTTCTTTTCGGTCCATGTGAGGACCCCAAACTCGGATACTTGAAACCCGAACTCGGTTCTTCACGATACCATTTCTATGAGCGGAATAATACTAATAATAATAACAATAATATAAAAGATCAAATTAATTTACATCATTATCAGAGTCTAGCTCCCAAGTACGTAACCTTTAATACATTCATTACAACCCATGATAGCTAATATAATATCATTGTCATACTAAAGTTAACTATTACATAAGATAACATTCATTCATTCAGCAACCTTTCCCTTTAACTTGTTCTTAGCAGAGCTCTCTGGTCGTTCACACTTAGCTGAAAACATTTAAATTAAGCAAGGTTGAGCATTTGAGTGCCCAGCAAGCAATAGCAATTATATATATATAAGCTGAAAGGATTTAAATGTTTTCTTTGTACTATTCTTCTACAACAAGTCAATAGTTGTGAAGTATTCTGGACCAATAATAATAACATAACAACTCTCTTTCAAATTTTTGAAACTACGTAATGACTATATCTGAGGTTATAGTGACATGTCATGAATATTGTTTTCATTTTCGAAAAGGTTAAACAGAAATTCATCTGTAAACCGTCATAACTTACGGGCACGGGGGTGATCAGCCCGTTATGCCCTGCATTGATCAATACTACATGCAAGAACGAGTGTATCGTTCACTCTGTCCGCCTTGGGCGCATAAAAGTTTTTCCCGTGTAGGGATGTTCATACTTTTCTGGGTTCCAAATCAAAAGTTTTATCTTGTTCAACAATAATCTATAATTCAACATATATGTATACAGGTAATTGACAAAGGTATATCAACATGTGATTAAATACAATGATTATCCAAGTGGGGACACTTGTTTAACCATTTCTAGAAATTAACGAACAGAATATATAAGTCCGAATTATTATATACTAACATGTTGATATTCAATGAGCTTATATAATATAAAGTTCATAATCTGTACAATAATAATATAGTTTAGAAACAATCTTACTCACATTCATTGCATAAAGAAAATGCAAATGTTAGATACTTGCCTGATGCGCTGCTTACAATATGCAACTTAGTTTTATCGCTTATCTCACGACCTATCATTAATAAGATCGTTCGTTCGATTAGAACAATATACTATAACACATAACACTGCTTATTGCAGTCAGCACATATCCTAATCACATTGACATATAAATTTAACAACCATTGAATCACAAATAATCACTTATACAATCAAAATATCTAAGTCCAGATCAATTTCTAAAATATGTCGGTGTACCGATAACTTTATCGGGTAATTATCGAGTCTAAGACTCTACACTATAACTCAATATCCGTAAATATCAGTCATATTATTTTTAAATGACTCAATATAATTTTAAAACATTTATTATAATTTATCCTAAATTTTCAAACATCAGAATGATTTAAATACTAATCAATTCTATTATCATTAATATTTAATTAGTATTAAACTATTAATGAAATCATTTTCAAAATATTAAGGTTATGTATAATAACTCAAAATACTTTTAAAGTATTAATATTACCCTTAAATGATTTTTAAAATATTTAAAATTATTTTTAAATAATTAACATTAATATTAAAGTATTAATGTTCTATTTATCAAAATATTAAAAGTCATTGTTCATAACTTAAAATATTTTTAATTCATTTATATCCATTTTAAATGATTTTTAAATTAATAAAACCATTTTTAAACTATTTATTTATTATAATTATTAAATAAATTTAATGTCAATAATAATAACTTAATCATCATTAATATTAAATTATTAATAAAATTATCCTTTAAATATTAAAAGTTATATTTTATAACTTAAAATATTTTTAAACACTTTATTTTCATTTAATATGATTTTTAATATAATAAAATCATTTTTAATTAATTTACTTAATTCATTTAGTAAATAAATTAATTACCATTAATATTAATTTATTAATAAAATTTATCATAAAATATTAAAAGTCATTAAAAATAACTTAAAATATTTTCTTATATCATAATATAATTTTTAATGATTTTTCTAATATAAAAATCATTTTTTAAATAATTTATTTAATATTATAATTAAATAAATTAAATGCTTTTCATATTTCAAAAATATTAAATATTTATGAAATATAATAAAAATAATTAAAAACTAATTTTTGGAATTTTTAATAATTTTTAATAATTTATTTTGTATTTTTTTATAATTAAAAACTATTTTTTTCTATTTTTTTATTAATTTCTGAAAAATAATAAATAATCTGTCGCTAAAGGTCACCTATAGCGACAGAACCGTCGCTATAGGTGTTCTTCATGTTCTTGAGCATTCATAAGGCAGTTTCGTGGGTACCACTTTGACCATTGATTAAACGCTACCAAATCTGTTTTTGGACATGTTGATGGTCCGATAATGTAGTACAAGTACAAGACTACACGACCCAACAGACAACATCATCAAACCATGCATAACTAACGAGATCCGAAGCGTTGAACAAGCTGTCAGAGCTGTTCTTCATGTTCTGGGTTACCCATAATTGAAGAACAGTTCGACTGCTCATTATTGGGCTTCCATACCTTGTGATCTAGGTGATTTTTTAGCGATTTAAAAGTTGCAGTGTGTAGCCAACATATAATAGAGTAGGTCTATCACATTATATCACAATAACAACAACAGATCAAGTAGATACGATCCGGTCAAACCCCGTCAGAACTCACATTCATAAGCTTTCTGGGTTACCCAGAAAGCGTATGTTGTGATCCTCCAGCCTGGTTTGACCGGCCACTATAATAATCCGGTTTGATGTTTAGGTGTTCTAATAGCGGTGTTCTGTAGTTAAACTAACAAACTACAACATGGTTACAAGGACAGAATCAAAACAAGAAACAAGTAACAGATCATGGCTTGACAAAATCTTGTCAGGCACTGATTTTGAGTTTCTGGGTTACCCAGAAACTCTTTGGTCAAGCTCGGTCAACGGTATTTGACCGTTAATAACTAACAATATACACATCAAATGACCTCGATTCTTTTTGAAAATTAAAGACAACATTACAGACTATCAATAACAACTTAAAAACAACACAACCCATAAACAATCAAGGATCTGTGGCCACTGACATTCGTTGTCAGACCACAGAACCAAGTTTTTTCAGATTTTGCAAAAACTCAAATCCGAGTCTATAGATGTTATGGATCTAACATCTATCAACCCAGATCATCACTAGACACTACTAACAACATATTCTAACACTCAAACATAACATCTAACAATCGAAAAATGGACAGAAATTTAAGTAGGGTTTATACCTTTTCTTTGAAAAATTTTGATCTTAGGCTACTGATTTCTTGTAGCTGTTAGTGGGGCTCGGTTTTGTTACTGATCTAGCACTGAAAATTAGTGGGTTTAGAGAGAGAGACTTAGGTGGAGTGTTTGTGCAAAAATAGCTAGCAAAATGATAATTTTCTCTCTCTTAATCTATTTATACCACTTAGATTCATTGTATCTAACATGCAAGGTGGCAATTAGGATAAGCTTGAATGATATATAGGCATGTGCTATAATCTAGGGTGATGAATTTGCAATCTAGATTATTAAATAAATTCAAAATGGCTATTTTAGTAAACTAACAAAATAATTTAAGGGTATTTTTGTCCATGGTGCTTGAATCTAGGTTTTAATCACTAGATTTTATTCCTTAAGGTATCCCAAATAATTTCTAGAGTTTGAACAATTAAGACTAAAGTTCAATAAAATTTTAATTATAACTTACTAATTAAAAATTAGGATTTTAATAGAAAATTAGGGTTTTTTTAATAATTTAGGGTTTCTAGATCTTTAATTAGGGTTCTAATCATTATAATTTTAATTTACTAATTAGGTTTACCTTAATAAAATATATCATACGCGTTATTATCCACAGTAACACAATTTCTGACTAATCAAAATCTCTAGTTTAGGTTTCCAATTAGGGTTTCTAATTATTAGAAATTCAAATATAACCTAGGGTTTTAAATTTACAATTAGGGTTTCCTAATTATCATAACGTTATGTAACACACAACATAAAATATATAACACATTTAAATAACCGTCTTAAACCCACAATTGATTTCCAAATTAGGGTTTAGCCAAATAATATTAGGGTTTTGAAATTAAACACCATAATTGACCAACCATTATCAATACTAATATACTGTACATATTTATAGCACTAAAATTTAAAATTATATTATTATTCTCGTACCTTGATAATAATCCAAAATTAGGGTTTGGATTTCATATCTGATTTGTTCTTCCTACTTAACCTTAATAATTAAGGTAAAATAGTTAACTTAATAATCTGTACTAAAATTCATATAATAAAATAATTATTATATTTATTCTAAAAATCACTCCATATATTATTTAAATAATATATGATTATATTTTCATGGAAAATAATTAATAAAAACATTTCTACCATAAAAGTAATTATTATAAGAATAAACTTATATAATAATCAATAATTCTAAAATAAAATTATTTGTAAATATTTATGTAATAAATATATTTTTATTTACCATATAAATACATAATATCTTGTACAAATCCTCATTCTAAAAAAAAAATTTATACGCAAAATTTCTTATTTATTTATATAGAAAATATCGGGTTGTTACATTCACCCTCCCTTATAAAGATTCCGTCCCCGGAATCACCGTTTTAAAAACCTACACATATACGGTTACATAGCATACACAATCTCTGCAAGTAGATCTCTACCACAATTGATCGAACTGATCTTTAACTATTTCCATAAAGCTTGTCTTTCTGATTAAACGAAAAAATTGGTTTCCAAAAGAACTCAAATTCCTCCTCAAAATTTCTTTAGAAATAAATTACTATTTATATGAAAATCATGCATAAGAAAATAAAAGTTATACGAATCACACATGGGGTTCCAGTGCCAGTTGCTGCCGTGTCCTGGACCGTCATGTTGAAAATTCTCGCAGTAGATTTTGTTGGCTTGCTTGACGAAGTCGGTCCCGTGATTGCCAAAGTCCCGCTGCCAGTTCCAGTATTAACACTACCTGCCTCCACCCTCCTCTTCGGACAATCCTTCACCCTGTGCTCAGTCGATTCGCACAGAAAAAATCCACTATTCATTCTAGGATTGGGGCAGTTGGGAGAGATATGGCCCTCCTGCCCGCACTTATAGCAAACGAATTTTCCTTTCAGACACTCCCCAGAGTGGTTCTTTCCACATGTCTTGCACGGTACCATCTGCTTCTTCGTACCTTCTTGTTTTACCTGCACACTTCCAAAATTGCTCCCCTTCCTCTTGCCATTTACACTCCTGCTCCCAATATTAATTCCTACCTTCCCAGCTCCTTCTACCTTGCCTTTATTCTTTCTATCCTTGTTGTATAGGCTCATGGCCTCACTTCCCTCCTCAGCTATGATCGCCTTCTCCATGAGTGCTGCAAATGTAGGAATCTGCAACACCGCCACCTTGTTGTAGAGCCAGGGTTTCAATCCAAGCTCAAACCTTCTAGCTTTCCTAGCCTCTGTATCGACTTGATGCGGGGCAAACCTAGCTAACTCATTGAATTTGACGGCATATTCAGACACCGTCATATTCTCCTGCTTCAACTCTAAAAATTTAACCTCCATCCTCGCCTGCATACTTGGTGAAAAATAATTTTCGAAAAACAAAGTTTTAAATCTATCCCATGTGACTACACCTTCTTCTGCCCTAGCCTGATTCGCTTCCCACCAAAAATTTGCTTCCCCCTTCATCATGTAAGTGGCAAAAGCAGTTTTCTGCCCCTCATCTACCCTAGCTACCATAAACGCTTTTTCAATTTCCTTAACCCAAATTTGAGCTTCTACAGGGTCAGTTGTACCTTTGAATTCTGGTGGTCCTACAGCCTTAAAGTCTTTGAAGTTCGCTAAGCGATTGCCCGGTTGGTTTCCAGCGACCGGTATTCCCTGTTGCATAGCCTGAGCTAACATGTTCACAAATTGCTGCATCGGATCTGGTTGTTGTTGTCCCTCATCGTTGTTGACAGATTCCTCTGCCCTTTGATTGCGAGTTCGACGTCTTGGCGGCATTATCTGATTTAAAAAAAATCATAATTTAACTTACATTCTAAACCTTATCACATAAGTTTAATATTTTAAACTTATTTCATCATTTCTCAAACATAGATTCATATTCATTTAACGAATATTTTACATAGCACAAAATGCTTTGAACTTCAGCTATCCCTTTATGACCTCAAAAGTCGGGATTTACAGTCTTGACCTAATATAAAAGTTGGAAACATTACATTACACAAACATACTTATCATATGTATTATATTAAACACTCCTTCACAACAGAACCTATACTACCTATTTATTACACCTTTTCCTTGGACAACTTCTCACCTGATGACCTTCTATCCCACAGATAAAACATGCTCCTGGTTTATAGTCAGGACAATACAGAGTAGTATGTCCTTCATAACCGCAAAAGTAACAAATTCTTTTCCCTTTCTTCTTATCAGATTTTCCTAGGTCATGATCTTCTATCTTTCTTTTCCCCTTCTTGCTCGGAGCTGCACACGGAGAGTTACTTGTAGCTCCTATCTGATCAATTTGGATTTTAAGCTTATCTTGTTCTTCCATTGTTTCAATTAATGCCTGACGCAACTGACTATTCAACAACTTTTCTATCTCCCAAAGCTTCTCCAGAGAAGAAACCTTGTTCTTCAGATCATGCACCTCCATATCAACATGTGATTAAATACAATGATTATCCAAGTGGGAACACTTGTTTAACCATTTCTAGAAATTAACGAACAGAATACATATTTATAGCACTAAAATTTAAAATTATATTATTATTCTCGTACCTTGACAATAATCCAAAATTAGGGTTTGGATTTCATATCTGATTTATTCTTCCTACTTAACCTTAATAATTAAGGTAAAATAGTTAACTTAATAATCTGTACTAAAATTCATATAATAAAATAATTATTATATTTATTCTAAAAATCACTCCATATATTATTTAAATAATATATGATTATATTTTCATGGAAAATAATTAATAAAAACATTTCTACCATAAAAGTAATTATTATAAGAATAAACTTATATAATAATCAATAATTCTAAAATAAAATTATTTGTAAATATTTATGTAATAAATATATTTTTATTTACCACATAAATACATAATATCTTGTACAAATCCTCATTCTAAAAAAAAAATTTATACGCAAAATTTCTTATTTATTTATATAGAAAATATCGGGTTGTTACAGTCCAAATCATTTTGGGTACAATATTATTCTACGAGGATATGTGCTAATTTTTAAGACCGTTGGTCGAAGATATAATAGTAAATCATTATGGACCGCTGGTGTAAAGTTATAATAGTGAATCAATATGGATCGCTAGTTTAAAGTTTTAATAGTAAATCAGTATGGACCGTTGCTTTAAGTTTTAATAGTAAACCAATATGGACCGTTCATTTAAAAGTAAATCAATCTAAACCGTTCATGAATTAGTTACTACTCAGTCCATTTTCCTATAAATAGAAGCTCATTCCTTCATTATTTCTTACGAATTCACTAAAACTCTAGAGAGGGAAATTACAGAGAGAGAGAAGAAAAGTATTCTGCTACTTCACTACTCCGATATCAAGTTTCTTTTACGGTAAAGGATATTATTTGTTGCACCCGTAAGAGATATTATTTCTTTTGTATTCATGAAGAGAACTTCTGTTATTCCATTCTTTATTATTCTGTTGGAATAACATGTATACGCGGACTACCCTATACTTGGTAAAATTCTTCTATTATTCCATTCTTTATTATTATGTTGGAATAACCTATTTATGCGAAGTACCGCATACATGGTGAAATTCTTTTATTATTCTGTTCTTTATTATTCTGTCGGAATATCCTGTCTGTGCGTTTACGCCGGACCTGGTTCCATTATTTATTATTCTATCGGAATATCCTGTCTGTGCGTTTTACGCCGGACCTGGTTCCATTCTTTTTTATTCTGCTGGAATATCATGTCTATGCGTTTTACGCCGGACCTGGTTTCGTTATTTATTATTTTGTTGGAATAACCTACTTGTGCGGTCTATCGCATGCATGGTGATTTCTTTTGTTATTCCAATCTTTATTATACTCAGTTGGTTAAAACTTTGACTTCTATACTCCATGAAATTAGTGGAATATCGTTGATATTTACGCATCGTCCAGTATCTTTTCATGGAAATATTCTTCTGAGCATTCTTTAATTTTACTCTACAAAGCAGTTTCATGTTGACAATTTGGACGTTATCAGTTTATAGATAAATTAATTCTTGAACTTGTTTTATTGAATTCTTATATCATTGTCATCATCCTCATGTTTATATTTTGTTGAAAGTCATCTTTGACATGTAGTGCATAGATGGACTTGGTATGATTATGACCAGGGATTATTCAGTGTAATCATGACCGTAATGTTACAAACAATGTGGAAAAAGTCCTCATTGACCCGTAGTACATTGATGGACAGTTTTTGGTATGATTATGGCTATGAATTCTCTTTGGCCGTAGTGCAAAGATGAATTGTTTTATGGCATGATCAGGACCGTTGATGAAAATATGATTATCTTTAGTCGTAGTGCATGGATAATTCGTGGTCGTGATACTAAAGAATATCCTTGGCCGTAGTGCAGGGGTGATTCGATGATTTGGATTATTTATTAAGTTGAGTCCCAGCAATAAAAGTGATGAAAAATCTTTTAAATCATAAAAGATAGTAGATTTTATTCCCTACTTGACTCTTCTAATGGATTGCTTGTTCCGCTGCAGTTAAACTTGATAGTTATTATATTTTATCAGTTTAACACTGTTGAAGACTAATGATAATTTATTCTGCATTATCTTAGTTATAATATTTCTTACTGAGCTAGTCGAGCTCACCCTTTTGCTTTCATTGTTCTCTTCAGGAAATGAGAACGTAGCGGGGACTAGTCGGGGAACAGAGTGACGGTTCAGATGATAACATTAGTAGTCCTCACTATTTTATGAAATAGTGTGAAAATAAATGTAGTGAGGATTTATTTTGAGTTTTAATCCGGTTTAGAAGAAAGTGTTGTATTAAATCTCACAGCTTATGTTTTGTCGTATCTTACACGACAGTTGTATAATTTAGTTTGTATTTGTATTCTGTACCATGTATCTGGCGACCCAAAATGGGTGAGGTATACCTATATTTTGGGGGCGTCACAACTTTGCCTTTATATTTACTAGAACCCTCGGTTCGCTCGACCTTAGCTGCAATCATATAATTCATGCAACAAGTGAGTATAACTAGCTCAGCAAGTCTAATAACATATTATATAAATACA
Source organism: Panax notoginseng (assembly GCA_016801055.1). NCBI lineage: Eukaryota > Viridiplantae > Streptophyta > Magnoliopsida > Apiales > Araliaceae > Panax > Panax notoginseng. Next base: position 86,623,029 of record CM029019.1, read on the forward strand.
ACGTCGAGAATCATATGATTTTTCTTCAATAACTGAACATGTAGTTACGAAGTACTATGAAACATTGAATAGCACTTCTCATCTCATAAAACAATTTCGAAGTACATATAGTGACATTTGAATTCTGAGTAGGTTAAAAGACCATGAACATTCTCTTTGATTTCCATTCATAAAAAGGATAACCCGACACTAAGTCTGTAAGTCAGATATATTTTACGAGCACATCTAGGTGATCAGCCTATAGTACTCTATGTTGATCAACACTCATCCGTTAAACGTATTTACGTTTAAGTTTTGGCAACCTCGCGTGCCCATCGAATAATCGATGTAAAATACATTTGTTTATTCATACACAGGTTTACCTTTGAATCCATACCAAACAATTGGCATAGGATAACATTATCATTACTATATAGAAAGACTTGTAAACAAATCAATCAAGCTCTTAAGATTAGTCTAGCCGAGTTAAAACGGGTATCGACCCTTTCTTAAAACAATTCATGCATCTCATAACATGAATCACAGAGAAGTTGACTAACACGAAGGTTAGACAAGCGTTAAGAAAACTTGCCTCCAAGCGTCTTCAATTAAAATTCAATAATTCTTGGTCTTTACAGTCTCTATATGATATATTCACATAGCAGACTGAAATTAGTCACTAAACAATCTAATCACGTTATTTTTTTTTACTAACTTCTTTCTCTTTTATAACTTAACCGAAATTATTTCATTAATACAACTCGTTTTGAGTTAATCATTCTTTCTTACGGCTTATTAATGTTTCTTACGTTACTACACCAATACTCAACAATCATTGTTTAATTATCATCGTTATTGAATACAGTTCACTTTCTTATACTTAACGTTCTTCGTTTAAGTACTCATTAAACAACATTGAATTCCTAAAGTCATCACTATACATGTGATATAGTAATGGTTTTACTATGTATATTAAGTTGGGTTCACAATCAACTTAGTCAACAATTCTCCATTACCGGCGCTGCGGTGCCAACCTCAAGTATAACAGTGGCGCTGCGGTGCCACTTCACAGTACTCGATCCCTCGTCTCGGCGTTGCGGTGCGAGACCCATGCTTATGAGTTGCGCTGTGGTGTAACTCTGCAGAGGCCACTCCCCCGACCCTGTGCTACGGTGCGGGTGTTCTGTGCTTGGGCGGCACTGTTGCGCCGACCCTTAACCCTTAAGAAATTTCGAAATTTTCTTATTCAATTCTTTATGGGCACGTAACTCGGTCGTTATAAGTCAAAATTGGCTCCTTCAAAAGCCATTGTCTTACATATCTCATATACTTCGTTTTCATCTGGACAAAAGTAATTTTCAAATCCGTTAACAATGAATTCACTAATTAACTTTCTATTACGCGTTAGTTTAACGCTCGTGAGCGTTCATAACTCATTTTTTTCGTTTTAAGTCAAATTTTGACGATTCTAGAGTCTATGACTCTTAAATACGTTGTTCTATGATATTCCATCGAAAACCAAGGTTTCCGAGTTAAACGACAACTTTCGAGTACAAATCTAGAAAATCTACGATTTCAACGTTTAACGCCTAATCTCGTAAATTTCGCCATAACTTCGTTACTCGAGTTTTATACACCAAATCAAATGGAATCAATCCATTGATTCGTTATCTACAACCTAACCAAGAAAGATGCACATAACCTATGATGGTTTTTAATTTGTCCATCAACAACCAAATAAACGCTTATTGGTTTGCTTCACTTAATCTTACTTAATCGCTTATGATTCTTAATCATACATGACTTATAATGTTTTAATCCACTATTATCTATCCTTATTACTCTGGAAGAGACATGCTCCACCAATTCATACTTCCCTATGAAAAAGAAATAGAAAAGGATCAAAGAATTAGGTTTACATAATATTACCTTAACGTTCTTCGCGTTCTTGAATAAACTTGTATGTTTTGCTCTTAAGTCCTCTTGATTTCCTATTAGTGCTCTTTTCTCTCTCTCAATATATTATATAGAGTTGGTGAAAATAAATAATAAACCACCCTAGCTTCTCTTATATAGGAAAATCTAATGCAGAGTAAAATGGTTAAAATGCCAACCTCATTACTATTCATTTGTGTAGCCACCAAGTAAAACCACTTTACTTGGCCTCCAAGTGGCCGTCCCACAAGGTCCATAGATCCTCCCATGGGTTTTACCCATCCGGTGACCCATCAGTTCGATCCGCGGTTTAATTTCTTTGTTTGGGCTTATCATTAATCTGTATTGGGCTTTAGAATAAATTCATATTTGTCTTACCTTGGGCTTGCCTTAATCTAACTTTGGGCTTGGCATAATCCAAGTCCAAATGGGATTCTACAAAGTACATAATTCAATGTTCATTAAGAACTATTTGTATTCTACTTATACATTTCTCGTATTCTCTTCGTATATAGTTCGAACGATATTTGTACTATACGTCGTAATAATCTTTGTACTATACTCGTATAATAACTAGTATCATACTTTCATTCCTCACGTATAATAACCCTAATCATTATACGTAGACATTTAATTCTCGAAACTCACCCAACCCTTATGTTTTAAGTTTGCAAGCGAAAACTTCGTTTGCCATAACTGAAATATTATTGGATATTTCATTACGTCTTAGTATTCTATCATTACGCATTTCTCAGAAATTCAAACTTAATCTCCGAGCAGAAACGGATGAATAGTATTTTTACGAAAACTTCTTAGAAAACTTCCGTTTTCGTCTTTGAAATTCATAACAATTAATCCTAGCACATAGCCAGAATCCTTACCACATCTGCACATTCTAGGTCATAGGACGACCTTCAAATAGCTTACTCACATAAATAAATAATTAAATTCATTTAATTAAAATAAAAATTTAATTCACATAAAATCCAATTTTTTTCGGGTGTTACATTCTTCCCCCCTTATAAGGATTCTGTCTCCAGAATCTCGCTACAATTTCATACCCAAGTGAGGAGAATTTTCCATTCATTTTTCTTTTGAGTCTCCACGTTGCTTCTTCGGCACTGTGGTTCCTCCAAATTACCTTTACCGAAGGTATTATCTTATTTCTCAAGACTTGATCCTTCCTATCATTACTATGGATTGGAAGTTCTTCATACGTTAAATCTTTTTCTACTTGAATAGATTCATACTCTATTACATGCTTGTAGTCCAGTTTATAAGGATGCAATACTGATACGTGAAACACATTATGTATTCATTAAATCCTTGGAGGTAAGGCTACTTCATAAGCTACCTCTCATACTCTTCTTAAAATTTTAAAAGGTTCTAAGACCCTTGGATTTAACTCCCCTTTTCTTTCCAAAATGTATCTTCCTTTTTCACTCTAAAATCTCTAGCGATTATAATACTCCACTCGGTCGTTGGTGTTCAGCCTTAAATTTTTAACAAGTTAAGCACTTACTAACATATTATTCTATATCTCTCTTCATGTTTGGCCAACAAAAGTTCTGTCGAAGGTCTTGATACATCATAGTACTACCTAGATGTATCGAGAACCTCAAACTACGGGCCTCTCTTCTTATCTCTTCTTTTAACTCGAAATTATTTGGAACTCAAATTCTTTCTTCAAAACAAGATTATACTGGATCTTCTCTTCATCCTCCATCCTCTTCTTCATTCGCTCGCACTCCTCGTTACCTAGTTGTACTTCCTTAACTCTTTCCATTTTTGTGGATTGAGTCTACACTGTGAATAACATTTCAACCGCTTCATTCAGTAATTTAACTTCTAACTCTGTTCTCGCCATCTCTGTTATTAACTCGTTCTGAGTCATTAACATTGATAACTTTTCCCTAACCTTCCTACCTAACGCGTCGGCTACAACGTTTGCTTTCCCTGAATGATATAAGATATCAATGTCGTAATCTTTTATCAATTCTAACCACCTTCTCTACCTCATATTCAACTCCTTCTGTGTGAAGATATATTTCATACTCTTATAGTACGTGTATATCTCACACTTCTCCCCATATAAATAATGACTCCATATTTTAAATGTAAAAACTACAGCTGCCAGTTCTAGGTCATGAGTAGGATAAACCTTCTCATAATCCTTTAACTGACGTGACGCATACGCAACGACCTTGCCATGCTACATGAGCACGCAACCCAGTCCTCTGTACGAAGCATCGCTATAAACTACAAAGTCCCTCGTATCATCTGTTAAAGATAATACAGGTGCCTCACTTAACCTTCCTCTTTAGTTCCCGACAACTATTTTATCACTTCTTAGTCCTAACATACTTTATCAATAACATGTCCTAAAAATTGTACATCTTTCATGCCAAAATTCACACTCAGTGAATTCCGCATCCAACTTCTCCCTCCGTAGTGTTTCCCACACTATCTTCAAATGTTCAGCATGATCTTCTGGCGTATTAGAATAGACTGGAATATCATCAATGATCATTACGACAAACTTGTCCAAATATTATTTGAACACTCTGTGACGCTAATGATACTTTCAACCATAGCACCTCACAAGGGTACCTATCAATTTACCACCGACTTGCTCGGCACCCCCTACGGAAGGTCTGGCTTTAATGCATTAATCAACCCAAATGACATAATCAGAAACTTGTAATGACCATAATGAGTTCTGAAAGTCGTCTTAGGTACCTCCTCATTCCTTACTTTCAACCGCCGATACCCCGTACGCAAATCTATCTTAGAAAATACTTTTCCCCTTTCAACTGAACAAATAGATCATCGATCTTAGGCAATGGGTATTTATTCTTAATTGTTAACTTGTTCACTCACGATAGTCGATACATAATCGTAACGATCCATCCTTCTTCTTTACAAATAATATCGGTGCTCCCACACTCTGGGTATCCACAATATGGCACAGATATCCCATAACCCTCCCTCAACATCTTCCTATCTTACGTCATGGTTAGACAACAAGAGCGTCCCGGTGAGTTACTACCGTAAAACACTACCTTAGGTTTCTTAGAAATCTGAAGGTTCACACTTTTCCTATGACAATCTATTATAGCTTTATGGTTAATTAACCAATCCATACCGAGAATAACTTCAAATTCTCTCAACCTTATAAGTATAAGATCTACCGATAATCTGTTACCTTTAATATCTTCAAAAAATTTCTTATGAATGTGTTTAATGGAAATTATCTCTTCGTTTGCTACTTTAACGTCTAAAGACAGTTCTAATCTTTCCGAGAATAAATCCCAATCGCTTAGCAATTCACATGCTATAACAGAACAAGTAGCACCTAAATCAAATAGCACATAAGCATTCATTTTATTTACTGGAATTATACTTGTTACTACATTCGTTAATGCAACCGCATCTTGGATAGTCATATTAAAAGTACGGGCCACGGGTCTACCCGACGATGGGGTTGGTCCAGTAATGGTTAACTTATCACTACTATCACCCTTGCTACCCTCCGACCCTTTTTTTGGCCAATTTCTTGCCATGTGGTCCATCGACCCACAAACAATACAACCTTGGTTCTTCTTAGGATTAGGACAATTAGGTGATATATGACCCTACTATCCACATTTATAATAAACCAACTTCCCTTTAAGACAGACTCCCAGATGAGCCTTCCCGTATGTCTTGCATGCTTCGATCCTATGCTTAGGATCCTCTTTTTCCACTCAAGTATTCCCAGAGTTAAAACTTTTCCTCTTGGGCATACTTCCACTGCCACTTGCTCCCTCCACCTTGGATACTACTTCTCCTTTACTTTTATTCTTCCTCTCTTTGTGGTATTGGCTCAATGCCTCATTACCACCCTAAGCAATATTTGCTTTCTCCATAATGGTTCTATAGGAAGTACTCTGGAACATAGAAATCCTACTATAGAGCCAGGGTTTCAGTCCTTGCTCAAACCTATGAGTCTTTCTCTCCTCAATGTCCACTTGATATGGAGAAAATCTTGCCAATTTATTGAATTTGGTCGCATACTGGGGAACCGTCATATCCCCTTGTTTAAGATCTAAGAACTTAATCACCATCCTCCTCTGCATGCTTGTAGGGAAATAGTTCTCGAAGAAAACCTTCTTGAACTATTCCCACATTACCGCATCTATTCTAGCCCCACCCTGGTGAGCCTCCCACCAGAAGTTAGCTTCTCCTTTCATCATATAGGTCGCAAAAGAAGTCTTTCGTGCCTCCCATATGTTTGTAATAGCAAATTCTTTCTCTAATTCTTTTACCCATGTTTGGGCCTCTATTGGGTCCGTAGTTCCCTTGAACTCCGACAGACCTACGTTTTTAAATTCTTTAAAGGTAGTCGTTTTGGCTACCCTTAGTATTGCGGGTGTTCTACCCCCAGTTTGGTTAAATGCAGCCGTTAATAAATTAACGAACTCTTGCATAGGGTTGTTCTGACCCCCTTGGTTATCATTATGGGACTCAACCTCCTGATTACGTGATCTCCTTCTTGGTGGCATGTTTCTGATTAAATAAATAAAGTTTCATTATTACTTATCTGCTTACTTAGTTATTATTCGCTAAACAATAACTCATACATAACCAAGCACATTTAATAAAAACTTCGTTATATTCATATGCTTCTTCATAGTTTGAAACTATTTACAATTCATTTCCATAGCCAAAAGCTATTACATTTCTATCCCGCAATTGAACTACACAAAAATTGGGCTTTACAAAAAGACTACCATTTTATTATACAAAAGAGGGTTTTACGTCACTACAAACATACTTATCACTCTAGACTTCCAATGATGCATAATAGCATACTCGTGCTTCTCATTCGCAATAATCGATACAATATCCCGACTAATCGTATGACTGGTTTTCCTGACTCAATGGAATAACAAGAAATTTTTAGCTTGAAATCCTTATGAGCACTCTTATGGATGTAAGACATCCGTGCAATCTTCTGGTTCTTCTCCCCTAGTTCTTTACGAAGCTCATCGGCCTCAATCTTAAAATTCGTCGCCTTATCCTTCATGAGGACTTTCTCATCATGCTCTTTCTTAAAATCTGCTTCTGTAGATTCCTTAGCTTCATGGAGATTACTAATCTCCTTCCTCTGGTTCTGCACAATAATGTGCAGTTGTATATTTCGGTCAAGCACTGCCAGATACAATGCTCTTATTGCCTTTGAAGGTGTTGGCTCAAGTACAGGTACCACCATATTAAACGATGCTACCTCCATCTCCTCATCCACATCGACCAATATATCCCTAAACATGAAGTTATCGATGGACATCTACAATACCACATAACATGTTGATTAGTACATAATACACAATTGTATAAGCACAAATCACATTTAATTTATTTAGAGTTAATTTCCATCTTTTAAATCATTCGGTACTGAGTTTCCTCAATACAAAATTAACTCATTCTACTAGAGTTCATTTGCTTCTACTTCTCATCTACTAACGAGGTTATTAGCCTAAGGTTCTGTCCCCCCCCCCTTAAGTTTTATAACCTAATGCTTTGATACCAACCCGTGACGTCCCCAAATTCGGGTATCTTCCAACCCGACAGATGGTACTACACGGTACTACAATCTATACAATCATTCCATTAAAATAACATCAAAATGATTGTATTTACTACATTATTATTACAATAGTAATAAATCCTTTCCCAGGTTCTGTTAACCAATACATTCTTTGCTTACCATAATATAATTCATACAAACATATTAGTCTAATACAAGATAAACTAATTATTCATCTTCGCCTTGCCTTTATCTTTACTAGAACCCTCGGTTCGCTCGACCTTAGCTGCAATCACATAATTCAACCAAGAAGTGAGCCTAACTAGCACAGCAAGTCTAGCAACATATTAAATAAATACCACGTCGAGAATCATATAATTTTTCTTCAATAACTGAACAAGTAGTTACAAAGTACTATGAAACATTGAATAGCACTCCTCATCTCATAAAACAATTTCGAAGTACATATAGTGACTTAGAAAATCTAAGTAGGTCAATAGACCATGAACATTCTCTTTGATTTCCATTCATAAAAGGACAACCCAGCACTAAGTCCGTAAGTCTGATATATCTTACGAGCATATCTAGGTGATCATCCTATAGTACTCTATGTTGATCAACACTCATCCATTAAATGTATTTACTTTTAAGTTTTGGCAACCTCGTGTGCCCATCGAATAATCGATGTAAAATACATTTGTTTACTTATACTCAGGTTTACCTTTGATTCCGTACCAAACAATTGGTATAGGATAGCGTTATCAATACTATATAGAAAGACTTGTAAAAAATTCAATCAAGCTCTTAAGATTAGTCTAGCCGAGTTAAAACTGGCATCGACCTTTTCGTAAAATAATTCATGCATCTCATAACATGAATCACAGAGAAGTTGGCTAACACGAAGGTTAAACAAGCGTTAAGAAAACTTTCCTCTAAGCGTCTTCAATTAAAATTCAACAATTCTTGGTCTTTACAGTCTCTACATGATATATTCACATAGCACACTGAAATTAGTTATCAAACAATCTAATCGCATTATTTTTTTTACCAACTTCTTTCTCATCTATAACTTAATCGAATTTATTTCATTAATACAACTCGTTTCGAGTTAATCATACTTCCTTACACTTATTAATGTTTCTTACATTACTACACCAATACTCAACAATCATTGTTTAAGTATCATCGTTATTGAATACAGTTCACTTTCTTATACTTTACGTTCTTCGTTTAACTACTCATTAAACAACATTAAATTCCTAAAGTCATTACTATACGCGTGATATAGTAATGGCTTTCCTATGTATATTAAGCATATACATGTCCCATACTTGTCTTGCAAACAATTGGGTTCACAATCAACTTGGTCAACAATTCTCCATTACCGGCGTTGCGGCGCCAACCTCAAGTATAACAGTGGCGCTGCGGCGCCACTTCACAGTACTCGATCCCTCGTCTCAGTTCTGCAGCACGAGACCCATGCTTACGAGTGGCACTACGACACGACTCTGCAGAGGACACTCCCCCAACCCGGCGCTGCGGCGCGGGTGTTCTGTGCTTGGGCGGCCGACCCTTAACCCATAAGAAATTTCAAAATTTTCCTATTCAATTGTTTTTGGACTCGTAACTCAGTCGTTATAAGTCAGAATTGGCTCATTCAAAAGCCATTATCTTACCTATCTCATATACTTGGATTTCATCTGGAAAAAAGTAATTTTTAAATCAGTTAACAATGAATTAATTAATTAACTTTCTATTGCGCGTTCGTTTAATGCTCGTGAGCGTTCATAACTTGTTTTCTTCGTTTTAAGTCAGATTTCGACGATTTTTGAGTCTACGACTCTTAAATATGTTCTTCTATGATATGCCATCGAAAACAAAGCTTTTTGACTTAAACAAAAACTTTCGACTACAAATCCGAAAAATCTACAATTTCAACGTTTAGCACCTAATCTCGTAAGTTTCGCCACAACTTCGTTACTCGAGTTTTATATGCCAAATCAAATGGAACCAATCCAACGATTCATTATCTATAACCTAATTAAGAAAGATGCACATAACCTATGATGGCTTTCAATTTGTCCATCAATAACCAAATAAACACTTATTGGTTTCCTTCACTTAATCTTACTTAACTGCTTATGATTCTTAATCATACATGACTTATAATGTTTTAATCCACTATTAGCCATCCTTATTACTCTGGAAGAGACATGCTCCACCAATTCATATTTCTCTAAAAAAAAGAAATAGAAGAGGATCGAAGAATTAGGTTTACATAAGATTACCTTAACGTTCTTCGCGTTCTTTAATAAACTTGTATGTTTTGCTTTTAACTCCTCTTGATTACCCGTTAGTGCTCTTTTCTCTCTCTCAATATATTATCTAGAGTTGGTGAAAACAAATAATGAACCACCCTAGTTTCTCTTATATAGGAAAATCTAATGGAGGGTAAAATGGTTAAAATGCTAACCTCCTTACTATTCATTTGAGTAGGCACCAAGTAAAACCACTTAACTTGCCCTCCAAGTGGCCGGCCCACATGGTCCAGGGAGGACACATGGTCCATGGATCCTCCCATGGGTTTCCCCATGGGTTTACCCATTCGGTAACCCATCGGTTCGATCCGCGGTTTAATTTCTTGGTTTTCGGCTTAGCATTAATCCGTATTGGGCTTTAGAATAAATTCATATTGTGCTTACCTTGGGCTTGCCTTAATCTAACTTTGGTCTTGGCATAATCTAAGTCTAAATGGGATTCTACAAAGTCCATAATTCAATGTCCATTAAGAACTATTTGTATTCTACTTAACGTATTCGAAGGATAGCAGTTACTTGTTATTATTATGCTGGCAGTCATCCGAGTCATCAATGCACCATCAATTTTGGACCGGTACAATATAGTGGTGGTTGCCTCAACAACTATGCTTTTCCTATATATCACCAAGATTAGGGGTATCACCTAGATTCTTCATGGAGCTACAATTATGAAGACCAATACTACGCTTCAAATCCTACATATGCACTAAAATTCTCATGTCCACCTCCATTGCTACAAGAAGAAAAGTCAAATTTTAAGTAATTTCTGTCTAAGAGCATAGCAGACCAAGAGGAGATGATGATGAGTCATTAAATATCGAGCCAAAATTTTAAGAATCAGATAGAACAACTCATCAATACCTCAACCAATGGTCTTTAATACATGGATTCTAAAATTGAAACAGATAATTAAAGATTGGAGGGATTAATTGTGGTCCAAGTTCGTAGTATCAAATGAGGAGAGGAGGATTAATCAAGAGATATCAATTTAAAATCTTCAGAACCAGATGGATCAAATGTTCAAATCCTTGAAAAACTATTGTAAGACCCCAACTTTTATGAATAAAGATTAATTTTTCTCGAAATATATTTTTGAATATTATGGTGTGGATTTGATATAATGTTATAGTTGTGGGTAATATTTACAAATATTGCAAAGTATGCAAGTTGTTATAAAATATTCGATTGGTCGGGGAATATTCGTTTTAACAGGGAATATTCGCACGACAACACAATAATTGGTGAACCCGACAACGAAAGTATTGTCGGAGTTAGAAAACGATAGAAATATCTTTTTATAAAAATAACGGCGAAAGTTTACCGTTAAACTGTTGAAATACCCGGTGGTAAAACTACAGTAATACGCGTTGTTGCATAGTAGCACACGGTATTGTACAGTATCTTTGATTATTGATGCTTACGTGAGAAGTCACTCAGTTATACTCAATTATTGCTACAGTAATTGCTGCATAATAACTCTCATATTATTTATTCAATTATTGCCATAATATCATCTGCATAATATTTTATATTATTAAATAAATAATTGAGATGACAAAGTTATTCATATTATTATTTACATTATTGACGATGTCTAGAAAGTTCTCTCGAGGAGAAATCCTTATCGGAAAGCCTCCTCTTTCCTGAGAATGATCTAGTTGTTAAATATTGTGAGTTATAGTATTAATGATATGTCGACGTCGGGAATTTTATTTGTCCTTTTTTGTTCCCTGTTTTTTTGTGTTCTCATATTAGGTAAGATTTGTTTGTGAAAAAGGTCCGACATGTATAATGTCAACGATGGACTGCTAAGAGTCGCCAGTTGATTTTTTATATGGTTGTACCAACACAACTAAGAAAAGATTTGCACACTGACCCAGTATGGGACACTACTAAACGGGTAGGTGAAACCGATATTCATTAGGGTCCAGAGACTTGCTTATGCGGAGGGAAGGTGTTAGCCACCACCCGACATCCGTGTTGTCACGGTGATCGCCACTTTTCAAAAAACTATTAAATGAATGTGTGTGTGTGGGTCAATGTGTTGTTATTTGAATTAGTGTTATGCCTCATTTGCACCTATATACATAGGGTTTGAATTTGTATACAAATTCAGTTTTAACAAGATATAGCAATGATGTTTTATAAAAAAGGTTTTTCAAACCCTGTGCTCAATAGTAATTGAGGCCTTTGATACTTCTATTTTATTACATGTTCGACTTGATTGCTTTTACTTTCGAGATGCGAAGCATCTTCGAGAAAATAATGTATAAAGCAGTGTCGAACTCCTCATGGGCATGGAAACCATCGGAGGAAATCCGAATACCGTGAATAAATTTACAAGCTGCTTACAGCTGAAAATAGCCATTACGGGAATCGAATCTAGATTCAGTAAATTGAATTTATGATCACATGATTCCTAGGCTCATATGATACCGCAATTAATATAAACGCAGTAAGCAGGTATATATATAAAAAAGCTATAAATATATATATATATAAAGACATGATCAACCACAATGAAGCACCTCCATGAGGGATTGAAAATGTAAATAAAGCTGCAAAAGCGATCAACCTCCACGAAGGAAACTCCAGGCGGGACAAAATGTACATAAAGCTGTAAAAACGGTCAACCGCCATAAAATAAACTCTAGGAGGGACGAAATGTATATATATATATATATATATATATATATATATATATATATATATATATATAAGCAGGTAAACGGAGCGGATATAAAATCCAGACTCATCAGACAAAGTCCAACAACAGTTCATATATATATTAAAATAGTAAACACACCAGATGTAAAATTCAGGCTCATCGAACAAAGTTCATATATATAAGTATATATATATATATATATATATATATATATATATATATATATATATATATATATATATATATATATATATATATACAAACTAACATTATCGAGTTCTGCCTCGATTGAGCCTAGACTTATGTCTGGAGCGTTTAATTGCTTTTATATATATATATATATATATATATATATATATATATATATACAAACTAAAAAAAAAAACCACGGACTGAAGTCCGAGCATACACACGCAACACGACTCTCAATGTGAATAACGGTGTGTGCAAATATGAAGAGAAATGCTTAAAAATGTGTAAGAATGCTTATAGTGGGCTGCCAAAGAAGACTTCAATAACTTGAAATGGATGAACACTCGGCTCCTGCCGGTAAAAAGTAGCTATATATGATCTTACAAGGGTTTAAAATGAGAAAGCACACAGTTTAGGGTGTGTATAGAGCAAATTAGACAGGGCTTCCTCGCCTTTTCTCTTCTTAAAATGGCCACCCCAAGCCCTCTATTTATAGAGTGGGGAGCCGCAGGTGTACCTGCAGCTAGGCCGTAGGTGTACGTGCGGCTGCCCAGGGTACCGTAGGCTTAGCGGGTCCTGCCGTCTCGAAGTACGTGCACGCGTGCAACGTGATGTCCGCTCGAACCTTCAAAATTGCAATCCAGGCATCCGACTGAGGTATGTAAGATCTATTTTGGACCGTCGTTGTCGAGAGTTATGCAATAACATGGGATTAGAGGTTGTACGAAGTCAAGAAGATGGGACGATGCCCTCCGATCTTCAAGCTTCAAATTCTATCCGTTACCCTACGTAATAGTCACTCGGGATTGGTTTTCCTTGGTTCTTGTGGGACATTTCTGTGTAGAAATGTATGTCTGAAATGTTGAGACGGCGTGATGTGGTGTCAAGGTGGCAAGATGACGACTTTTTCCCCTCACCAAGGTTATCTCTAGTTTGGGCTGATAAAGCATACGTTGCTCAGGGTTATCTCTGAGATTGGACTGCTGTAAGTGTTAAAGGTCCTCAGTGTCATCTCTGAGGAATGCCTATCTTCCTGGTGTTATTGCCAAGTCTTGTACTGAGTGCCTCGATGTAAGCATCGAGTGTTATCAAGTTGATTGCATGCATTTGAAACAAGCATTTTTGGGGTTATCTCCGAAACTACAACTGCCTTCATTGGGGTTATCTCCAAGGTTAGAATCTGCTATTCCCAGTGTTGGGACTGAGACTGAATATCTCGGGGTTATCTTCGAGATGAATCGATCTTCTCCGGTGGAATTTTTGGTATTGGAACTGCAGGCCTCGGGGTTATCGCCGAGGTTGGAACTGTTACTCCCAGTGTGTGTTTCGGGGTTAAAACTGAGCTTTCGGTAGTATCCGAAATGGATATAAGCTGTCTTCCAGGGTTATGTCTGAAAATGAATCTGCCCTCCTGTAATATCAGTAACAGGTGTACAAAAAATTTTCAGTGTCTACAGATGTCCCTCTTTATCATATTCATGCAATGTAATGGCATGAATAGGATAAAGAATCCTAGACACTTGAAATGCAACAAATAAGCATGATGCTATGTGGAGCAACATGATGGATGCAAGTGTATGATGCATATGGATTGATATTCCATATGCTGGGGTTGATTGTCGTCTCCCTGTTACTTCTACCGGTGATTGTAATGACGGCAAGCTTAGATGTGTGATCCAAACCTATTAGGATGTTGACGTTGGGGCTATCACCAAAGACGTGCCTCTTGTGTGCAAGAGATCTATGGGGATAAAACTTCATCTGTTTGAGGATATGTATAACATATTCCATCATCGATCCTCCCCGATGATGTTAATCCTCCCTACTTTGTATCGCCATGACATATCAATGTTCTGTTGGATTTACTGCCAATAGTATGTGTTGTCAGGATTGCCCGACCTTCGTTGACTTGTGAACCAACGGTTGACCACGCGTTGTAACCCCTGCCGGGGATCCACTTGATCCTCTACTGACGTGTATATCAATAGATGAACTCCCTGTTGGGGATGAATATCAAAGCTGCTTGACCTTTGTTAATGTGTGTATCAACTGATGAACTCATCGGATGGTTTTTGATGCGACATTGGGTTGATCTGCCAACGGTAGAACTAACGTCAAGGTTACTTAACTTTCGTTGAAGTGTGCACTAACGGTAAATATGCGTTGTAACACCCGCCGGAGATACACGTTGGATCATCGTTGATGTGTGTGTCAATGGATAATATACGTTGTAACCCCCATCGGGGATCTGTTTGTGGACAGATGACCATGCGTTGTAACCCCCGTCGGGGATCCATTTAACCCTCGCTGATGTGTGTATCAGCGGAACATGCATTGTAACCCCCGCCGGGGATCTGTTTGTGGATAGATGACCATGCGTTGTAACCCCCACCCGGGATCCATTTAATCCTCGCTGAAGTGTATATCAGTGGAACATGCGTTGTAACCCCTATCGGGGATCTGTTTGTGGATAGATGACCATGCCTTGTAACCCCCATTGGGGATCCATTGGAAGGATTAGGGTGACGACCTTGAATTGACGGTATTGGACCTCTGTGCGGTATTGCCGAATGAAATCTGCAATGACTTGGATCATCGGTATAGTATACCCGGTGTTTAGACGAATACCAATAAATGATATGAAAGCCACAGTCGGGCCCAGAAAAACCTGGATTTCAGGCTATTCCGCTCAATCGCGTAGCGTTTTTATCCCTGATTTGACCTTTTCAGCTTGTGAGAACTCCTTTGCAACTCAAATTGGACCGAGTCGGAGGGGTGGGACCCACGTAGGGGTGCCATAGGTACACCTACAACAGCCATAGGTGGACTTGCGGCCAGTCGTGGTTACTAAATGCCTGCAAGTTACTTTTATAAGTCATTTTCAAGTTGCACCGTGAAGGAAATCTGAGAGCTCTTCTTCAGATCTGATAAGTTTGGATGTCTTTCTGTAAATTCTGTCATTGTACAAGTGTTCTACACTGTCCTGGTAACGTATGCATGTACTTTTTTCTAGTTTTTGTCTGTTGGAATATGACTTATCACATAAAATGCATCTAAGTACACAGTAGTGATTATGTATGCTCAAATGACTTGATAAAAAATATTCAACATAGTAAATGTTAGTATTAAACCATGCTGAACATAATGATGTGAATAAATTTGACTTTTAAAACAGTCAAATTGGCACCTTTTTTCTGTAATTTCTTATCTTATTTGAGGACAAATGAGCAAAGGTGAAAAAGCAAAGTAATCCTGGTAATTAGGCTACCCTTATGGATTGATGACTTTAATTTTTTTAATGCAAATAGTATATATATGACCGTGGGCAGGTGTGCTATTGTATGGCCACCTAGTCATGCCTATGTGCATGTGGATAGTCCTATTTATAGAGGAAACTATGGCAAAATTTTCCAACACGTAGGCATTGAGTAATCATGAATATTTAACTCTACTGTAGATGTATGTTAAAATAATGCATGCATGCATGTAGTCATTAGATGCATTTTGAAAAGAAATCTCCAGGTTAGAAGATACCACACGCGTTCTGAGGTGATTTGGAGACTTATTGTCCAGATATTATGGATCTGAATCAGCCGAGTAGTTCTCGCAGGACCACTTCTAGTGTACGGATGAGGGCTTCTGAAATGCCTCGACCCCGTTTTGTTAGACAGCCTCGTCGGTTGGTGGAGGCGGTGATACTTGCAGTCCGGGTTGATGTACCAGACGTCAAGGATGAGAAGGAAGATGTTCATGTTGCGGACCCCGCTCCCGCTGTGCATGTTCCCTGTAGGGACCTCCCGAGTATTTAGGTGGCAAAACCAGAGCTTCTGGGTGATTTGAGTAGACATCCCTCGATGTATTTGCATGCCAACGAGGTATAAAGCTTAGATCTTAATCTTCCTTCTTTCCTATTAATGAGGAGTAAAGTATTCTGATGTCGAACTGTATTTTGCAGGTTCCCAACTTTACACAGCCTCGAGGGAACTGGTTCAGCATTCACTCCATGTACTAGGCTATGCATCCTGACTATAGAGCAATTATGCATGATTGGAGATTTGAAGCATTCTTTTCCATCCTTCCCCGCCGTTGTCCCTGGGGTTACCTCAGAGCATTGTTTGAGCGCTGGTTTCACCTGACTCAGTCTCTCTATTTACTAGACTGTGAGGTGATGATGACGCCAATGGATTGGCAGTTTATCACAGGTATAGAGTTTGGAGGCGCGCCAGTGCCTTGCACGGCGGATATTACCCCCACTACCGTCAGATCCTTGTTAGGAGTTCCGGCGGATGCGCTCAAGGGCATGACTGTCCGTACGGGTCCTTTGAGCGTAGATGCTATGAGTGGGCTATTGAGTGAGCCCATACTAGCTGATGTCAGAGTCAGGGATCGCATTCTTCGACCATTGTTTCTAATGATCATTACAGGCAGCTTCATAGCAGATAACTTTTATACGGTGTCGTTCATTTTGATTAGCGCCACGCAACATGTGGATCGTATTGGAGAGTATGATTGGGGCTCCTACACCTTTGCTTATTTTCTCTGGGGCATACGTATGCGCTCGCAGGGCTTGACTGAGGCTTGGTTAGGATTTTACCCATTTTTGCCGGTAAGTATTTCTCTTGTCGTTTACCATGTTCAGGTTAAGAGTGTTAACTGACAGCAGATGTTTGCCTTTGTGTTGGCAGTTTTAGGCCTATGAGAGGCTCCCATGTTTATGTCCGGTGAGTGTATTAGGGTTGGATACCTACCCACGAGGATGGAAATGGCATCATTCTATATTAGCGGAGGTCCCCGTAGCTGAAGGTTTCACTCATTATCGCCTACAGTTGGAGTTGTTGACAGCGGATGTCATCACATGGATTCCATATTCTGTGGAACACTTGGCCACTAGATTTGAGGATGGGTACCCGACTGGTGTCGAGTACGTGATTTCCACCCGTAGGGTTCCTCTCTTCACAAATGGAGGATGAGATAACTATTTATGAGAGCATGCTATTAGGAGCACCACAGGAGAGATCCGTATACCGATATTGCCTCATGCCAGGCGTTATTGGCATGTGTCGCAGTCACCCGTCATTGATATTCCATTATTGGGTGTTGACGATTTTGCATTGTCAGAGGGTCCTTGCAGTTAGGATTTATTCTAGCATTGGTGGATCCCTCGTACCATTGGAGCCTAGACCCGTACCACTCAGTTCATGGGGGATATGGTTCTAGGATCCGTGATGATGACGGATTGGCTAGCTTGTGTCCGAGATCTGACTCATGTGACACAGATTGGCAGCTTAACCCAGCGACTGGACCAAGCATATTTCTTTATCCGGTATTTGGCCAGAGATTCGGCAGAGGCAGATTCATTTGATCCTTCCAGCGCAGGAGTTGGCCCCTCAAATGACCCATTTGGCTTTGCCGGCGCAGATCCTCTTTTGTATAGGCCAGATATCCTTGTTGATAGAGATTCAGTGACTCAGGAGGAGTAACATCAGGTGGACATGAATAATAATATAGATATTGACACCATTGTCTTCTTCTGATGTGTATTCTCGTTAACTCTTTTGATAGGCCTCTGTTAGGTATTGGGTGGTTGTGCCCCATTCTCGCTATATCTTTTGATAGGCCTCTGTTAGTAGTAGGGCGTCTGTGCCCCATTTCCCTATATTTTTAGTTGTACAGAGATGATGTATATAGATGATGATGTATTTAGGAATGTATATAATATCTTGTATTCCATGCATCATATTGCCATCTATTATCTGTTATGCATGTATCATGTTATGCATATGTATGTATGTCCAGAGATATTCAGCATTGACCCTGGATGGTATTATGATACGGCCAACACAGATGTCTTCTTCGACAGTCATTGGTATAGATCACACCCTGCTATTACTGGTGGCATCCCGTCTGAGATACTAGTATGATAGTATATCACCCTCAGATAGAGTGACCGTAGATCAGCTGTTACAGCTTACCATGACCCTTTTGATGTTTTAGGTTCCAATAGGATTTGTGGAGGGTATGCTGGAGCACTGGGTATCGGAGAGGTAAGTTTTTCAGTTTGGGACCCAGGAGTTAACTCCGACTTTGGAGGAGTATGCACGTTTGACGATGTTGCCACTTGACAGACCTTGTGTGCATATGGCCATTGGTGATATGAGCCATCAATTTATGACTCTCACCGGGCTGAGGCGGAGAGTTGTGCAGGATGAGATAACATCTGGCCACGTGATATCCCAACAATTTTTGATTGACAGATTTGGCTATGAGGACAGCTATGCTCGGTATTATGGGGATTTCACCATACCAAAGGACCAGTGGCATTTGGCCAGAGTGAATGCATTGATGTTGTGTGCATTATCATACGTGTACTTGCCACGATACATGGACGAGTTAGATATCGACGTTATTATGGCAGTGAGAGCTCTAAGGGAGGGTTGTACCATTATTTTGATGTTCATGGTAGATGCACTGAGGTTGGCCACGTTTTACAGTACTTACCCTACAGGGGTATTCATAGGTAGTTCGGTCATGCTGTGCGTGTGGTTTATGTTACACTTGAGACCGATTGGCACATTCAGACGACACGGGTATTGTTTCACCCATAAGATAGCTATGTCATATTTCTTTCAGCCTACAAAGTGTATAAATCCTGCATCTTGGTCCATTTTCTTAGCTGGGATTGTAGATCCGTTTGCTATCTTATCTTGTTCAGGGCTCAGTTCGCCATATAGTTTTGTTACTTATGCTCTGAGCATGGATTATCTCCTTCTGGCTAGTTTGAGGGGCATGACTACCTACCACTCACTGGCCGTGATGTCGCAGTTTGATCAGTTCTAGGACTTTAAACCTTTTAATAGGGCGTTAGGTTAACGCTTAGCTTCTCGCCATCTACCAGCAGAGGACCGATCCAGGGTGTATGCCTGTTGGGATCAGCGTGATATAGCTGCTTTTTCTGTTAGTCATTCGGGTTATTCACTAGAGTATTTTACGTGGATGGAGACAGAGACTTCATCGGCTGCGGTAGTATCCATAATGCCGAGCATTGCTTCAGATGGTGGAGAACCCATGGAGGACATTGATTCTCAGATCGAGGAAGAGCCATTTACTGGGTTACCAGCAGCTCTCTTAGATTCTCCCAGTACTAGCATTGTCGTGATTCAACATTCAGCACAGTACTTTGAGCAGAGTCTTCATTTGATGACCTTTGAGAGAGATCAGGCTAGAGCCCTGATGTTGACAGCTCTTGATGGGAGAGACGCAACTCTTTTTGAGAGAGACGAGGCATTAGCTCGTAGAGACGTCGCTATTGTTGAGCGGGATGAGGCCAGATCAGCCAGAGATGCAGTGATAGTTGAGCGGGATAGTGCCATATCTGCCCGAGATGTAGCCATTATAGATAGTACTACAGTGAGGTCTCTTACCACTGGCATGCTTACCGAGATGAGTGCATATATTGATGAGCATAGCGTCACCATGCAGATGGCCTCGGACTTGCTGGCTCGTGTGGATATCCTTGTATAGGAGACCACAGCTTTACTTCCTTCTTTGGAGAGAGATGTTATGTTAGATCTGCTAGCTCGCCTGCATGCATATCTGTAGATAGCTTTGTATTTTCTTGTACATACTAGCTTAGCCATTTTGTCATGTACAATTTACATTCTGTATATCAAACAACATTATATATAGCAGGGAAATATATTTTTGATCACTTCCCTTTTAGATATGCTTGAATACTTGCTTGATATTTGACTACTTCTTCAGGGCTTGTGATCTTGATGTATTCTGACTTTCTCATTGCCGGATGGACATTGAGTTGTCTCTAGATAGCTTAGAATGGATCATGGATCTGTGTATATCCCTACCCTCTCTGGTGTCTTGGGACTGGTTTCAGTATGGAAATTTGGAGAGGAGTGTGGCTTTCCTCTCTGAGATTGACCGTACCACAGATGGTCGCCAGTACTCCTATTTATGAGAACCCTAGTTAATTCCATCTCTTATGGATTGGTGTTGCTCTTTGAGGTACAACCGCAGCTTAGATGGTCGCTGAATCTCCTATTTAGGTGGAGTTCAGGTAATTCCATCCCTTTGGTCTGAAGCCAAAAAAAATGTGGTGGATTAAACTTTGATCCCAGTACTGTTGACAAGTATTTATGTTTTGGTAGGGGGTTAGACCGAACCATGAATGGCTGCCTACGTACTCCTGTTGAAGGGGAGATCAGGTCTGCTTAGTTTGAACCTGGTGTAAGAGGTTTAACGTTGTATGTGGCAGAAAGGGTGTAGGAATGTTTTTGTTGTTTTTGTTTTTGTAAGGAAAAGGGTTTAGAAGTGTTTTTGTTGTTTTTATTTTATTGCGACCGGACCATATAAAATATGGTTGCCTACGTACTCACGTGTATCAAGGAGATCAGGTCAACGTAGTTCGCCCCTCAAGGAGAGTTGAAAAGGTTGATCCCATGTGCAGGGTTAGACTACGGGGAAGAAAGATTAATCCCACGTACAGGTCAAACTGTGGGGAAGAAAGTTTAATCCTAGGTTGAGGATAAACTACAAGGGTAAAAAGTTTGATCCCATGTTTGGGGGGACAAACTGTAAACGTGAGAGGTTCAATCCCTAGTGGGATGACCAAAGTTGTAAGAGCGCAGTGAAGCCAGGCTGCTGGCTTAAGGAGTATGTTTCCTTGAGGGGCAAAGTGTGGAAAAGAGTTGTATGTGGTAAAGGGTTAAAGAACCGGAATGACTGGTGATCTGATGATCCAACACCAGGATGTTTGCTTGATGGTAACTTCAGGCATAGTATCGTTTCACGGTGTTCGAGTTGATGAGTTGTGGAAATTCATCGCCGTCCATTTCCTGCAATCTGAGAGCTCCTCCTATCAATACCTCTTTGACAATAAATGGGCCTTCCTAGTTAGGAGCAAATTTTCCCTTAGACTGATCTTGGTTGTCGATGATCTTCTTCAAAATGAAATCATGTTGTTTAAACTGCTGTAGCCGAACTTTTCTGTTGTAGGATCTGGCGATCCTTTGTTGATATAACTGACTATGGAAGATAGACGCGGTTCGCCTTTCGTCTATTAAAAACAATTGGTGATACCTTTCTTGTACCCATTGGTCTTCATCCAGTTGAGCATCCATCAACGCTCTGAGGGATTCCATTTCTACCTCTATAGGGAGTACTGCTTCCATCCCATAGGTTAATGCGTAGGGGGTTGCCCCAGTTGAATTACGCATTGATGTTCTGTAGGCTAAGAGAGTAAAAGGCAATAGGCCAGGCCATCCTTTGTGGTTGGCGGACATCTTTTGCATGATCTTCTTGATGTTTCTGTTAGCCGCTTCAACAATACCATTCATCTTTGGATAGTAGAAGATGGAGTTAAGATATTTGATGTGGAATTTACTGCATAACTAATCCATCATTTTGCTATTGAGATTCTTAGCATTGTCTGATATAATTACCTCTGGTTGTCCGTATCGACAAATGATATTGTTTCTGATGAAAGCAATGATGACTTCTTTGGTAACCCTGGGGAAGGAGGCTGATTCTACCCACTTAGTAAAGTAGTTGATCATGGTGAAGATAAAGCGTTGTCCATTACTGGCTTTAGGCTTAATGGGCCCGATCACGTCCATTCCCCACATTCAGAAGGTCCAAGGTGAACTCATATTGTGGATCTCCCGTGGAGAGGCATAGATAGCATTCCAATAAATTTGGCACTGATAACATCTCTTGACGTGGTCATTGCAATCAGCCTTGAGAGAAAGCCAATAATGTCATGTTCTGAGGATGTTCTCTACAAGTAAAGGGACGCTCATGTGTGGGCCACATACTCCACCATGGACCTCATCCATGAGTCTCTGAGCTTGATCCTTATCCAAGCATTTGAGGAGACATAGTCATGCATCTCTCTTGTAGAGTGCATCTCCGCTCAGGTAGATTTTCATAGCAAGTCGATGAATTCGCCTTAGTTCAGTCAGGCTCGCCTCAGCGGGTGTAGATCCATCTCGCAAGTATTCCTTGATATGTTGATACCATGGTTGTTGGATGGGAGGTAGCTCATCTGATACTTCTCCAATATAGTTCCCATAGGGTGGTGCCTTTTGCAGGGCTAATGTGACGCTTGACATATGTTCCTTGTCAGATATGTGAATCAAGGAGGCTAAAGTTGCTAATACGTCTGTGAAGTCATTCCTATTATGAGGAATGTGTAGAAAGGAGATCTTTTCGAACTCCGAAGCCATCTGTAAAACTTGCCGATGGTAAGGCAGTAAATGTAGCTCTTTGGTTTAATAGATTCCCGTTGATTGTTTGACTACCAACTCTGAATCCCCAAAGACAATTAATCACCTGATACCCATTGAACGGGCAAGTTTTAGCCCCGTGATACAGCCTTCATACTTAGCTGTGTTGTTGGTGCTGACAAATTGTAATTTGACGACGACTGAATACTGCTCCCCCGTACCGGATACTAGAACTACTCCAACTCCAGAACCTTCCATATTAACAGCTCCATCAAAATATATGTTCCATGTTTGACGTGTATCGTACTGATGGTGTTGCTGAATTGTCATTACCCCTTCATCAGGGAAGTATGTTTTTAAGGGTCTAAAATCCCCTAAAGGTGCAGCGACCAGTTGATCCACGATTCCTTGACCTTTAATGGACTTTTGCGTCACATAAACAATATCAAATTTTTGCAGAATCAACTGCCATCTGGACGGTCGACAATTTAGTATGGGCTTCCTGAACACATACTTGAGAGGATGCACGAGGGATATGAGATGGGGTGTGTGCCCATGGAGGTAATGTTGTAACCTCGTGGCAGCTCATGCTAAAGCTCAACAAGTCTTCTCAATCAGAGTGTACTTGTGTTCACTAATGCTAAATCTTTTGCTAAGGTAATAGATAGCTCGTTCTCGGCCTCTATAGTCTTTCTGACCTAACATGCAGCCCATGGCATTGTCACTTATGGACAGGTACATGAACAGGGGAACATCATCCCTGGGTGGTACCAAAATGGGAGCTTTGACTAGCTGATCTTTGATGGTAAGGAAGGCCTTCTGGCATTCGTCATTCCATTTCATGGAAGAGTTCTTCCTCAGCAGCTTGAAGATAGGCTCACAGGTTGCTGTGAGTTGAGAAATGAATCTACTGATGAAGTTGACTCTTCCCAAAAATCCCCATATTTCCTTCTCTGTCTAAGGAATGGGCATTTCTGTAATGGCCTGGATTTTAGTGGGATCCAGCTTAATCCCTTTGTGGCTGACTAGAAATCCTAGCAACTTGCCTGATTTATCGCCAAAGGCGCACTTAGCTAGATTCAATTTCAATTTATACTTACGCAACCTATTGAAAAGCTTTTTGAGATGGTCTAGGTGGTCTTGCTCCCTTCGAGATTTGACAAAGATGTCATCCACGTAGATCTCTATCTCCTTGTGCATTAAGTCGTGGAAAAGAGCCATCATAGCTCGATGATAGGTATCCCCGGCATTTATGAGGCCGAACGACAACCATCTATAGTAAAAGGTTCCCCAAGGCGTGATGAAAATAGTTTTCTCGTGATCCTCCTCAGCAACCACGATCTGATGGAACCCTGCGAAGCAATCGACGAAGGAGTACATGCCGTATTGAGCAGTATTGTTAATGAGAATGTGGATAAATGGCACGGGAAAGCTATCTTTAAAGCAAGTTTTATTCAGGTCCCGATAATCCACGCAAACTCGCACCTTTCCTCCTGGTTTAGGCACGAGAACGATATTGGATATCCATTCAGGATATGTGGACACCATGATAATACCAGCTTGAAATTGTTTCACAATTTCTTCTTTCACCTTTAAGCTCCACTAAGGTTTCAATCGCCTGAGTTTTTGCTTGACTGACTTGAATCCCTCTTTGATGGGAAGGTGGTGAAGGACAATGTCTGTGGACAAATCCACCATGTCTTTATGAGACTATACAAACACATCCTGGAATTGGGTTAGTAGCGTAACCATGTCATTCCTCTAGTTTGGGGTAAGGTCTGAACCAATTTGGATTAACTTAGGGTTTTCTAAGGTTCTGAGATTGAAATAGGTGATTTGATCAAGGTTAGGTGTAGGTTTGTCTTCGACCCATTCTTTGATCTTCGGAGGCACCTTAGTGTCCTCTTGTATTTCCATCAAGTCTGAGTCCAACTTTTCCTCAAAGTTACAATCCTTGTGGAGAAGAGGCATCTTATCAGCAAGTACATGCACATCTAAGTTTAGAGTCCTGAAACAAAATATGCTTTCACTTAATATATATGAAACTGTTTAATCATACAAAGTGTTAGCATGTACGGACAAAACAACTGCTAATACTATACAGAAAAGTAAGCAGTTATGATATCTACAGGGTTGAAAGAAGTCCTACCCATTTTACCCTTGTCGACCAATGCAAGGAGTGATGCTCCAGTTGGCAAGGGCAAAGTCCTGGTGGACAGCAGTGATGGAGGGGCTGTCATCGTCCTCCTTCTCCCGAATGATGACCATTATGTCTGGGCCATCATCGTCTGGGGTCTATTTGTTTGTATGTTCATCATGGACAATGATGCGTATGCCTGACATCATTTGGATGATGTCTTGTTTGATTCTTCGTTCTTCTTCTTCCACCTTGGGATCTGGAACAAAGACTTCCTTATCCTTTACCGGTATCGGCTTCATAAATAACATAGCTATTACATTGGCCGACACCTTTACTGGAGATGGTGCGAACTCTGGATGTACAGGTGAAGATAATAGCCATGTGGCTGAAGTGGAAGGAATCTACTTATGCTTATGTGGATTCTTGTGACTAGAACATGCAGAATATCCTAATCCAGCTGTACCAGCTTGAGTGAACACTTGAATCGGGTGCTTAATACCCTAATGCTCTTTACCCAGCCCTTGTCCCGGCTGGTGTCCCAATGACATCATTTCTTAAGTAGCTGCCATAACTTCGGCAAAAATCTTGGGTACGGGAAATGGAGTCCCAATAGAATGGTATTGAGTGTTGCTTACTTCCAGAGCATGAAAACTGCCCGGCTAAACTTCAAAATTGACACTGATGAGTGGCATGCCACCCTGTTGAGGATATTCTGGTTCAGCGTTGACTGTGACTAGGCTATTATTAATAATGTATTTGAGTTGCTGATGAAGAGTGGAGGGGACTGCCCCGGCCATATGAATCCACGGTCTCCCTAGAAGCAGGTTGTATCCTGTATCTATTTTGAGCACGTGAAAAGATACACAAAATGTATGGGGACCAATCTCAATTGGCAGCTCAATCTCTCCGACTGAATTCCGGTAGGATCCATCAAAAGCTTTGATGATTGTATGGCTACTTCGGATTCGCTTGACATTAACATTCATCTTCAGTAATGTAGCATAAGGACAAATATTTAGAGACGAACCTCCATCTATCTAGACTCCAGCTAACATGTATCCGGAGGACAAAACCGCAATGTGTAACAGCTTGCAATGATCGGTCCCTTCAGGAGGTATGTCATCATCAGTGAAAGAGATCACATTGTTGTTGAAAATGTTATCCACCAGATGTTAAAATTTTTCCACATCCACTGATTTCTGTAAGTAGGCTTCTTCTAAAACCTTTAGTAGAATCTTCCGGTGATCCTCAGAAGTTAAAACCAAGTGTAATATTGAAATTTGATGTGGAGCTTCTCTTAAGCTTAAAACCACCTTGGCTTCATTATGACCCATAGCACGGAGGAATTTCTCAATCTTCTGCATGGGATTTTCCCCTTTGATTTAATAGCAGGCTTCATCACCCGTTGGGGAAGATACAGTCGATTTTCCTTTGACACTGCAGCAGTGGTATGAGATGTGGATCCTTCATCTTCTCGATAATTCTAGGGAACTTTCTGTAAGCTGACAATAGGATATTGTGGTTGAAATGGTAGGTTGATTGGCTATGGAGCAGCCACTTTCAAAGGATTGTTAATTCCTTTGAGTTGAATTGTGAGTGGTTTAACAGTCCTATCAGCCTCAGTGGATATAACGACTACTAGACCTTTCCATTTGGTAGGACAAATATTTTCACTCTCAAATAGCACGGTATCGTTGTCTGCCAGTTGCAGGACACCACTGTTGATTAGATTCTGAATAAGGTGGTGGAGTGCCCAGCATTCTTCCTTGTTGTGACCGCTAGAATGGGAGTGATACTGACATACTCCATCAGGATTGAACCGTCCTGAACGGTGATTAATTGGAGGTAGAAGGGATGTGATTCTTCCTTCATTGATTAGCATTTGAAGTATCTCCTCCATAGGTTGGCCTAGGTATGTAAATTCCCTTCTATTAGCAAAATCCTGATGGGCTTTGGCAGTTGATCTCTTCGTCACTTTGTCCTCCAATGTTTCACATTTTGAAGGTGACGAGGGAGTATTCATAACCAATGAAGGATACTAGCATGCTCCTAGCTAATTAATTGGCGTGTGACTTGATGCTGATAGGTCACCAGTTCGGCCAATTGCTCAATTTGCTTACACAAAGCTTTAATCATCTGTTCCATCGTATACTGGAACTTTACATAATCCCACTTGTCAACACCATCTTTAATGATTTGAGATGCTTCACAGTTAAAATTGGAACTCTGTCCATTGCTCCAATTAATCATGTTGACCTCTTCCTCTTTGTGTGGAGGAAGAGGGTTGTCTTGCACGTGAGGTTGATTTAGTTTGGTGACCACGATCTCACCGTTGTCTATCAAATCTTGGATCTTGTGTTTCAAGGCCCAACAATCCTGAGTATTAAGTCCAGGTGCCCCGGCATGATAAGCACATTTCTGAGCAGCATTAAAACCCCTCCCATTAGGGCTGGCTGGTAGAAGAAGATGTGTGATTTTCTTCTGAGTCGTCAGAAGAGTAAGAATGTTCTCGAGTGAATCCCCTAGGGGTGTGAACACTCGAGGGCGTTTGACTTCTCCACCTTTTGGCATTTGAGGGTTTGAAAAGTGTGCTTGAAAAAGAGTGTTATTTCTTCGTTGGATAGGTATATTCTGATTGCCTTTCTGACCTTGTAGTATCAAGGAAACATCCTCCTCTTTCTTTTTATGGACCCTCCGGGGGTTGTTTCCATAATTTCCCGATTGGATGTGCTCAGCAACAGCTTTGAGAGCAGCTAGGCCTTGAATCTTTCCTGACTTCAATCCCATCTCAACCATTTCTCCATGTTTGATCATTTCAAAAAATGGTTTACCAATGCCAGCTAAGACTCTTTCATAGAAAGGAGCTTCTTGTATGTCGATAAAGGTCATGACCATCTCTGACTCTGTCATATAAGGAATCACTTGAGTAGCAAGGCGCCTCCACCTTTGAGCATATTCTCTAAAAGACTCATTGGACTGTTTCTTGACCTTGATAATCTGGTACCGGTCAGGAGCCATCTGAGACTAAAAGTTATATTGCGTAAGGAAGGCGTGAGCTAGCTCTTCCCAGCTATAGATCTTTGAGTTGTCTAATCTGGTATACCATGAACGGGCTTCTCCAGTCAGACTCTTTTGGAACAGCTGCATTTTGAGCTTCTCGTCCTCTACATAAGATCCAAGTTCTCCAATAAACACCTTGAAATGGGTGTAACGATCTCCTAACCCATCATCCTTTTCGAAGTCAGTAGTTTTGAACTTCTCTGGATAATGAACACCATGGAATATACAAAGGTCAGAATATGAAACACTTTCGTGTGCTCCAATTCCTTTGATAGAACGAACGGTTTCTTCCATTTGAAGAACTTTCTTTCTGATGTCACCAGTGTCTAGATCTCCTGTGAGATGGGTGACATCATGCCTTTTGTTGGTCGTATCCAACTGCAGTTCAAGTACTATAATGGCTTTATCAGAACCTTGAGTTCCTCCTTGTGCAGAGGATTCAGCATGTACGGGTATCTTCGTACCCTGAGTAGATTTATGTAGTTCTTTACGTAGAACAATCAAATCTGTAATTTATTTACTTAATCCGTCAAATTCTTCGCGAGAAACTGGATAAAACTGCTCAGATGAAGACATAATTGGCTGTAGGCATGCGGCCTTTTTTGGACTTTGACCGGGTAATAGGTCCGAATGCTTCCCTGCAACAAAACTTGCATAGTTTAGTTTTAGGGATTGTGTAAATGCTTACATGCTATGTGATGTGTCCGTTTTAGGATTTATGATCATGCAAAACGGATGTTAGCTGTTCGTAATACAGGATAGCATGTTAATTTAAATATGTATATGCACATATTTCTTCATATTTCTCATTAAATGGAGATGAATATGGAATGTAAATTACAAATAATTGACTTTACAAGTAATTTGAAATGAGAAAGCATGAAGAGACTTTCCTCCGCGTTTGGTTTATCAGAGGCTGACCTATCTTAGGTTACTCTCGCGGCTTTTTAGCATGAAGGTTCCCAAATCATCGCAATTTACTTAACGGGAAGTTAATCCGATCTTTCAACTAGAGCGAATTTGGGTGGTGCCTTTCCTGAGCCTCGTTGGAATTATTCTTCCTACGAGTCCAGTAATCAAATACCGACAGGATAGCCTCCTGGTGGAGGAACCACACAGCATACATTCACATGCAATGTGTCTCACTGTTTATGAAAATGATGACATGTGCGAAGTACTAATATCACAGATAGATATATTGTAGTGCAGTAAAAAAAATGCTTTCATACACATTCATCATAAATGTAAATGCAACATCCACACACGGGTATATAACTGTTTTGAAAAGATTGTAATAGCGGCTTAAGTCCTCTTACTGGTGTCCCCAGCAAAGTCGCCACCTGTCGACGTCGGGAATTTTATTTATTCGTTTTCGTTCCCTGTTTTTTTGTGTTCTCATATTAGGTGAGATTTGTTTGAAAAAACAAGTGAAAAAGGTCCGACATGTATAATGTCGACGATGGACTGTTAAGAGTCGTCAGTTGGTTTTTTATATGGTTGTACCAACACAACCGAGAAAAGGTTTGCACACTGACCCAATGATGTGACACTGGTAAACGGGTCGGTGAAACCGAGATTCATTAGGGTTCGGGGGCTTGCTTATGTGGATGGAAGCTGTTAGACACCCCCCGACATCCGTGTTACCACGGTGACCGCCACTTTTGAAGAAACTATTATATGAATGTGTGTGTGTATGGGTCAATGTGCTGTTATTTGGAAGTAGTGATATGCCTCGTTTTCACCTATATACATAGGGTTTGAATTTGTATAAAAATTCAGTTTTAACAAGATATAGCAATGATGTTTTGTAAAAAGAGATTTTTCAAACCCTGTGCTCAATAGTAATTGAGGCCTTTGATACTTCCATTTTATTACATGTTCGGCTTGATTGCTTTTACTTTCGAGATGCGAAGCATCTTCGAGAAAATAATGTACAAAGCAGTGCCGAACTCCTCATGGGCATGGAAACCATCGGAGGAAATTCGAACACCGTGAATAAATTTACAAGTGCTTACAGCTGAAAATGTCTATTACGAAAACCGAATCTTGATTCAGTAGACTGAATCTGTGATCACATGATTCCTAGGCTCACATGATGCCGCAATTAATATAAACGCAGTAAGCAGGTATATATATTATATATATATATATATATTATATATATATATATATAATATAAGCTATAAATATATATATATACAGACATGATCACCCACCACGAAGCACCTCCATGGGGGATCGAAAATATAATTAAAGCTATAAAAGTGATCAACCGCCACGAATGAAACTCCAGGCGGGATAAAATGTACAGAAAGCTGTAAAAACGGTCAACCGTCATGAAGTAAACTCCTGGCGGGACAAAATGTATATATATATATATATATATATATATATATATATATATATATATATATGAAATGTGTGTCAAACTTTGTTTGATGAGCTTGGATTTTACATCCGGCCTTCATATATATATATATATATATATATATATATATATATATATATATGAAAGCAATTAAACGCTCCAG
>CM029019.1:87253758-87406258 GCA_016801055.1 Panax notoginseng
GTAACAACTCTTTGCCTTGTCCCGTAGAGTGAATGGGAACAAGCAAAGCCCGACTACTTCATCTGACACCCCATTATACCTGAAAGTGTCACATATCTCCAAAAAGCTGATCAAATGTTCATTCGGATCGACATTTGCAAGTCCCCCAAACTGAATCGAATTCTGAATCATCTGAATAGTTCCAGGCTTGATTTCAAAAAGTGTTTGCAGCAATCTCTGGCATGGTGATACTCGTCTAAAGCTCAATCACCTTAGGTGTAGCAAAATCTCTGAACGCTTCCTGGTCTTCAGCAATCATTACTTCTTCTATTTTAGAATTCTCAAAGTCTTCCCTCGTGTCTTTGATCAACTTTCTTAGCCTTTGAAACCTTTTCTCGATGTTATCCTCCAAAGGAAGCAAGTCTGGGTTTTTAGACCGAGTTTGCATAAACCGAATTCAAGAACCTGAAATAGAAAGAACAAAACAAAAAGGAAAAAAATGTTTAAGTAAAACTAGACTAATTAAACTGATATTATAAATTTATTAAAATCTATATTATTCCCCGGCAACGGCGCCAAAAACTTGTTAGGTAAAATTTATATACGCACAACACGCAAGTATACCTAGTCAACAAGTAATATAATAATAATTCAAGTATCGTTTCCTAAGAGATTAGCATGAAATTAACCCTCACAATTACCAATTCCCTATTAATCCAAACTTTATTAAACTAACCAATTTCACGATTATAACTAAAAAAATTAAAAATACTAAAATTACTAAACAATCAATAACCCTAAAAACTGAATTTTCAAACAAGTATTGGAGAATTAGGCTTACAACTTCACTCTAAGCATCACTCTGATTACTAGACCTTATTCCAATTTAATTTATTATCCCAGTTTATTAATCAAGAATACTCAAGTAGAACTAGCCACCTCTCGATGTACTAATACCATATTAACTTAAATCCACAAATTAGATAGAACTAAGTTAAACACCTTAATCAACTAACTCACTATATCTCTATGTGAATTATAATCAAAGAAGGTTTAAGTTCAAGTTCTCTATCCGATTACATGTAATGTTAAGCATATCTCTACCCTAACATTCATCAAGATTCCATTCATTCACAGAATTCAAGAACACATACTATATTGACTAAGTCTAGATTCATATTTCATCTCTCGAGTTCATACAAGTCCACATAAAATTGGTGATCAAGCAATTCATAAATTCAAGCACAAATCAATATAGATAAACTGAATAATAGCTTATTAAACTGAAAATCAAAGTTATATAATCATCGTTCAACCCAAAGATCCATTATAAGCCTAATAAAGAATATAGTTCATCATCCATGAATTAAATACTGAATTTAGTAAAGTAAACATCATCCCAATTACAAATATAAAACTAAAGAAGAAAAACAAAATCCAGAACCACCCTTCTCTCTAGCCTTAATCTGCAATTATTGTGAAATTGCCTTCAATGTCTTCCTTCAATGCTCTTGCTCAGAAAATCTGCCTTCTATGATGTTTTTGCTTGTATGATATCTTGATCTTGTGTTTTTCGTGTCCTTTTTATGTCAGACCACGAATTCAGACTCTAATTCCGTCCGTAGTTGAGTCCTAAGCCAAAGCGGTCAATAATCTCCCATTTGATTCAGCATTCCAATACAAACAGGACACTAATCTCCCGTACCCCCACCCCCATTTAGCCTTGTAAAGGGCCCGCCCCGGTGGGCATGTAGACTGCTAACTGGTATCAAGATCCCCCACCCTGGCGGGGGTGTTATGCACAAAAAGGTCCGCCCTGTCGGTCTAATGTTCTGTAATTGGTCCACTTTTAGCTCCAAACTTGCCACATTTTTGCCATAAGTCCACTCTTTTAGTCCAGTTGCCACTCCACCATACCTAAACACAAAATTACACTAAACAAGTAAAACCAAAACATAAACATAAAGAATTAACACTGTTTAAGCTCGAATTAGACGCCAATTCGTAGGTACAAAACCCACTTATCAATTACGTTTTAATTTTCCGCTGATTATTGTATTAATAAAGGTTAGATGACTTGGGATTAATTTTGAGATTGTGTAACCCTTTAATGGGAGTTTTATTATTTGAGCTTGCAAGTTTATATCCTTTTGTTTATGGGTAGTTAGTTATGATTTAATTGAACAGTGAACACCAAATCTGTGGGATTGAAGTACCCAGATTTGGGGGTGTCAGAAAACTAGTAGGTCCACCTAAGTTTAAGGGTACATTTGAACCTGTTGATGCTCAAATCTGACTTACCGAGATAGAAATTTTTTTCTTAGTAATTAATGTTAATGAAAATCAAAATATAGTTTCTGCAACCTTTTTCAAAAAAAGGAGATGCAAATTACTAGTGAGAATCTACTAGGTATCGTGTAGGAGCTTAGGTTGTTCCATGGGATAAATTCAAGGAACAATTATTTAAAAATTATTTTCCCCAATCTTTAAAGGATCGTATTGAAGTACGATTCTTAGAATTAAAATAAGGAGAACTTAATGTAACCAAGTATACAATCAAGTTTAACGAACTATCAAGGTTTGCTCCGCATCAAGTTGATATTGAACCTAGGAAAACTCAGAGGTATCAAGAAGGTTTAAAACCACAGATACATAGTAAATTGTCTATATTTCAAATAAAGACTTTTCCTGAAATACTCGAGAAGGCTGTAAAAATAGAGAGTGAAAATGAAAACCTCATTAAGTTTTACAAAGAAAAATTGAATCAAAATGAGGTGGGGGGGGGTGGCGAATCCAAAATAGAACCCAGTTCAGGTGCGTTTAATAATAAGAAAAAATGGTATACTAGTTTTTCTAACAATTTTGGGAAAAAGGTAGGTAATTTTAACAATAATTTCAATAATAACAAAAACACTAAGATTGAACCTTGTGTTACATGTGGGAGAATACATAGACGTATATGTCCTAGAAATAAATGTTTCAAATGTGGTTAAGAGGGATACTATTCTTCACAGTGTCCTACCCCTATTAAAAAATAAATGTTTCAACTATGGTTCGTCTGATCATTTAGTAAGAAATTGTACAAAATCCAAAAGCCAAGGAGTAGGGGAAAATAGAGTACTAGAGAATAATAATAATAGGTTAATAGTAGCTGCAGTTGGAGCTCAGAGTCGACCGACTGCCAGAACATTTAATATGTCGGCGAGGGATGATGTTACTTCATAAGACGTGGTGACAGGTATTATCCCTATCAAAACTTTAAATGCATATGTGTTATTCGACTATAGTGCTACTTATTCTTTTATGTCTAATAGCTTTTCTAAAAATTTGAATATGCCATGTGAAAACTTAAGCATACCGTTCTGCATAGAAATTGCAAATAACGAGAATATTTCTGTTAAAACTATATATAGGAATGGTGACATGGATATAAAGGGACACAAATTTCTAGTGAACCTTATTCAAATACAGTTAGGGGAATTTTATGTTATCCTAGGGATGAATTGGTTAGTTAATCATAACGTGATGATTGATTGTCATAAAAAGTGAATAAACTTATTAACTGCGTCGAAGTCAAAGGTAGTCTTCAACGGGGGTTGTTCACCTAAGCAATTTCGATGTTTGACCATAACTCAGGCAAAAAGATTACTTAGAAGGGGTTGTACGAGTTATTTGGCTTATATAGTGGATACTCAAAAGGAAGGAGTAAAACTAGATCAAATACCCGTAGTTAGGTAATTTTTTGATGTATTTATAGATGATTTATTAGGTCTTCCTCCAGTTAGGGAAATCGAGTTTGTTATCGACCTTGCACCAAGTACGATGCCAGTTTCTAAGGCACCATATAGGATGGCACCTGTAGAGATAAAATAGTTGCTAGTACAACTACAATAACTCTTAGATAAAAAGTACATACAACTTAGTATTTCACCTTGGGGAGCACCAGTATTGTTTGTAAAGAAGAAGGATGGAACCATGAGGTTACGTATCAACTATAGAGAGTTGAATAAATTAACTATAAAGAATAAGTATCATTTACCAAGAATTGATGATTTGTTTAACCAATTAAAAGGGGCCGAACACTTTTCAAAAATCAACCTACGGACAAGTTATCAAAAGTTAAAAGTAAGAAAAGATGATGTGCCAAAGACAGCATTTAGGACACACTATGAACATTATGAGTTTATTGTGATGTCCTTTGGATTGACAAATGCACCGGCAACATTTATAGAATTGATGAATTGAGTGTTTAAATCATGCTTAGACAAGTTCGTTGTAGTGTTTATCGATGATATTCTGGTATATTCCAACACATGGGAAGAGCATGATAAATATTTGAGAATCGTATTTGAGATATTACGAAAGGAACAAATTTATGCAAAGTTTTCCAAGTGTGAATTCTTGTTAAGAAGAGTTCAGTTTTTAGGTCATGTAATTGACAAGAATGGAATTTTACTAGATCCAACTAAGATCGAAACGGTTGTAAATTGGGAACAACCAATAACTCCAATAGAAGTAAGAAGTTTTCTCAGTTTAGCGGGTTATTGTCGACGTTTCATAAAAGATTTTTCAAAAATAGCAACCCCGCTAACCAATTTAACTAGAAAGACGGTAAAGTACGTCTGGATAGATAAATGTGAAGAAAGCTTCCAAGAGTTGAAGAAGCGACTGAGCATGGCTCCAGTGTTATCCTTACCAGATGATACAAGAGTCCTTGTAGTATTTAATGATGCGTCACACAAAGGTTTAGAGTGTGTGTTGATGCAACATGGGAAAGTGATTGCTTACATGTGACGCCCCCAAATTCGGGTACTTAAAACCCGAACTCGGTGTTTCATGATACCATTTCTATAAGCGGAATAATACTACTAGTAATAATAATAATAATATAAAATTCAGACTTAATTTATATATGCATCAAAGTTTACTCCCAGGTACGAGACCTTTAAATATTCATTACATCATAGATAATAAGTAACATTGTCTTAATAAACTTTAAATATTACACATGATATTATAAATTTCATTCGAACAACTTTCTTTTCCCCTTGTTCTTACTTGAGCCTCCGGGTTGATCATATTTAACTGAAAACATTTAATTTAAGCAAGAGTGAGCATTTGAGTGCCCATCAAGTGATAACAATTATAAATATTAGCTGAAAGGGTTAAATGTTTTCTTTGTACTACCCTTCTACAACAAGTCAATAGTTGTGAAGTAATCTAAACCGATAATAATAACATAACAACTCTCTATCAAAATTTTGAAACTACGTAATAACTATCATTAGGGTTAAGGTGATATACTATAAACATTGTTTTCTATTTTCAAATATGTTTAGCATAACTTCATCTGCAAACAGTCATAACTTACGGGCACGGGGGGTGATCAGCCCGTTATGCCCTGTATTGATCAATACTACATGCAAGAACGATAGTATCGTTCACTCTGTCCACCTTGGGTGCATAAAAAGTTTTCCCGTTTACGAGATGTTCATACCTGTCGGGTTCCAAACCAAAAGTTTTATCTTGTTCAACAATATTCTATAATTCAACATATATATATATATATATATATATATATATATACGGTAATTAATAAAGGTGTATCAATATGTGATTAAATACAATGATTATCCAAGTGGGAACACTTGTATAACCATTTATAGAAATTGACGAACAGAATATATGTATCTGAATTACCATATACTAACATGTTGATAATCAATGGGCGTATATAGTATAGGGTTGTTAATCTGTACAGTAATAATATAATTCTGAAACATTCTTACTCATGCCCATTGCATAAAGGAAATGCAAAGGTAGGATACTTACCTGAGCTGCTGCTTACAATAACGCAACTTAGATTAATCTTTTATACAACAACTTATTAGTAATAAGATCATTCGTTCGATCCGAATAATATATCGTAATACATAGCACTGCTTATTGCAGTCAGAACATTATCTAATCGCATTGTCACATATGTTTAACAACCATTGAATCACAAATAAACACTTATCAAGTTAAATTATCTAAGTTCAGATCAATTTCTGAAACATTTCGGTGTACCGATGGTTTTATCGGGTAATTATTGAGTCTAAAACTCTATTATGTAGTTTAATAACTGAAAATATCAGTCATATTATTTTTAAAATGACTTATAATAATTTTTAAGCGTTTATTATAATTTATCAAGAATTTTCAAACATCGAAATCATTATTAAATGATTTAAATATTTATTAATTATGTTATCATTAATATTTAATTAATATAAAACTATTAATGAAACCATTGCCAAAATATTAAAGTTATTTATAATAACTTAAAATATTTTTAAAGTATTAATATTACCCTTAAATGATTTTTAAAACATTTAAAAATCATTTTTAAATAATTACCATTAATATTAGAATATTAATTTATTATTTATCAAAATATTAAAAGTCATTGATTATAACTTAAAATATGTTTATTTCATTTATTTCCTTCGTAAATGATTTTTAATTCAATAAAACCATTTTTAAAGTATTTATTTAATATAATTATTAAATAAACTTAATATCATTAATATTAAATTATTAATAAAATTTAACCTTTAAATATCAAAAGTTATATTTTATAAGTTAAAATATTTTTAAACTTTTTATTTTCATTTAAAATAATTTTTATAATATTAAAATAATTTTTAATTCATTTATTTAATATAATTACTAAATAAATCTAATATCACTAATATTTAATAATTAATGAAACTTATCTCAAAATATTAAAAGTTATGTTTTATTACTTAAAATATTATTAAATACCATATTATTATTTAAAATGATTTTTAATACAATAAAATCATTATTAATTGATTTATTTAATGCATTTATTAAATAATTTAAATACCAATAATATCCAAATAAATATTAATATTTATGAAAAATATGTCAAATTATTAAAAGTTAATTTTTATAACGTAAAATAAATTTTAAAACTATTTTTGTAATTTTCAGAATTTATTTACTATTTTTAAATGATTTTTAGAAATTAATTTAATTAATTATAATAAGTCTGTCGCTAAAGTCCTTTGGCGACAGTAAGTGTCGCCTTAGGTGTTCTTGAGAAACCCAGAACCTTCATAGACAGTCTCGAGTGGGTAGAGTTGACCATGGATTAATCACTGACCATGATGTTTTTGGGGTGTTGTGTTGGTTAGATCTTGTAGTGCTAGTGCAAGACTACATGATCCAACAACTATCTTGGCCAAACTACATAACACTAAGGAGATCTGAGCTTGACAAATGGCTATCAGAGCTGTTCATCATGTTTCTGGGCTGCCCAAAAAATATAGTCATGGCCGGTCAACTCTTTTGTTGACCTTATATCTATACATCTGTTCATGTTAAGTGTGTTCTAGATGTCGAGCTGTGTAGGGTATATATCGGAGTACATGAATCAAACACATATCAAGTTTAAAAATCATCAATCTAAAAGATCTAGGCCACCGGAAAGTGTGTCA
Source organism: Panax notoginseng (assembly GCA_016801055.1). NCBI lineage: Eukaryota > Viridiplantae > Streptophyta > Magnoliopsida > Apiales > Araliaceae > Panax > Panax notoginseng. Next base: position 87,261,243 of record CM029019.1, read on the forward strand.
GAGGCTGTTCTTCATTTCTGGGTTTCCAAAAATGAAGAACAGATCGAGTGTGCATGTTAGGGCTTCCACTACTTGCTGTTCAGGTAAGGTTTTAGTGATATAGGACCTACAGATTGTAGCCCACATGTAGCACTATAGATCTATTTCAAGACATAACCATAACATCAACACAAGAAAGATCTATGGGCCGGTCAAGGTAGTGCCCAGAAACTGTTCTTGAACATTTCTAGGTTTTGCAGAAATGTTCTTGAGCAGTTTCGTCAACTCAAGTTTGACCAACTCTCAATTCGATTCTGTTATGTATTTGGGTAATATAAAAACATATATATGTAGTACTCATGTCAGTCTACATCTACAAAACAACAACATGGCAAAACAACTTAAACATAGCAAGATCCAAGCCCTGCAAAAACACTGTCAGAGGTTTCTGGGCTGATTCCGGGCTTCAAGAACAGTCGGTCAATGCCGGTCAACCCACTTTGACCTTAAATAACTTTTAATCTACAACAGATATGGACCTGATTCAAGTTGCATATTAAAGATCTCCTAACATACTACAAGTACAAACTTTCAAAACACAAAAACAAATAACAGATCGAGATTTATTGGACCTGACATTCACTGTCATACCCTTATTTTTAAAAATTTCTAGATTTGGAAAATCATCAAATCTGAGCCTCTAGATGTTATGGATCTAATATTTAGCAACCCAGATCATCATTATATACCACAAACACCATATTTTAACACTTAATCATAACATCTAACACAAAATCAAAAAGGCAAATTTCTAAATTAGGGTTTACCTCTTTATGCTCCAATTCTGACTTCTATGCTTCTAATTTGATGTTAGTGTTCGTGGGGATTGATTTGGGACTGATCTAAAACTATAATTTCGTGGGTTTGGTCTTGAGAGAGTATGGCTAGGTATAAGTGAATAATTTAGGCCAAAATGAGCACTTTCTCTCTCTTGAATCTATATCTATAACAAATGGGTGCAATGAACTTGTAATGGCTGATCATGTGCTGTTAATCTAGCTCATAAGTAGGTCTAATGTAGGGTGGCTGGCCAAATTTGCAAAGATTTGGCTAGCAATAATTCAACAAATAAGACAAAAGGGTAAAATGGTACTTTTATTTTAATCTCAAGGGTATTCTTGTCCAAGGTACTTGAATCTAGGGTTTAATCACTAGATTTTAAATCTTAAAGTTTCCCAAATAATTACTAGGGTTTGAAAAAATAAAATTAAAGTGTAATAAAATTTCAATTAAAATACACTAATTTAAAATTAGGATTTTTAAATTAGGGTTCCTTAATATTATTAGGGTTCCCAAATTAATAATTAGGGTTTCCTAATTATCATGATAATTTACTAAAATAATATTTAGGGTTTTTAATTTTAGCAAATTAGGGATTTTAAATAATAATTAGGGTTTCTCCTAATTACAGAAATTCTATTGTAGACACTTGAAATTTTCTGTACACCTGTCACTAACATTGCAGGAGGACATATTAGTCTTTTAAGAGGGAACCCTGAAAGACAATCCATATCCATGCCGGATACTACCGGAAGTTCAACATCAATCCTGGATTGCAATCTGGGAGTAACAATTCCAATCTCGGAGATAACCCCGAGGCATGCAGATCAATACCGGAACATACATCGGAGACGGCCGATTAATCTCGGAGATAACCCCGAGGTATCCAGTCTCAGTCCCAACCATGGGAATAGCCACCAACCTTGGTGATAACCCCAAGGAACGTAATTTCGGCGATAACCCCGGAAATACTTGTTACAAGTGCCACCAGCTTCAATCTCGGCACTCACAACGAGATACACTATACCAGCCCGGCGATAACATCGGGAAGACAGGCACACCTCAAGGATGACAATGAGGACCTTCAACAAATTGCAGTAATCCAATCTCAGTGAAGCTGAGCAATGTCTGCTTTATCAGCCCAATCCGGAGATAACACCGGTGAGGGGCAACATCGTCATCTGACCAACACGATGCCATGCCACGTCGGTCCAACATATCTACGCAACAATGTCCCACAAGACTAATCAATCCTGAGTGACTATTGTACGGGGTAACGGAGGAAAGTTGAAGCTTGAAGACCGGAGGGCACCATCCCATCTTCAATGACTTCGCACAAACTCTAATCCCATGCCATCGTACAACTCTCGACAACGGCGGTCCGAAATAGGTCCTGTATACCTCAAACGGATGCCCGGATTGCACTTCTGAAAGTTCGAATGGACATTACAATGCCCGAGTACACGTACTTCGAGACGACCCGAGCCAAAAAACTCGGGCCCACCCGAGTTGCTCTGGTACACCTGCGGCTCAGTCGCAGGTACACTTGCGGCTCCACCCTCTATAAATAGAGGGCTTGGGGTGGCCATTTTGTAAGAGAAAACGGCGAGAAAGCCCTGCCCAATTTGCTCTGCACTCATCCCAGGCAGTGTATTTTCCCCTTTTAAACACCTGTGAGCTCATATATAGCCCTTTTGTACCTACAAAAGTCTGTGTTTACTCACTTTAAAGATATAGAAGTCTTCTTTGGCAGCCCACTATAAGCCTTCTTACACACTTTAGAGTCCTTCTCTTCATCTTTGCACACACCCTTCTACACGTTGAGAGTCGTGTTGCTTGCTTTTGCCTGGACTTCGGTCCGTGGTTTCATTTCAGTCTATATATATATTATATATATATTTACATATATATTGACTAACATTATCGAGTTATGCCTCGATTGAGCCTAGACTTTGGTCTGGAGTGTTTACATGCTTTAATATATATATATATATATATATATATATATATATATATATATATATATATATATATATATATATATATTATCTGTGGTCGAACTCTGTTCGATGAATTTTACATCCGGAGCGTTTACGTGCTTTAACACACACACACACACACACACACACATATATATATATATATATATATATATATATATATATATATATATATATATATATATATATATATATATATATTAACTGTGGTCGAACTCTGTTCGATGAGCCTGGATTTTACATCTGGTGCGTTTATTCGCTTTTATATAAATATATATATTTAGATTTCGTCCCGCCTGGAGTTTCCTCAGTGGCGGTTGATAGCTTTTACAGCTTTTTTTAAATTTCTGATCCCCCATGGAGGTGCTTCGTGGTTGGTGATCATGTATGTATATATATATATTAAAGCTTTTATATATATACCTGCTTACTGCGTTTATATCAATTGTGACATCGTGTGAGCCTAGGAATCATGTGATCACAGATTCAGTCCTCTGAATCTAGATTCGGTTCCCGTGATGGACCTTTTCAGCTGTAAGCAGCTTGTAAATATATCTGTGATGTTTGGATTCCCTCAGATGGTTTTCATACCCACGAGGAATTCAGCACCTTTTTGTAAAGTATTTTCGTACGGATGCTTCGCATCTGTCAAATAAAATCAATCCAGCCGAATACGGAATAAAATGGGAGTGTAAAAGGTCTCAATTACTATTGAGCATCAGGGTTTGAAAAACCTCTTTTATAAAACGTCGCTCCCATATCTCGCTTAAAATTGAATTTTTACATAAAATTCAAACCCTGTGTATATAGGTGCGAACGAGGCCTCGCACTACTTCTAAATAACAGCACATTGACCCACACACACACATTCAGATAACAGTTTCTTGAAAAGAGGCGGTCAACGTGGTAACACGGATGTCGGGGGGTGCCTAACACCTTCCCTCCGCATAACCAAGTCCCCGGACCCTAATGAATCTCAGTTTCACCGACCCGTTTAGCAGTGTCACATCACTGGGTCAATGTGTAAACCTTTTCTCGGTTGTGTTGGTACAACCATTTAAAAAACCAACTGGTGACTCTTATAGTCCAATCGTCGACATTATACATGTCGGACCTTTTTCACTTGTTTTTTCAAACAAATCTCACCTAAAATGAGAACACAAAAGAACAAGTAACGGAAAAAGATAATTAAAAATCTCGACGTCGACAGGTGGCGACTCTGTTGGGGACTCCAGTAAGAGGACTTAAGCCGCTATTACAATTTTTTCAAAATTGTTATCTGCTTGTGTGTGGATGTTGCATTTACATTTTGTGATAAATGTGTACGAATGCATTTCCTTACTTAGTGCTTCGTACTATAAATTGCATGTGATATTAGTGCTTCGCACTGTAAAATTGCTTGTGATATTAGTGCTTCGTACCATATCTTCTTGTGATATTAGTGCTTCGCACATGTCATCATTTTCATACGGTAAGACGCGATGTATGTGAATGTATGTTGTGTGGTCCCTCCACAAGGAGGCTATCCCGTCGGTGTTTGATTACTGGACTCATGAGAAAACTAATTCTCCGAGGCTCAGAAAAGCCACCACCCAAATTCGCTCCAATTGAAAGATCGGATTAACTTCCCGTCAAGTAGATTGCGATGATTTGGGAACCTTCATGCCAAAAAGCCGCGAGAGTAACCTAAGATAAGTCAGCCTCTAATAAACCCAAAACGGAGGTAAGTCTTTTCATGCTCTCATTTCAAATTACTTGTAAAGCACAATTACTTGTAAATATCTTCCATATCTATCTCCATGTAATGAGAAATATGAAGAAATGTGTACACATACATGCTACAAACAGCTGACATCCGTTTTGCAAGATAAAATTCCTAAACTGGACGCATCGTATAGCATGTTATTATCCACCTTCCATAAAGACTAAACTATACAAGTCTTTTGTAGGGAATCAATCGGACCTACCACCCATTCAAAGTCCAAAAAGGCAACAGGCCTACAATAAATCATGTCGTCATCCGACCAGACTGAACTTAATCCAGTTTCTCGCAAAGAATTCGACGGATTAAGCAAACAGATTACAGATTTGGCTGTTCTACTAAAAGAATTACACCAGTCTACACAGGGTCAGAAAATACCCGTACATGCTGAATCCTCCACACAAGGAGGAACCCAGGTCGTTACAATACCTGAACTACAGTTGGATCCGACTAACAAAACTCATGATGTTGCCCATCCCACTGGAGATCCAGACACTGGTGACATCAAAAAGAAAGTTCTCCAAATGGAAGAGACTCTTCGCACTATCAAAGGAATTGGAACACACGGGAGTGTTTTATATACTGATTTATATATTTTCCCTGGTATTCATTATCCAAAAAAATTTAAGACTCCTGACTTTGAAAAATATGACGGATTAGGAGATCCTTCCACACATCTAAAGGTGTTCATTGGAGAAATGGGATCTTATGCAGAGGATGAAAAACTCAGAATGCAGCTGTTCCAAAAAAGTCTAACTGGAGAAGCCCGTTCGTGGTACACAAGATTAGACAATTCAAAGATCCATAGTTGGGAAGAGCTAGCACACACTTTCCTCACCCAATACAACTTTCAATCTCAAATGGCTCCTGATCGGTATCAAATTACCAAGATCAAGAAACAGTCTAATGAGTATTTCAGAGAGTATGCTCAGAGGTGGAGATGCCTGACTGCCCAAGTTAGTCCTTCCATGATAGAATCAGAGATGGTCATGACTTTCATAGACATACAAGAAGCACCTTTCTATGAAAGAGTTTTAGCCGGCATCGGGAAACCATTTTCTGAAATGGTCAAACATGGGGAGATGGCTAAAATGGGATTGAAATCCAGAAAGATTCAAGACCTAGCTACAGTCAAAGCGGTTGTTGATCACATCCAATCTGGAAATTATGGGAACAACCCCCGGAGGGTCCATAAAAAGAAAGAAGAGGATGTTTCCCTGATACTACAGGGTCAAAAAGGCAGTCAAAACATGCCTATTCAACGGAGAAATTACACTCCCTTCCAATCACAGTCTGCAAACCCTCCAGTACCAAAAGGTGGAGAAGTCAAACGACCTCGAGTATTCACACCCTTAGGGGACACCCTCGAGAACATTCTCAATCTTCTAACAACACAGAAAAAAATCACGCATCTGCTTCCACCAGCCAGCCCTAATGGTCAGGGTTTTAATGCTGCTCAGAAATGTGCTTATCATGCCGGGGCACCTGGACATGATGCTCAGGATTGTTGGGCCTTGAAACACAAAATCCAAGACCTGATAGACAACGGTGAAATTGTGGTCACCAAACCCGATCAACCTCACGTTCAAGACAACCCTCTTCCTCAACACAAGGAAGAAGAGGTCAACATGATCAATTGGAGCAGTTGACAAAGTTCAAATTTCAGCTGTGAATCCTCCCAGACCCCCAAAGATGGTGATGACAGATGGGATTATGCCAAGTTCCAATTCACAATGGAACGAAAGATGAAAGCTCTCTGTAAATAAATTGAGCAATTGGCAGAACTGGTGACTTAGCAACATCAAGTGACTCGTCAGCTAATTAGCCAGGAGCATGCCAGTCTCCTACCTATTGTCATGAATATTCCATCTTCGTTTTCTAAAAATGAAATGCTGGAAGACAAAGTGATGAAGATAGCGAATGCTAAGGCCCGTCGGGATTTTGCCAACAAAAGAGAATTCACATATTTGGGCCAACCTATGGAGGAAATCCTTCATATGTTAATCAATAAAGGAAGGATTAGTTCCCTTCTACCTCCAATCAACCCCCGTTCAGGACGATACAACTCTGAGGGAGTATGTCAATATCATTCTCAATCTCACGGTCACAACACAGAAGAATACTAGGCACTCCGCCACCTTATTCAAAATTTAATCGACAGTGGCGTACTGCGCCTGGCAGATAATGACACTGTGTTACGGGCAAGTGAGGATTCATGTCCTACTAAGTGGAAGAGTGTAGTAGCAGTCATATCCGCTGAAATTGATGGGGTTAACAAATCACTTGTCATGCCAGTAATTCAACTCAAGGGAATCAACAATCCTTTGAAAGTGGCCGCTCCCGAGCCAATCAACTTGTCGTGCAGAGCACAATATCCTATTGTTAGCTTGCACGCATTTCCATGGAATTATGGAGAAGGTGAAGGATCCACCTTGCATATAACTGCTGCAGTGTCGAAGGAGAATCCACTTTATCTTCCCAACGGGTAATGAAGCCTATCATCAAGTCTAAGGGGAAAGTACCCATTGAGAAGATTGAAAATTTCTTCCGCACTATGGGTCATAACGAAGCCAAGGTGATTTTAACCTTGAAAGAAGCTCCACAACAGATATCAATCTTGGACTTTGTCCTGACTTCCGAGAATCACCGGAAGGTCTTGTTAAAGGTTTTAGAAGAAGCCTATCTAACGACATCAGTTGATACGGAAAAGTTTCAACATCTGGTTGATCACATTTTCAACAATAATGTGATATCCTTCACTGATGATGACATACCGCCCGAAGGGACCGGTCATTGCAAACCGTTTCACATTGCGGTCTTGTCCTCCGGATATATGGTGGCTGGAGTTTTAATAGATGGAGGTTCCTCTCTGAATATTTGCCTATATGCTACCTTGGTGAAGATGAATATCAATCCCAATCGCATTCGGAGTAGCCATACCATTATCAAAGCTTTTGATGGAGCCCGCCGTAACTCGGTTGGAGTAGTTGAGCTGCCAATTGAGATTGGTCCTCATACATTCTGCGTATCTTTCCATGTGCTCAAGATAGATTCGGGATACAACCTGCTCTTGGGACGACCATGGATTCATATGGAAGGGGCAGTCCCCTCCACTCTTCACCAACAGTTGAAATACATCATCAACAATAGCCTGGTCACAGTCAACGCTGAACCGGAGATTCCTCAGCACGGGAACATGCCGCTCATCAATGCCAATAACGATATTAAGCTAATTACTTTTCATGCTTTGGAAATAAGCAATACCCAATACCATGCTATTGGAACGCCACTGTTCGAACCCCATATTTTTGCCGAGGTAATGTCGGCCACGCAAGAAATGATGTCGTTGGGGCATAAACCGGGACAAGGGTTGGGTAAAGATTGTTGGGGTGTCAAGTATCCTATTTGCTTAACCCAGCAAATTGAGACAGCTGGACTAGGATATTCTGCCAGCTCTAGTCACAGGAATCCTCATAAGCATCAGCAGATTCCTGCAGTTTCAACCATGCAACGTTTAGCTTCGCCTTCAAGCTCTGAGTCCGCACAACCTCCCGTAAAGGTGCCAGTCAATATAATGGCGATGTTATTTTCCAAGCCGGTACCGGTGAAGGAGAAAGAAATCTTTGTTCCAGATCTCGTAGTGGAGGATGAGGAACGAAGAATCAAGCAAGACGTCATCAGGATGATGATCGGCATACGCATCATTGTTCATGATGAGCATACCAACAAATACACCCCAGACGATGACTGCCCAGACGTAATGGCTATCATTCGGGACATGGAAGATGATGATAATCCCTCTATCACTGCGGTTGACCCGGAATTTGCTCTTGCCAATTGGAACAGCATTCCTAGCATTGGTTGTCAAGGGTAAAGTGGGCGGAAACTCTTTATGCCCTGTAGATATAATAACTACTTACTTTTCTGTACAGTATTAGCGATTTATTTTGCCCGTATATGCTAACACTGTGCATGATCAACACATTTCATATATACTAAGTGAAAGCATATTTTGTTTCAGGACTCTGAATTTAGATGTGACGGTACTTGCTGATACGATGCCTCTTCTCCACAAGGATTGTACCTTTGATGTACAGATGAATTCAGCCTTGGTGGATATACCGGATGATATTGAGGTGCCTCCAGAAATTTAAGAATGGGTCCAAGACAAACCCAAACCCAACCTTGATCAAACCACTCCTTTCAATCTCAGAACCTTAGAAAACCCTAAGTTAATCCAGATTGGTTCAGACCTTACCCCAAACCAACGGAATGACATGGTTACGCTACTAACCCAGTTCCAGGATGTGTTTGCATGGTCTCATGAGGATATGGTGGGTTTGTCCACTGACATTGTCCTTCATTGCCTTCCCATTAAAGAGGGATTTAAGCCAGTCAAGTAAAAGCTTTGACGATTGAAACCTAAATGGAGTTTAAAGGTGAAAGAAGAAATTGTGAAACAGTTTCAAGCCAGCATCATAATGGTGTCTACATATCCTGAGTGGATATCCAACATCGTGCCCGTACCTAAACCTGGAGGGAAGGTGCGAGTTTGCGTGGATTACCGGGACTTGAATAAAGCTTGCTTAAAAGATAGCTTTCTCGTGCCATTTATCCACATTCTCATTGACAATACTGCGCAATACGACATGTACTCCTTTGCAGATTGCTTTGCGGGGTATCATCAGATCATGGTTGCCGAGGAAGATCGTGAAAAAACTGTTTTCATCACTCCTTGAGGAACTTTTTGCTATAAACGGTTGTCATTCGGCCTCATCAATGCTGGAGCTACCTATCAACGAGCTATGATGGCTCTTTTCCATGACTTAATGCATAAAGAGATCGAGATCTATGTGGATGACATTATTATCAAGTCCCGGAAGGAGGATGACCATATAGACCATCTCAGGAAGTTGTTCAACAGGTTACATAAGTACAACTTGAAGTTGAATCCAGCTAAGTGCGCCTTTGGCGTTAAATCAGGAAAGTTGCTAGGATTTCTAGTCAGCCACAAAGGGATAGAGTTGGATCCTGCCAAAATCTAAGCCATCACAGAAATGCCCATTCCTCAGACAAAAAAGGAAATACGAGAATTTTTGGGAAGAATCAACTTCATTAGCAGATTTATCTTTCAGCTCACAACAACCTGCGAGCCAATCTTTAAGCTATTAAGGAAGAACTCCTCCATGAAATGGAATGAGGAGTGCCAGAATGCCATCCTTACAATCAAGAAACAGCTAATTAAAGCTCCCATCTTGGTACCACCCAGGGATGATGTTCCCCTATTTATGTATCTGTCCGTAAGTTACAATGCCATGGGCTACATGCTGGGACAAAAGGACGATAGAGGCCTAGAACAAGCTATCTATTACCTCATCAAAAGATTCAGCAGCAGTGAACACAAGTACACTATGATCGAAAAGATGTGTTGTGCTTTAGTATGGGCTGCCATGAGGTTACAACATTATCTTCATGGTCACACAACCCATCTCATATCCCGCGTGGATCCTCTCAAGTACGTGTTCAGTAAACCTATACTGAATTGTCGACTGTCCAGATGGCAGTTGATCCTACAACAATTTGACATCGTATATGTGACTCAAAAGTCCATCACAAGTCAAGGAATTACGGATCAATTGGCTGCCGCACCATCAGGGGATTTCAAACCCTTGGAGACATATTTCCCTGATGAAGGAGTAATGACAGTTCAGCAACACCATCAGTATGATACACGCCTAACGTGGAAGGTGTATTTCGATGGAGCTGTTAATATGGAATGTTCTAGAGCTGGAGCAGTTCTAGTATCTGATACGGGGGAGCAGTATCTCGTCGCCATCAAATTACAGTTTGTCAGCACCAACAATATGGCTGAGTATGAAGGTTGTCTTATGGGGCTAAAACTTGCCCATTCAATGGGCATCAGGCGGTTAACTGTCCTCGGAGATTCGAAGTTGATAATCAGACAATCCACCAGAATCTATCAAACCAAGGAACTACATTTGCTGCCTTACCATCGGCAGGTTTTAAAGATGGCTTTGGGATTCGAAGAAATATCATTTCTGCACATTCCTCGTAATAAGAATGATTTCGCAAACGCGTTAGCAACTTTGGCCTCCTTGATTCGTGTATCAGACAAGGAACACTTGCCAAGAGTCACAATTTCCTTGCACAAGGCCCCAGCCTATGGGAATTACGTTGGAGAAGTATCGGATGAGCTACCTCACATCCAACATCCTTGGTATCAGCATATCAAGGAATATCTGCAACATGGATCTACACCCGCTGAGGCGAGCCCTACTGAACAAAGGCGGATTCACCGACTGGCTATGACATTCTACCTGAGTGGAGATGCGCTGTACAAAAGAGATGCAGGATTAGGTCTCCTTAGATGTTTAGACAAAGATCAAGCCCAAAGGCTTATGGATGAAATTCATGGCGGAGTCTGTGGCCCCCACATGAGTGGCCCCCTCCTTGTCAAGAAAGTCCTCAGGACAAGACATTATTGGCTATCTCTCAAAGCTGATTGCAATGACCACGTCAGGAGATGCTATCAGTGCCAGATTCATGGGAATGTTATACACGCCCCTCCACGGGAACTTCATAATATGAGTTCACCTTGGCCTTCTCAATGTGGGGAATGGACGTTATCAGGCCTATTGAACCTAAAGCCAGTAATGGTCATCGATTTATCTTTACCATGATCGACTACTTCACCAAGTTGGTAGAAGCAGCCTCCTTCCCCTGGGTTACTAAAGAAGTCATCATTGCTTTCATCAGAAATAATGTTATTTGTCGATATGGACAACCAGAGGTGATTGTGTCCGACAATGCAAAGAACCTCAACAACAAAATGATGGGGTAATTATGCAGTAAATTCCACATCAAACACCTCAACTCAGTCATCTATCATCCGAAGATGAATGGTGCTGTTGAAGCGGCTAACAAGAACATCAAGAAGATTATGCAAAAGATGTCCACCAATCACAAAAATTGGCCTGACCTATTGCCTCTGACTCTGTTAGCCTACAGAACCTCAATGCACACTTCCACTTGGGCAACCCCCTACACATTAACCTATGGGATGGAAGAAGTGCTCCCCATAGAAGTTGAGATGGAATCCCTCAGAGTATTGATAGACGCTTAGTTAGATGAAGATCAATGGGTACAAGATAGGTAACACCAATTGTCTCTAATAGACAAAAGGCGAACTGCGACTATCTTCCATGGTCAGTTATATCAGCAAAGGATCGCTCGATCCTATAACAAAAAAGTCCGGCTACATCAATTCAGACAACATGACTTGGTTTTGAAGAAAATACCGGACAACCAAGATCAGTCTAAGGGAAAATTCGCGACTAACTGGGAAGGCCCGTTTATTGTCAAGGAAATATTGACAGGAGGCGCTCTCAAGTTGCAAGAAATGGACGACGATGAATTTTCGTAACTCATCAACTCAGACATCGTGAAACGATACTATGTCTGAAGTTACCATCAAATAAACATCCTGGTGGTAGACCATCAGATCACCAGTCATTCTGGTTCTTTAAACCTTTACCACAAATAACTTTGCTACACTTTGCCCCTTAGGGAAACATACCTTTCAAGCCAGCAACCTGGCTTTCTCCTTTGCGTTCCTACAACTTAGATCATCCCACCGTGGATTGAACCTCTTGCGTATATAGTTTGGCTACCCATACATGGGATCAAACTTTTCACCTACAATTTATCCTCAACCTAGGATTAAACTTTCTCCTCCCCGCATTCTGGCTTGCACATGGGATTACGCTTTTCATCTCGCCTTGAAGGGCGAACTACGTCGACCTGATCTCCTCCTAAATAGGAGTACGTAGGCAACCATTTCATATGGCCCGGTCGCAAAAAAAAAATAACAAAAACATTCCTACACCATTCCTGCCACATACAGCGTTTAACCTCTTACACCAGGTTTTAACTATGCAGACCTGATATCCTCTTCAATAAGAGTACGTAGGAAGCCATTCATGGTGCGATCTCACCCACTACCAAAACACAAACCCTTGTCAGTTGGTACTGGGATCATCCTTCAATCCACTACATTTCATTTGGCTTCAGACCAAAGGGATGGAATTAACTGAACTCCTTCCAAATAGGAGATTCGGCGACCATCTAAGCTACGGTCATACCTTGAAGAGCAACACCAACCCATAAGAGATGGAATTAACTAGGCTTCTCCTAAATAGAAGTACTGGCGACCATCTGTGGTGCGGTCAATCTCAGAGAGGAAAGCCACACTCTTCTCCTCATTTTCATACAGAAACCAGTCCCAAGACACTGAAAGATGGTAAGGATACATACAGATCGATGATCCATTCTGAACTATCCAGAGACAACTCAATGTCCATCCACCTAGGAATAATTCAGAATACATCAAGATCACAAGCCCTGAAGCATCAGGCAAAATATCAAGCAAGTAGCAAAGCGATTTAAAAGGGAAGTGATCCAAAAATATATTTCCCTGTCATATATATAATGGTGTTTGATATACACAATGTAAACTGTACAGGACAAAATGGCTAAGCTAGTCTGTGTAGGAAAATACAAGATCACCTACAAGTCAGGGTATATGTGAGCTAACAAGCCCAACATGGCGTCCCTCTCAGAAGATGGAGGTAAAGTTGTGGTCTCCTGTATGAGAATATCCACACGACCCAACATATCTGTAGCTATCTGCATGGTGACCATATGATCATAAATATATGTGCTCATCTCTGCGATCATGCCAGTGGTAAGGGACCTCACTGCAGTGCTATCTGTGACGGCTACATCCTAGGCAGATATGGCGATATCCCGCTCAACTATCACTGCATCTCTGGCTGATATAGCCTCATCCCGCTCAATGACGATGACATCCCTACGAGCCAATGCCTCGTCTCTCTCCAATAGAGCGGCCTCCCTCCCATCAAGAGCAGTCAACATCATAGTTAGAATCTGATCTCTCTCAAAGGTCATCAGATGAAGACTCTGCTCTAAGTACTGTGCCGAGTGCTGAATCACAACAGTACTGGTACTAGGAGAATCCGGAAGAAATGCTGGCAAGTCAGCATTGGACTCCTCTTCAATGTAGGTATCAATGTCCTCCATGGACTCTACATCATCCAACTCGCGCTCTGGTACGGCAAACACCGCTGCAGCCGATAAAATCTCTGTCTCCATCCACGCGGAATACTCTACAGAATAACCAGGATGATTGATAGAAAAAGTTCCTATCTCGAGTCGATCCCAGCAGGCGTATACCCGAGATCGATCCTCTGCTGAGAGGTACCGAGAAGCTGAACGCTGACCTGTCGCCCCCTCAAAAGGATGAAAATCCTAAAACTAGTCGAACTGCGACATCACGACCAATGGATGATAAGTGGTCACTCCCCTCAAACCAGCTAGAGGGAGATAGTCCATGCCCGGAGCATAAGTAATGAAGTTGTATGGTGAGCTAAGCCCCGAACACGGTAATATACTGAATGGATCTCTGATATCTGCCAAGAATGTGGACTAGGACAGAGCATCTATAAAATCTGATGGCTGAAAAGAGTATGACATAGCTACATCATGGGTAAAGCAGTACCCATGCCGTCTAAGAGTGCCAATAGGTCTCAAGTGTGACATGAATCACACATATAGCATGACTGAACTCGCAGTGAACACTCTTGTCAGATAAGTGCAGCAGTAGGATGCCGACCGCAGGGTCTTTGCTACAATCATAGGTACAATGGTACGACCCTCCCTGAGAGCTCTCACGGCCATGACAACTCCTATATCTATCTCATCTATATACCGCGGCATATACAAATATGACAACACACATAGCATCAGTACGTCAACTCTGGCCAAACGCCAATAATCCTCCGATGCGGTGAAATCCCCGGAATGTCGTGAATAGCTATCCTTCGAGCCAGATCTGTCGTACAGAAAATGTTGGGATATCACGTGGCCAGATGTCAACTCATCCTGTACCACTCTGCGCCTCATTCCTGTGAGAGTCATGAATCGTCTACTCATGTCTCCCAAAGCCGAATGCACGCAAGGTCTGTCTAAAGGTAGCATCGCCAAACGTGCATACTCCTCCAGAGTAGGAGTCAACTCATGGGTGCCGAATCGGAATACATGCCTACCCGGTAGCCAATGCTCTATCATCCCGTCCACAAATCCTGTGGGAACCTGAAAAGTCAAAAAGGTAATGGTATGCTGTAATAAATGATCTACAGTCACCCTGTCTAGTGGTGACATGCTATCATACCACGATCGCATACCCGATGCCACCACTGACGGTGGGGTATGATCTATATGGCTAACTGTCAAAGAAGACATCTGTGCGGGCCGTGTCATAAGACCATCCAGGGGTCAATGCCAAATATCTCTGGACATACATACATATGCATAACATGATACATGCATAACAGATAAAAGATGGCAATATGATATAGGGAATCAAAAAAATAGTGCATACATTCCTAAATATATCGTCATCTAATACATCATCTCTGTACAGCTACAAATACAAGGAAATGGGGCACAAACGCCCTACTACTGACAGAGGCCTATCAAAAGATATAGCGAGAATGGGGCACAGCCACCCAATGTCTAACAGAGGCCTATCAAAAGATATAATAAGAATACACATCAGAGGAAGATAATGGTGTCGATGTCCACATCATCAATCCTGTCCACCTGATGTAACTCCTTCTGAGTAACTGGATCTCTATCAATAGGGATGTCAGGCCTATATAAAGGAAGATCTGCACCGGCAAAATCGAATGGGTCACCTGAGGGGCCAGCACCTGAGCTAGAAGGATCAAATGAAGCCGCCTCTGCCGGATCTCTGCCCAAATGCCGAATAAATATGTGTGCCTGGTCCGACTGCTGGGTCAAACTATCAATCTGGGTCATATGAGTCGGATCTCAGACACAAGCTATCCAATCCGTCATCATCAAGGATCCTGGAACCATGTCCCCCATAAACTTTGTGGCGCGGAACTGAGCTCCAATAGTGCGAGGGGACCACCACCGATGGAACGTCTCTTGAGTACATGGACCCTCTAACAATGCAAAACCGTCACCCCCAACAAGGGGATATTAGTGACGGGTGACTGCGATACAGGCCAATAACGCCTGGCAGGAGGCAAGATCGGTATACGAATCTCCCCTGTGATGCTCCTAATAGCACACTCTCCTAAATAGAGCTCCCAGCCTCCATCTGTGAAGAAAAGAATTCTCCTGGTGGAAATCACATACTCGACTCTAGTCGGGTTTCCATCCTCAAAACCCACGGTCAGGTGTGCCCCAGAATAGGGAAGCCATGTGATGGTGTCGGTCTTTAGCAACTCCAGCTACATACAGTAATGAGTGAATCCCTCAGCTACAGGGACCTCTGGCAGAATCGAATGATGCCATCGTCGTTCTCGTGGATAGGTGTCTAAACCTAACACACTTATGGGACGCAAGCATGTAAGCCTCTCATAGGCCCAGAATTGCCAACACAAAGGCAAACATCTGCTGTCAGTTAACACTCTTAACCTATACATGATAAATGACAAGAGAAATACTCACCAGCAGAAATGGGTAAAATCCTAGCTAAGCCTCGGTCAAACCTTGTGAGCGCATACGTATGCCCTGGAGGAAATAGGCAAAGGTGTAGGAGCCCCAATCATACTCTCCAATACGGTCCACATCACGCGTGGTGCTGATCATAGTTATCTGTTATGAAGCAGCCTCAAATGATCATCAGGAACAATCGCCGCAGAACGCAATCCCTGATTCTGACATCATAAGGCATAGGCTCACTCAATAGCCCGCTCATAGCATCTACGCTCAAAGGACCTGAACGGACAGTCCTGCCTTTGAGCGCCACCGCCGGAACTCCTAATATGGATCTAACGGCAGTAGCGGTAATATTTTCCATGCAAGGCACTGACTCCCCTCCAAACTCCATACCTGTGATAAATTGCCAATCCATAGGCGTCATCATCACCTCACAATCTAGCAGATGGAGTGACTGAGTCTGATGAAACCATCGCTCAGACAATGCCCTGAGGTAACCCCAGGGACAACGACGGGGAAGAATGGAGAAGAATTCCCTAAATCCCCACTCATGCACTATCGCTCTATAGTCAGGATGAAACGCCTGATACATTGAGTGAATGTTGAACCAGTTCCCTCGAGACTGTGTAAAACCAGGAACCTACATGAAATGTAGTTCAACATCAAAAGCCTTTAATCCTCATCAATAGGAAAGAAGGAAGATCAAAGTCTAACGCCATACCTCGTTAACATGCAAATACATCGATGGATGTCTGCCCAAATCACCCAGCAACTCTTAGTTCACCACCTGAATGCTCAGAAGCTCCCTTTGAGGGATAGGTGCAGCAGGAGCGGGGTCCTCTATCGAAATATCTGCCTCCTCGTCCTCAATGTCTGGAACATCTACCTGGACAGGACGTATCACGGCCTCCACCAACCGACGAGGCTGTCTGACAGAACGGGGATGAGGCACTTCAGAAGCCCTCCGCCGTACGCCAGCAGTGGTCCTATAGGAACTGCTCAGCTGATCCGGATCCATAGTGTCTGGACAACAAGTCTCCAAATTACGTCAGAAATGGTGTGGTATTTCCTTACTTGGAGCTTTCTATAATGCATTTTATGACTATATTCATGCATGCATTTACTTTAACATATAATAGAGTTAAAATGCATGACTACCCAATGCCTACATTTGGAAAAATTTTGCCACCCCTTTGAAAATAGGACTATCCACATGCATACATGCATGTCTAGGTGGCCATTCAGTAGCACACCTGCCCCAAAGTTATATACATAATATATGCATTAAAAATTAAAATCATCATGCATCAGGCCAACCTCAATACTAGGAGTACTTTGTCTTCCTACCTTATGCTCATTGGACCTCAAATAGGACAAAAAATAGCAGAAAAAGGTGCCAATTTGACTATCTCAAAAGTCAAAAATTTTCACATCATTATGTTCAGCATGGTTTAATACTAACATTTACTATGTTGGAAATTTTTTATCTAGTCATTTGTGCATACATAATTGCTACTATGTGTTTAGATGCATTTCATGCGATAACTCAAAATCCAACGGACAGAAATGAGAGAAAGTACAGGCATATGTTACCAGGATAGTGTAGAACACTCGTACGGTGACAGAATTTACAGAAAGCAGCCCAAACTCAGCAGATCTGAAAGGGGCTCGCGTATTTTCCTTCGCGCAACAAGTTGAGATTGACTTGTGAGACCAACCAGCTAGAATTTATCATCTACGGTTGGCCGCAGGCCCATCTGCGGCTGCAGCAGGTGCACCTGCGGGTCCCATCCCTCTGGGTCGGTCCAGTTCGAGTTGCAAAGGAGTTCTTACAAGCTGAAAAGGCCAAATCACGGATAAAAACGCTACGCGATTGAGCAGAATAGCCTAAAACTCTAGTTTTTCTAGATCCAACTGTGGCTTCCTTTTCATCCATTGGTATTCGCCCGAACACAGGGTTTACTATACCGATGATTCAAGTCTGTGCATACCACATTCGGCAATACCGTATAGAGGTCCGATGCTGTCAGCGTAAGGTTGTCACCCCAATCTTTTCACACAAGCTAATCCCCGACGGGGGTTACAACGTGAAATCCCCAGCGGTGGTTACAACGCATGCTCATCCATTGACACACAAATCAACGGAGGTCAAGCTGCCTTGACATTATTACAATCGATAGCGATTTAAACCTATCAGAGCTCTGAAGCTATTCGAGGTTTTCACACCCGACCGCTCAGATCCCCAGCGGGGGTCACAAAGCAATGTTCCATTGATTCACACATCGGCGAAGGTCAAGCAGCCTTGATAGTATATCCCACATGATTTTTCAGCCGTTGATTCACATGCTGGTGAAGTACACGTCAACGAAGGTCAGGCATCCCTGACAACATTTGCTGTTGGAAGTAAACCTAACAGAATCTTGGCATATTCTGGCAATACTAACCAGGAGAGGTCAATGTTATCAAAGAGGATAGATGATGGAATATGTTATACACATCCTCAAACAGATCAAGCTTTATCCCCACAGATCTCTTACACATAAGAGGTACATCTGCATAATCAAGTCATTATCCAGGAAGGTGGTGATAACTCCAACATCAACATCCTACCAAAATTAGATTACACATCAAATCTGGTCATTATTGCCAATCCCCAGTTGAAGCAACAGGGAGCCAACAATCATCCCTAGCGTGTTGGGCTACAACCCCGTACACATGCATCGTACATTTGCATCATGTTGTTATTCATAGTACCATGTTCGTCTTGTTACGTTTCAAGTGTCTAGGATTCTTTATCCTACCCATGCATCGCCATGCATGAGTATGATAAAGAGGGGCATCTGTAGACACTCAAAATTTTCTGTACACTTGTCACTAACATTGCAGGAGGAAAGATTCGTCTTTTAAGAAGGAACCTTGAAAGACAATCCATATCCATGCCGGATACTACCGAAAGTTCAACATCAACCCCGGATCGCAATCTGGGAGTAACAATTCCAATCTTGGAGATA
Source organism: Panax notoginseng (assembly GCA_016801055.1). NCBI lineage: Eukaryota > Viridiplantae > Streptophyta > Magnoliopsida > Apiales > Araliaceae > Panax > Panax notoginseng. The sequence continues at coordinate 87,280,406 of CM029019.1, forward strand.
ACCCCGAGGTATGCAAATCAATACCGGAACACACACCGGAGAAGACCGATTAATCTCGGAGATAACCCCAAGGTATCCAGTCTCAGTCCCAACCATGGGAATAGCCACCAACCTTGGTGATAACCCCAGGGAACGCAAGTTCGGCGATAACCCCATAAATGCTTTTTACAAGTGCGACCAACTTCAATCTCAGTGCTCACAGCGAGATACACTATACCAGCCTGGCGATAACATCGGGAAGACATGCACACCTCAAAGATGACAATGAGGACCTTCAATAAATTACAACACTGCAATCTCAGCAAAGCTGAGCAACGTCTGCTTTATCAGCCCAATCCGGCGATAACACCGGTGAGGGGCAACATCGTCATCTGACCAACACGATGCCACACCACGTCATTTCAACATATCTACGCAACAATGTCCCACAAGACTAATCAATCCCGAGTGACTATTGTACAGGGTAACGGATGAAAGTTGAAGCCTGAAGACTGGAGGGCACCGTCCCATCTTCAATGACTATGCACAATAGGTCATGTATACCTCTAACGATGCCCGGATTGCACTTCTGAAAGTTTGAGTGGACATTACAGTGCCCGAGTGCATGTACTTCGAGACGACCATAGCCGAAAAACCCGGGCCCACCCGGGTTGCCTCTGGTACACCTGTAGCTCTGCCGCAGATATACCTGTGGCTCCACCCTCTCTAAATAGAGGGCTTGGGGTGGCCATTTTGTAAGAGAAAACGACGAGAAAGCCCTGCCCAATTTGCTCTACACTCATCTCAGGTAGTGTACCTTTCCCTTTTAAACACCTGTGAGCTCATATATAGCCCTTTTGTACCTACAAAAGTCTGTGTTTACTCACTCTAAAGATATAGAAGTCTTCTTTGACAGCCCACTGTAAGCCTTCTTACACACTTTAGAGTCCTTCTCTTCATCTTTGCACACACCCTTCTACACGTTGAGAGTCGTGTTGCTTGCTTTTGCCCAGACTTCGGTCCGTGGTTTCATTTTAGTATATATATATATATATATATATATATATATATATATATATATATATATATTTACATATATATTGACTAACATTATTGAGTTATGCATCGATTGAGCCTAGACTTCGGTTTGGAGCGTTTACATGCTTTAATATATGTATATATATATATATATATATATATATATATATATATATACTTATATATATTATCTGTGGTCGAACTCTGTTCGATGAGCCTGAATTTTACATCCGGAGCGTTTACGTGCTTTAATATATATATATATATATATATATATATATATATATATATATATATATATATATATATATATATATTAACTGTGGTCGAACTCTGTTCGATGAGCCTGGATTTTACATCCGGTGCATTTATTTGCTTTTATATAAATATATATATTTACATATCGTCCCGCCTGGAGTTTTCTCAGTGGCGGTTGATAGCTTTTACAGCTTTATTTATATTTCTGATCCCCCATGTAGGTGCTTCGTGGTTAATGATCATGTATGTATGTATATATATATATATATATATATATATATATATATATATATATATATATATATTTACAGCTTTTATATATATACCTACTTACTGCGTTTATATCAATTGCGGCATCATGTGAGCCTAGGAATCATGTGATCACAGATTCAGTCCTCTAAATCTAGATTCAGTTCCCGTGATGGACCTTTTTAGCTGTAAGCAGCTCGTAAATATATCTGTGATATTTGGATTCCTTTAGATGGTTTTCATACCCACGAGGAATTCAACACCTTTTTGTAAAGTATTTTCGTACGGATGCTTCGCATCTGTCAAATAAAATTAATACAGCCGAATACAGAATAAAATAGGAGTGTAAAAGGTCTCAATTACTATTGAGCATCAGGGTTTGAAAAATCTCTTTTATAAAACGTCACTGCCATATCTTGCTTAAAATTGAATTTTTACATAAAATTCAAACCCTGTGTATATAGGTGCGAACGAGGCCTCACACTACTTCCAAATAACAGCACATTGACCCACACACACACATTCAGATAACAGTTTCTTGAAAAGAGGTGGTCACCGTGGTAACACGGATGTCTGGGGGTGCCTAACACCTTCCCTCCGCATAACCAAGTCCCCAGACCCATTTACCAGTGTCACATCACTGGGTCAATGTGCAAACCTTTTCTCAGTTGTGTTGGTACAACCATTTAAAAAACCAACTGGCGACTCTTATAGTTCAATCGTCGACATTATACATGTCGGACCTTTTTCACTTGGTTTTTCAAACAAATCTCACCTAAAATGAGAACACCAAAGAACAACTAACGGAAAGGGACAATTAAAAATCCCGACGTCGACATCTATAATACGCAGTAAAATTCATATAACACAATTACTACTCAGTTTCGAACTCATAACCGAGTTTAACAATTAGGGTTTAATAACACGATATGAGGGTTATGACATAATTTACCATATTTGGCCCACCATTATCAGTCTACAGATATACATTACATATTTATGGCACTGAAAAATTAAAATATAATTAATATTATATTTTTATTCTCATCCTTTGATAAAAATCTAAATTTAGGGTTTGGATTCTATATTTGATTTATCCTTCATATGCAACATCAATAATTATGCTAAAATAATTAACTTAAATATTCTGAACAATTTCATATTATAAAATATTTATTATTATAATTCTAATAATCATTTCATATGTTATTTAAATAATATAAAATCATATTTTTATGGAAAATAATTAATAAAACATTTATGCTTACAAAAATTAATTACTATCAGAATATAATTTGTAATGATCAGAAATTCTAAAATTATTTATAATTTTTCATGTACTAAATATATTTGTATTTATCATACACAATACTAGACACTTATTCTCATCATTGAGATAAAAAAAAATTATTTGCAAAATTTCTTATTTATTTTATATTAAAAATATCGGGTTATTACATTCACTCTCCCTTATAAGGATTCCGTCCCCGGAATCACCGTTTTAAAACTCATACATACAGGGGTACATAACATACACAATCATTGCAAGTAGATCTCGATCATATTTGATCGAACAAATCTTTATCTATTCAACATAAAGCTTGTATGTCTCATTAAACGGAAGTTTGATTTCTAAAAGAACTCAAATTCCTCCCTCAAAATTTTTTTATAAAATAATTTGCTATATATAGGAAAATCAAATATATATACACGAAAATAAAAGTTATTCAAATAATACTTGGAATTTCATTACCAATTGCCACAGTATCCTGGACCGACATGTTGAAGACTCTCGCGGTTGGTTTGTTGGCTGAAGTCGGTCCTGTGATTGCCATAGTCCCGCTGCCTTTTCCCGTGGTTACACTCACTGCCTCCATTTTCCTCTTTGGACAATCCTTCACCTTATGTTCAGTCGATCCACATATAAAACACCCACTGTTCATCTTTGGGTTGGGGCAGTTAGGAGAGATATGGCCCTCCTGCCCGCACTTATAACATACAAACTTACCCTTCAGACACTCACCAGAGTGATTCTTCCCGCAATTTTTACACTGCATAGTATGTTTCTTCACACCTTCCTGCTTCACCTGAATATTCCCAGAAAAATTCCCCTTTCTTTTCTCACCCCTATTTCCACTATTACCTTCCACCTTCACAGCTCATCCTCCCTTCTCTTTGCTCTTCTTCTCCTTGTTGTAGAGGCTCATGGCCTCACTCCCCTCCTCAGCTATGATAGCCTTTTCCATGAGTGCTGTAAAAGTATTGATCTGCAACACCGCCACCTTATTGTAGAGCCAGGATTTTAAGCCCAGCTCAAACCTCCTTGCCTTCCTAGCCTCCGTATCAACTTGATGTGGAGCAAACCTAGCCAACTCATTAAACTTTGCGGCATACTCCGTAACAGTCATGTTCTCCTACTTTAATTTCAAAAATTTAACCTCCATTCTAGCCTGCATGCTAGCTGAGAGGCAGTTTTCGAAAAACAAAGTCTTTAACCTAGCCCAAGTAACTACTCCTTCTCCTGCCATCGCTTGATTTGCCTCCCACCAAAAGTTAGCCTCCCCCTTCATCATATAAGTGGAAAAAGAGGTCTTTTGCCCCTCATCTACCCTAGCAATTACGAATGCCTTTTCTATCTCGTTAATCCATGTCTAGGCTTCTATAGGGTCAGCTGATCCCCTGAACTCTGGTGGTCCTACTACCTTGAAGTCTTTAAATTTTGTCAAGCGATTGTCTGCCTGGTTCCCTGCAGCTGGCATTCCTTGCTGCATAGCCTGAGCTACCATGTTCACAAAGTTTTGCATCGGGTCTTGCTGTTGTCCCTCAGCGTTGTTGACAGATTTTTCTACCCTTTGATTTCGTGTTCGACGTCTTGGCGGCATTATCTGATTAAATAAAATCATAAATTTAACTCATATTCTAAACCTTATGATATAAGTTTAATATATTAAACTTGGTTCATTACTAAAACATAGATTCATATTTATTAATTCCAAGTACTTTACATAACGCAACACATACTGCTATCTCTACAAAAGTCGGGATTTATAGCCTTGACTAATACAAAAGTTGGGAAAATTACATTACTCATGTACATTATCAAACATACATAATCAACTACTAATCCTACTTTTTTTCTAAGTCACTATCTTTTCTCTTTCTTTTCCCCTTCTTGGTCGGAGCTGCGAATGGTATGTTGCTTGTGGCTCCCATATGATCAATTTGGATTTTAAGCTTATCTTGTTCTTTTATTGTTTCTATTAACGCCTAACGCAATTGACTATTTAGTAGCTTTTCTATTTCCCATAGCTTCTCCAGAGAAGAAACCTTATTCCTCAGATCCTGCACTTCCGTTGATGCTTGATCAGCTTCAACTTTAGTGTCCGTATCACTATCTGTCAACTCCAACATCTCTGGATCTGGTACTCCATTTTCCAATACCACCACCTCATCCGAGTTAGTTTCATTGTAAGCCTCTATTTCAGCTATTGGCTTTGATATTAGCTCGTGTGTATGGATTTGATCCTCCTTCATGCTATACGCATATAGCAAGCCTTTTCCACCAGACATCTACACACATAAATTATCCTGATTAGCATATAGTATATACACATAACAAACAATAGTTTTATAAAAGTTATCTTTTATTTTGTTTAACAATGAATTAATTCAATTCATCTCCTTTTAAACTCTATATGAGTTATTTGTATTTTCAACGTTTCCCTCTGTCCTAAGGTTATAGCCTAAGGTCGATCCCACCTAAGGTTTCTAACCCCAAAGCTTTGATACCAACCTATGACGCCCCCAAATTCAGGTACTTGAAACCCGAACTCGATGCTTCACGATACCATTTCTATAAGCGGAATAATAGTAATAATAATAACAATAATATAAAATTCAAACTATATTTACATATGCATCAAAGTTTACTCCCAGGTACGAAACCTTTAAACATTCATTACATCATAGATAATAAGTAACATTGTCTTAATAAACTTTAACTATTACACAAAATATTATAAATTTCATTCGAACAGCTTTCCTTTCCCCTTGTTCTTGTATGAGCCTTCGGGTTGATCATACTTAACTGAAAACATTTAATTTAAGCAAGAGTGAGCATTTGAGTGCCCAACAAGTGATAACAATTATAAATATTACCTGAAAGGGTTAAATGTTTTCTTTGTACTACCCTTCTACAACAAGTTAATAGTTATGAAGTAATCTGAACCGATAATAATAACATAACAACTCTCTATCAAAATTTTGAAACTACGTAATGACTATAATTAGGGTTAAGGTGACATACTATGAACATTGTTTTCTATTTTTGAATAGGTTTAGCAGAACTTCATCTGCAAATCGTCATAACTTACGGGCACGGGGGTGATCAGCCCGTTATGCCCTGTATTGATCAATACTACATGTAAGAACGATAGTATCGTTCACTCTGTCCACCTTGGGTGCATAAAAAGTTTTCCTGTTTACGAGATGTTCATACCTATCGGGTTCCAAACTAAAAGTCTTATCTTGTTCAACAATAATCTATAATTCAACATATATATATATATATATATATATATATATATATATATACACACACGGTAATTAACAAAGGTTTATCAGCATATGATTAAATACAATGATTATCCAAGTGGGAACACTTGTATAACCATTTATAGAAATTAACGAACATAATATATGTATCTGAATTACCATATACTAACATGTTGATAATCAATGAGCGTATATAGTATAGGGTTAATAATTTGTACAGTAATAATATAATTCTGAAACATTCTTACTCATGCCCATTGCATAAAGGAAATACAAAGGTAAGATACTTGCCTGAGCTGCTTACTGTCGACTTCGGGATTTTTAGTTGTCCCTTTCCGTTACTTGTTCTTTGGTGTTCTCATTTTAGATGAGATTTGTTTGAAAAAATAAGTGAAAAAGGTCCGACATGTATGATGTTGACGATGGACTGTTAAGAGCCGCCAGTTGGCTTTTTAAATGGTTGTACCAACACAACTGAGAAAAGGTTTGCACATTGACCCAGTGATGTGACACTGCTAAATGGGTCGGTGAAACCGAGATTCATTAAGGTCCGGGGACTTGGTTATGCGGAGGGAAGGTGTTAGGCACCCCCCGACATCCGTGTTACCACGGTGACCGTCTCTTTTCAAGAAACTATTATTTGAATGTGTGTGTGTGTGTGTGTGGGTCAATGTGATGTTATTTGGAAGCAGTGCGAGGCCTCGTTCGCACCTATATACACGGGATTTGAATTTTATGTAAAAATTCAATTTTAAGCAAGATATGGCAGTGATGTTTTATAAAAGAGGTTTTTCAAACCCTGATGCTCAATAGTAATTGAGACCTTTTACACTCCCATTTTATTAAGTGTTCGGCTTGATTGATTTTATTTTACAGATGTGAGGCATCTGTATGAAAATAATGTACAAAAAGGTGCTGAATTCCTAGTGGGTATGAAAACCATCTGAGGAAATCCAAACATCACAGATAAATTTACAAGCTGCTTACAGATGAAAAGATCCATCACGGGAATCGAATATAGATTCAGGGGACTGAATCTGTGATCACATGATTCCTAGGCTCACATGATGTCGCAATTGATATAAAAGCATTAAGCAGGTATATATAAAAGCCGTAAATATATATATATATATATATATATATATATATATATATATATATATATATATATATATATATACATACATGATCACCAGCCACGGAGGAAACCCCAGGGGGGACGAAATGTACAAAAAGCTGTAAAAATGGTCAACCACCACGAAGTAAACTCCAGGTGGGACGAAATATATATATATATATATATATATATATTATATATATATATATATATATATATATATATATATATATATATATAAAAGCATGTAAACGCACCGAATATAAAATCCAGTCTCATCGAACAAAGTCCAACAACAGTTAATATATATAAGTATATATATATTAAAGCAGTAAATGCTCCGGATGTGAAATCCAGGCTCACCGAACAGAGTTCGATAGCAGTTCATATATATAATTATATATATAAGAAAGCCATTAAACGCACCAGACATAAGTCTAGGCTCATCGAACATAGTTCGACCACAGTTCATATATATATATATATATATATATATATATATATATATATATATATATATATATATATATAGAAAAGTAAATAAACGCTCCAGACTGAAGTCTAGGCTCAATCGAGGCATAACTCGATAATGTTATCGAGGCATAACTCGAGGCATAACTCGATAATGTTATATTTATTGGACTTGACATTCACTGTATTTTTAAAAATTTCCAGATTTGGAAAATCATCAAATCTGAGCCTCTAGATGTTATGGATCTAACATCTAGCAACCCAGATCATCATTATATACCACAAACAACATATTTTAACACTTAATCATAACATCTAACACAAGATCAAAAAGTTAAATTTCTAAATTAGGGTTTACCTCTTTATGCTCCAATTCTGATTTCTATGCTTTTGATTTGATGTTAGTGTTCATGGGGATTGATTTAGGACTGATCTAAAACTATAATTTCGTGGGTTTGGTCTTGAGAGAGTATGGCTAGGTATAAGTGAATAATTTAGGGCAAAATGAGCACTTTCTCTCTCTAGAATCTATATGTATATCAAATGGCTGCAATGAACTTGTAATGGCTGATCTTGTGTTGTTAATCTAGCTCATAAGTAGGTCTAGGGTAGGGTGGCTGGCCAGATTTGCAAAGATTTGGCTAGCAATAATTTAACAAATAAGACAAAAGGGTAAAATGGTAATTTTATTTTAATCTCAAGGGTATTCTTGTCCAAGGTACTTGAATCTAGGGTTTAATCACTAGATATTAAATCTTAAAGTTTCCCAAATAATTACTAAGGTTTGAAAAATTAAAATTAAAGTGTAATAAAATTTCAATTAAAATACACTAATTTAAAATTAGGGGTTTTAATAAAAAAATAGGGTTTTTAAATTAGGGTTCTTTAATATTATTAGGGTTCCCAAATTAACAATTAGGGTTTTTTAATTATCAATATGATTTACTAAAACAATAATTAGGGTTTCTAATTTTAGCAAATTAGGGTTTTTAAATAATAATTAGGGTTTTTCTTAATTACAGAAATTCTATAATACACAGTAAAATTCATATAACACAATTACTGTTCAGTCTCGAACTCATAACCGAGTTTAACAATTAGGGTTTAATAACACGATATGAGGATTATGACATAATTTATCATATTTGGCCCACCATTATCAGTCTACAGATATACAGTACATATTTATAGCACTGAAAAATCAAAATATAATTAATATTATATTATTATTCTCATTCTTTGATAAAAATCCAAATTTAGGGTTTGAATTCTATATCTGATTTATCCTTCATATGCAACATCAATAATTAAGCTAAAATAATTAACTTAAATATTCTGAACAATTTTATATAATAAAATATTTATTATTATAATTCTAATAATCATTTCATATGTTATTTAAATAATATAAAATTATATTTTTATGAAAAATAATTAATAAAACATTTATGCTTACAAAAATTAATTACTATCATAATATAATTTGTAATAATCTAAAATTCTAAAATTATTTATAATTTTTCAGGTACTAAATATATTTGTATTTATCATACACAATACTAGACACTTATTCTCATCATTAAGATAAATAAAAAAAATCATATGCAAAATTTCTTATTTATTTTATATTAAAAATATCGGGTTATTACATTACATAGCACGACAACTCAAAGATTATGAGAAGATGTATCCTACTCATGACTTAGAGTTAGCCGCTATAGTTTTTGCCCTGAAAATTTGGAGGCATTACTTGTACGGGGAGAAGTGTGAGATATATATTGATCACAAAAGTCTAAAATATATTTTTACACAGAAGGAGTTAAACTTAAGGTAGAGAAGAGGGCTCGAACTAATAAAAGATTTTGATTATGAAATCTTACATCATCCCGAAAAAGTCAATATATATATATATATATATATATATATATATATATATATATATATATATATATATATATATATATATATATATATATATATGTGTGTGTGTGTGTGTGTGTGTGTGTGTGTGTGTGTGTGTGTGTGTGTGTGTGTGTGTGTGTGTATTTATGTGGTAAATAAAACTATATTTGTTACATAAATATTTACAAATAATTTTATTTTAGAATTATTAATTTCTATAAAGTATATTCTTATAATAATTAATTTATAGTAGAAATGTTTTTATTAACTATGTTCCATGAAAATATAATCATATATTATTTAAATAATATATGAAGTGATTTATAGAATAATTATAATAATTATTTTATTATATGAATTATAGTACAGATTATTTAGTTAATTATTTTACCTTAATTATTAAGGTTAAATATAAAGAATAAATCAGATATGGAATCCAAAACCCTAATTTTGGATTTTTATCAATGGATAAGAATAATAATATAATAATAATATATTTTGATTTTTCAGTACTATAAATATATAGTGTATGTTTGTGGACTGGCAATGGTTGGTCAAGTATGTTGTGTCATGACCAAACCCTAGTATTAATTTATTTCACCCTATTGTGAAATTCAAATGAAAAATTCGAGACGTGTTATGTGGTATATGATTTATATTGTAAGTGTTAATGTCAATTATAGAAGACCCTAATTAGTAATTAAAAACCCTAATTTGAAACTCAATTATGAGTTAGAAACTATTATGTAATTGTGTTAAATGAATTATGTTACGTATTATAGAATTTAAGGTTAATTAGAAAAACCCTAATTACTATTTAGAAATTTTAATTTCTAGAAACCCTAATTTCATACTTAGTAAATCTAATTTGCTAAATTGGTAACCCTAATTGATTTGAAACCCTAATTCAAAGGCCATTTATGACTTTAAGAATTTGTTAGGTAGTTATGTAATCATGATAATGTTTGTAATGACCGGTATTAAAAGTATTAACCCTAGATAGGGAGAATCTTAATTGTTTTCGAAACCCTAATTTTTTTAAAGGGTATAAATCCTTATTATTGATTTTTTTCTAAATTATAAACTCTAATTGCTAATTAGGCACGCTTCATGATAATTAGTAAAACATAAACCTAATTATCAAGTCTATGTGATTAGAAAACTTAATTAATTAAGAAACCTTAATTTTGTATTTTAGAAACTAAAATTTTATTATTTTATTTTATGTTTTTTTACAAACCCTAAATTAGAAATTTTAGAAATTATTTTTTTAAACCCTAAAAGGGCTCAAACCCTAAACCCAACCCTAAACCCTAAGGGTTTGACAAGTTACAATTTTGCCATTAAAATGATTTACCAAAAGACCAAATTGCCCTTTTGCAATTCTTTATTAGGATGGAGTGTAAATCTTGTCATATATGTGGTAGCTTACCAACTCTTGACAGCCATGTGCTGAGAACTTCAACATATCAGCCATATATTTCATCTATGTGCATTGTATCCAAGCATATATATAGATAAGGAGAGAAAAAAATGTTACATTAAAGCCTCTTTTGCTCACAATACTCATCCTTGACTCTCTCTCTAAAACCTCCAGATTTCTTTGCTAAATCAGTCACAAAATAAAGCCCCACTAACACCTATAGCAAATCAGAAAGTCAGAATCAAGAAATTGTTCAAGAAAGGTATAAAGCCTAAGCCAAAATTTTAATCATGTATGCTATGTTAGATATGGTGTTTTTATGTTTAATCATGTTGTATAAGGTGTTAATCAATGATCTGGGTTGATAGATGTTAGATCCATAACATCTATGGGCTCGGATTTGATGATTTACAAAATCTGAAAAATTTTTAAAACAGTGGTCAGACAACGAATGTCAGTGCCTCTAGATCTTTGTGTGTTAAGTGTTATGTGTGTTTTATGTTATGGATATCTTCTTTGTCATGTGGACTATGATCTTGAACTGAAAATAGGGTCAAATCGTGTCTAGATCGTAAGATATAAGCGGTCAAAGTGAGTTGACCGAGCACGAATTCTGGAAATCTGGGTAAACCTAGAATCCCATAATTTCTGACAACGTTTTGTAAGAATTAGATCTGGCTTCTGATAAGGTTTCTGGCCATGTTGTTGTACTCCATTTTTATACTGACATGTAGGGTACATGACCATGCATCTATAACACTTAGATCGTGTTTATAATAAAAGATATTTCGGGTCAAAGTAGGGTTGACCGGCTGTTTTGTCTTAAATCTGGAAAACCCAGATTTCTTCATGAGCTATTTGTTCTGACAACTTTTGACCAGCTTAAATCTTCCTCTGGTGATGTTGTTTGCTTAATATAGTGAATGATAATTGTAGCCTGTAATCTCTACTTCAAAATCGTACTCTTATAACACACTGAGTAAACACAGAATCAAAGTTAAGCCTCAAAAGTGGTAGAATGAACTGTTCTTCAAATCTGGAAAACCCAGAAATAGAAGAACAGCGTCTGACAATTTTTCCAGGGCTTGGATCTCACTTATGTTATGATGTTTGGCCATGTTTGTTATTTAATCGTGTAGTCTTGTTCGTATACTACAATATCTGACTAAGATCAAGCCCAGAAACCTCATAGATTGAAAGTAATCCATGGTCAAAGTAGGCACCTTTATCACTGACTATCAGTGTTCTTGAGCCTCAAGAACACCAACAGTGACGCTTAATGTCGCTAAAGACCAATAGAGACGGTTTCTATTTATTTGATTTTCTGATTTTTCGGAAATTATTTAAAAACTTGCTAAAAATAGTTTTTAATTATTAAAAATACAAAATAAATTCAAATTTTTTTTTTTAAAATCTAAAAATTAATTTTTAATTATTTTGAATATATTTCATAAATATTTAATATTTTTTGCAATATTAAAAGTATTTAATTTATTTAATGTTAATATTAAATAAATTATTTGAAAATAATTTTATTACATGAAAAATCATTTAAAATTATATTATGGTATAAGAAAATAATTTAAGTTATTTTGATAACTTTTAATATTTTGTGATGAATTTTATTTATTAATTAATATTAATGGTAATTAAAGTTAGTTAATAAATGTATTAAATAAATGATGAAAAATAGATTTAATGATTTAAAAATTATATAAAAATTATATGATGGTTATAAAAATATTTTAAGTTATAAAATATAACTTTTGATATTTTGTCATGAAAAATATTAATATTTTAATATTAATGATATTAGATTTATTTAATACTTATATTAAATAAATTAGTTTAAAAATGATTTTTATATTAGAAAAATAATTTTAAATGAAAATAAAGTGTTTAAAGATATTTTAAGTTATAAATTATAACTTTTGATATTTAAAGGATAATCTCATTAATAATTTAATATTAATGATATTAATTTAATAATAAATGATATTAAGTTTATTTAATTATATTAAATAAATAGTTTTAAAATGATTTTATTTATTTAAAAATCATTTAATAAGGATATTAATGAATTAAAAATATTTTAAGTTATAAATAATGACTTTAAATATTTGATAAATAATACATTAATACTTTAATATTAATTATAATTATTTAAAAATAATTTTAATTCTTTTAAAAATCATTTAAGGGTAATAATAATACTTTAAAAATATTTTGAGTTATTATAAATAACTTTAATATTTTGGCAATGATTTCATTAATAATTTAATATTAATTAAATATTAATGATAATAGAATTGTTTAATATTTAAATCATTTAATAATGATTTTGGTGTTTGAAAATTCATGATAAATTATAATAAATGTTTTAAAATTATTATAAGTCATTTAAAAATAATATGACTGATACTTATAGATATTGAGCAACAGGATAGAGTCTTAGACTCGATATTTACCCGATAAAGTCGTCGTTACACCGATATGTTCAGAAATTAATCTAAAATTAGATATTTTGATTAAATATGTATTTATTTGTGATTCAATAGTTGTGGAACATATGTGACAATGTGATTAGGTTATGTGTTGACTGCAATAAGCAGTGCTATATATTATAGTATGTTATTCTAATCGATCAAATGATCTTATTACTGATAGGTGATGTATAAAGATAGAACTAAGTTATGAACTGTAAGCAGCGCACCAGGCAAGTATCTTACCTTTACATTTTCTTTATGCAATGGACATGAGTAAGAATGTTTTTAAACTATATTATTACTGTACAGATTATTAACTTTATATTATATACGCTCATTGAATATCAACATGTTAGTATATATAACAAGGGTGAGCAACAAGTTTGCCCCGTAAGTTAAGACATACAGTAAATGTATATGAATAAATAACAAGTCTTCTCATATTCTATACAACAATAATCTGAATATGAAAGAGTACAACGCTTTCAAAGTTTCTACGATATTCTATTGAATAATCAAGAATCAATTCTACGCAATAACAAAGTGGAATGTTTTCCAGATTTATGCTGAGTGATCACAAAAGATCTAGAACTTCTCTTCTCGGGTATCTATCAAAGATTTATTTTGATACATACGTAGGTGTATCAGATAACCATAAAGATTAAATCATACCCATCTGCAAGTACTTAGAGCCGGCCAACTCCTTTTATCCTATATTATGCATAATACTTAACAGTGCGTAATGGCCGAATATACGACCTAAAATGTTCCCTTTATATAAAAGGTTATTCTTCTCAGTCTTTGAGTCAGAATTTGATTTAACAACGAAATGCAATGATTTCAATATCTAATCACTTCTCTTCTCAAAACCGATCAAGTTTTCTTTTTCGATCTAGCCGATACATCTGGCATTGATCTATCAATAATAATTAAATTATCTTCTCTTCTCTTCTCGAACCAATCTAGTTCTAACAAATATTCGTCTAGCCAGAATAATTAGCTAAAACAGTTCTCAACATAATTCGATAATAAACATGAATTATCTGTACTGTCAATATTAGCTTCTACGAATTTAAATATCCAACAACAGTTATTCTACGAATATATTTTCAGAATCAGTAATTCAGTTTGAATTATTAAATATGCACTAACTGCAAATAATCAACAATAAATCCCTGGACGTGGTATAATTAATAATAATTAACCACTATAATAACTGAATAATATTAACTCAAGATTGAGTTAGGAAACTTGCCTTCCGCGTTGATTACAGCTACACAATAAACTTATCTGCGTTCGTAAGACCTATAACCAATAATATCGGTCTCACAATTAGCACAATATTTCATAAAACGTAACACTGTATTCTACAGTCAAACTTCTCCCAGACACATTACCACATATTCACATAAGTGTTTATAACATATATAAACACTTAACAAGTTAGACTATTTCAGTCTAGTTGGACTTCGGTCCATTCTCGGTGTTCTGGTCACACTATCTGACAATTAACACAGTTATTGTCAATTAATTTTGGTCTCTAAGCTTCAATATTATATTGGATAAGTCAAATATCATTTATAATATTTTTCAGAAGCTTTTAATAATTTATAAACAATTATTATAATTTGTAATAATTTTTTAAACACTAAAATCATTTTTAAATGATTTAATTATTAAATAATCTTATTATTATTAATATTAATATTTAATAATATAAAAATATTAATGTTATACTTGTCAAAATATTAAAGTTATTATTAATAACTTAAAATATTTTTAAATCAACAAAATTCCACGTAAATGATTTTTAAAATAATTAAAATTATTTTTAAATCATCACCATTAATATCTAAATATTAATGAAATTATTATCCAAATATTAGAAGTCATTAATTATAACTTAAAATATTTTTAAAACATTTTTCTCATTTTTAAATGATTTTTAAATCAATAAAATCATTTTTAATTTATTTATTTAATATAATAATTAAGTAAATCTAATATCATTAATAATAATTTATTAATTAAAATTCTTCAAAAATATTAAAAGTTACATTTTATAACTAAAAATATATTTAGATACATTATTCTTATTTAAAATAATTTTTTATAATATTAAATAATTTTTCTTTAATTTATTTAATATACTAATTAAATAAATTAAATACCTTTAATATTTAAATAATTATAAATATTAAAGAAAAATATTCCAATTGGTAAAAAATTATTTTTCAGAATTTAAAATAATTTTTAAAACTATTTTTAATAATTTTTATAATTTATTTTTATTTTTAAATAATTTCCAAAAATTCAGAAAATAATTATATTAAAAATCATCGCTATAGGGCTTTAGCGACACAAAGCGTCGCTGTTGGTGTTCTTGAGCTCAAGAACACCGACAGCTTCGTTATCAACATGTCATGTTTGACCAGCTGAAATGCTCGGTTTAAAATCGTTTCTAGGCTAACTTAAGGTTCAATATCGTAGTACACATATAATACTACAACTATAACTCATTAACAGAGTCATAACGCAATAACACAGCAAGATCAGGCCTTTCAAAATGACTGTCAGACTGCTCCTGGGCTCGATTTATTCTATGTCCCAGTTATCCAATGGCTCGAGTTTTGGTTCAAACATGGAGTATTAATGACAAGAAACACGTAAGAATCAACAGATAGTTTAAACATTAACACTCCTACTAGATTAATCCCGGTCAAACCCTGTCAGAATCATGGTTCAACCTATTTCTGGGTTTTCCAGAAATGGTTTCCATGTTCGACATGCTCAGTTTGACCGTCCACTATGTCCCACATGTTTGTTGTTTAAGAGATCTAAAAGTATATATCTTCTAAAGTACATATTACAGGCTATAAATTAGTTACCAAAACATCAACCAACAATCATCAAAGCTGTCAGATCTGGGCCGTTCAAAAGTTGTCAGACGCTGATCTTACCCTTTCTGGGTTACCCAGAAAGTTCATGGTCATGCCCGGTCAACAGGTTTTGACCATGAATAACTTCAAATCCAGACATCATATGATACTGCTTCCACTTGCGGATTAAAGACCCCATACCAGGCTACTAATTACAACTTTAAAACATCAAAAACAATAAACAAACAATAATCTGTGGCTCCTGACATTAGCTTGCCAGACCACAAATTTTGTTCTTGGACATATTTTGAAAAACATCATTTTAAGGCACTTTGATGCTATGGATATATGTTTGATCATCATAGATCAACATAAAACATCCTCTAGTAAAGATATAAACACATAAACACAAAATCTTTCTTAGCATTTAAGATCAAAAGGTGAACTAGGGTTTATACCTCTCTTGTTCCAATCTTGATCTATGATCTCCTTAGTTAACCTTGATGTTTCTAGTGTTTATTTTGTGACTGAAATGTTGGAGAAATTCAGAGGTTTTGGAGAGAGAAATGTATGTTGAGAGCTTGAGTGCAAATGACCAAAATTTAGTACATTTTCTCTCTCTCTTCTCTTATATATCAAGATATATTGCTAGATCTGATGCTAGATGTCAAATGGAGGCTGATTGCTGAGTTTTTTAATGTCACAAAGTCAAGTAATTTGGTCACCAACTAAAGTTGCTAGCACATTTTGCAAGTTACATATTAAAATATGCTTAAAAGGGCATTTTGGTCTTTTTCAATATATTTTTAATAGCATACTTGACAATTGCACAAAACCTTAGGGTTTAACCTTAAGGTTTTAAAATACTAACTTTCTAAGATTTTCTAAATTAGGGTTTTAAATTAGAAAATTAAAATTTTGAAACTAAAATTAGGTTTTCCTAATTAAATTAGGTTTTCCTAATCACATTAGTGTTTAATAAATATATTAGACCTTCCAATTAGGATTAGGGTTGCCTAATTAGGGTTTAGAAATCCCGAATATGAAATTAGGGTTTTAGTTAGAAAATATAAAATTTCTAAATTATAATTAGGATTTGTAAAATAGAAATTAAGATAACTAAAATATAATTAGGATTTTCTAATCATGTTAAAGTTTAATACACACATTAGGCTTGCCAATTATGATTAGGGTTTTAGAATTTTTGGATTTTAAATTAGGGTTTCCCGACATTCGTTTAGGATTACTAACTGTACGTTAGGGTTTCTAAACCTGAGATTAGGGTTTTTAATCCCTTATTAGGGTTTACTAATTTTAACCTTTATCCGATCAATCATTGATCAATAAATCTATTCGGTACAAATACATACTCAATAATATAATTATTTTAGTTATATTTTCTATCAAATCCCTATCCGAGCTTAGGGTTAGGGTTTCTAAAGCTGTTAAGCACAACTCTACTTTAAATTTATTAGTCAATATACAAATTGACCTTCTCGAGACTCGTATCACAGATACATGTCACAAAATTGATAATCAATATTAATATTAAAATTTTAAAAAAAAATTGTAAAATTTTGAATATTCGAAATCCCGGGTTATCACATGGAAATAGTGTTATGCCTCGTTCGCACCTATATACAAAGGGTTTGAATTTTGTATAAAAGTTCAGTTTTAACAAGATATAGCAATGATGTTTTATAAAAGAGATTTTTCAAACCCTTATGCTCAATTGTAATTGAGGCATTTGATACTTCCATTTTATTATGTGTTCGGCTTGATTGCTTTTATTTTCGAGATGCGAAGCATCTTTGAGAAAATAATATACATAGCAGTGACGAACTCCTTATGGGCATGAGAGCCATCTAAGGAAATTCAACAACGTGAATAATTTACAAGCCGTGTACAGCTGAATATTTGGTCACATGATTCCTAGGCTCACATGATGTAGCAGTTTATATGAAAGCTGTAAACAGTTATACATATAAGCGGTATATATATATATATATATATATATATATATATATATATATACACACACACACACACACACACACACACAATCAACCACCACGAAGCACCTCCACGAGGGATTAAGAAAATATAAATAAAGTTGTAAAAGCGATCAACTACCACGAAGTAAACTCCAGGCGGGACTGAAATGTAAATATATATATATATATATATATATATATATATATATATATATATGTATGTATGTATATATATATATATATGTATGTATGTATATATATATATGTATGTATGTATATAAAAGCAGAAAACGCTCCGGATGTAAATCCAGACTCATCGAACAAAGTTCGACCATAGTTTATATATAAGTGTATATATATATAAAAGTAATAAACGCTCCGGAAGTAAATTTAGGCTCATCAAACAGAGTTCGACCACAGTTTATATATATATATATATATATATATATATATACAAAAAGAAATAAAAGCCACGGACTGAAGTCCGGGCATACACACGCAACACGACTCTCAACGTGAAAAACTGTGTGTGCACAGTAGTGGAGAAAGGCTTTAGAAAGTGTAAGAAGGCTTACAGTGGACTGCCAAAGAAGACTTCAATAGCTTTAAATGGATGAACACTCGGCTCCCGTCGGTAAAAATATAGCAATATAAAAGCACACAAGTGTTTAAAATGAGAAAGCACTTAATTTATAGTGTGTACAGAGCAAATTGGACAGGGCTTCTTCGCCTTTTTTCTTGCAAATATGGCCACCCCAAACCCTCTATTTATAGAGGGGGGAGCCGCAGGTGTACCTGCGGTAGCAGCAGGTGTACCTACTGCTGCCCGGGGTACCCCGGGCAATGTGGGTCCCGCTGTCTCGATGTTCGTGCACTCGGACGACGCGCTGTTCGCTCGAACCTTCATAACTTTCAATTCAGGAGTCCGATGGAAGCATACCATACCATTCCAGAAAGCTCTTTAGGAGAGCTACATAATGACGTAGGATGGGTCCATGACCAAAATGGCATTTCCAAATTTTTATTAGGTAGTCCGTTGAGCCGTTTTGCATAGTTTGCGCTTGTAACTTAAGATATGGTTCTTGTGGGACTTCTTTTGAAGCAATTTTAGTTGAAATGAGTTGATTTGATTTGACTTGAATTAAGTTTGATTTGGCAAAATGACTATTTTGCCCCTCCCGGGGTTGTGTCTGACTTTGTCGCAGTTGTAGCGGTATTTTCCCAGGGTTATCTCTGAGATTGTGATGTTGTTGACTCTGAATGTCCTCAGGGTTATCTCTGAGGTTGGCTTGAACTCTCGGGGTTGACGCCGGTCATTAGACTTGATCTCCCGGGGTTATCTCCGAGGATGGAACTAACTTTTCAGGGGTTATCTCCGGGGTTGTAAACGAATTTCTCGAGGTTATCTTCGGGGTTGGAAACTGGATCTCTTGGGGTTAGAACTGATGTTGTGATTCTCCAGGGTTAACTCTAGAGTGTAAAAAAGATGATTTTGTCCTTCTGCATAGTTAGCAACAGGAAAACAAAATTTCGAGTGTCTACATATATATTAATAAAATTATCTCTAGCCATGGAGTACCTATTTCTATGGTGTTAGACCGAGACCCACGTTTCACCTCAAATTTTTGGGGAAGTCTTCAAAAACACTTGGGAACTCAGTTGAGATTAAGTACAATATATCACCCTCAAACGGATGGGCAGAGTGAGAGAATTATTAAAACATTAGAAGATATGTTAAGAACCTATATCATTGACTTCAAAGGAAGTTAGGAGGATCAGTTACCTTTGGTAGAATTTTCCTGCAACAATAGTTATCATGCTAGCATAGGTATGCCACCCCATGAAGCCTTATACGGTAGAAAATGTAGGACACCTTTGTGTTGGAATGAGGTCAGGGAAATAAAAATGCTAGGACCCGAGATAATCCAACAAACTATTGAGACAATCAGAGTTATACACAAATGATTACAAGCGTCTCAAGATCGACAAAAGAAATACGCTGATCAGCATCGTCAACAATGAAATTTTAGCGTAGGAAGCCTTGTATTCTTAAAAGTGTCCCCTTGAAAGGTCAAGATACGTTTTGGAAAGAAAGAAAAATTAAGTCTGAGACTCGTTGGACCATTTGAAATTATGAGAAGGGTAGGTGAAGTTGCTTATGATATAACACTACCTCTTGAATTAAATCATATTCATAATGTGTTTCATGTGTATGTTTTATGACCATACAAACTCGATTATAAACACGTTATAAACTATGAGCTGATCCAAATTGAAGAAGATATGTTTTATGGAGAAAAACATATGCAGATCATTGACTGGAAAGAGAAAGTCCTGAGAAATAAAGTGATATCATCGGTTAAGGTGATTTGGAGGAATCAGAATATTGAAGAGGCTACATGGGAGCTTGAGAATAAAATTCGAGACAACTATCCCCAATTATTTATTTAACTTGTGCTATAATTTTGAGGACGAAATTCTTATTAGGGGGAGTGAATGTGAAACCCCAAAAACCCTAATAAGACTCGGTTATGTAAATTATGTGATATTAAATAAAATCTCTCCTTTCTGAATGTGTATTATGTTATTATATACTCTGTTGTAGAAATTGGGTCAAATAAATTTTTGTCCGAAAGTTGACGTGCTTGACACGTCGTGCTTAAAATTTTTCTTCCAAAAATGAACTTTTTGGTATATGTGTTTTGACAAGCTGCTCTGTCGTGCTTATACTGTGATAACCCAAAAATTCGGACTGTCCTGAATTGAAGTTTAAAGAATTAATTATTAATAAAATGAATTTTTATTAATAATATTATGTGCTATGTGTTTATTAATCATTCTAGAACCTATGATGATTATAAAACGGGAGGATTCTGGCTACTAGCTCGACTGAACGAGTAAGAATTTTCAAGAAGAAAATAAAAAAAATTCGGGAACAAAAATATTTCTGAGAAAAAAGATAAAATATGCATTATTCACCCGACGAAACCCTAAGCCTTTCCGAGAGATCGGTATGTCGAAATGACATTCCATCAAAAGATTTGATGATAATATGTCGTGGAAAGTTAAGTTAGCCGATAAAATTTTTTCTCGAAAAACGTGTAGAATCGGACAAAATAAAAACGACGAAAAGTATTGTTATGTACTTTTCATTCGTTTAACAACGTTAGGGGAAAATATGAAGGAAAACAATTATCATCAAAAAGTGCTTTTCAATTTTTCAAAGTTCCGAAGAATGCGTAAAAGTATATGTGTAAAGGAAGGACGAAATATCCAAAAATATTTAGATTCCGAGAATCACAGTTTTTCGAACTGTCGGACGAATCCCGAAAGACGGAACCACGAAGCTTCCAAGAAAAGCTTCGTGAATAGTAAGGAGGTTAGTAGGGAGGTAGGAATAGTAACTTTGGGGGGCAAAATGACTATTTTGCCTCTAACATTAAAAATCTATAAAAGATAAATGTTAGTTGATTTCTTTGAAATCAACCAACACTTTGAGAGAGATAGAAAGCTTGAGAGCTTGGAGAAGAAGAAAAAGGAAGAGAACGAGCATGGATGCTCGGATCGGAGAAGATTGAGAAATAGAAAAGCTAGTAAATCACCGACTTTGTCTAGAGGAAGAAGAATAAAGAAGAAAGGTATTAAAAACCTAACTTCTTAGTTAATTTTCTTTAAGTTTCATACGTTAAAAACATAACTTAATGAAAATGGAAGTAAAAGATGTTAAGAATGATTTTTGTATGGTTGAAATCATGAGAAAACGAAGAAATAAGAATTAGAAGTTTAGTTTATAAATTTCATAAAAGTTTTCTTAAGGAAGTATGAATTAATTAATGAATTTGAACGATCCGAATAAATCATATGAACGATTTGATAAAATAAGTAAGGGATGGTGTTTTATAACACTAAATTCCAAGAAAAAGTGAAATAATAATGAAAGTATCAATTAAAAATGAAGAATTAATGAAGAACGCAAAGAACACGAAGAACATTATTGATGGACAAATTTAAAACTATCGTAGTTAGAACTTGTTGTTGATGGACAAGTTTAAAAACATCGCGTTTAAGTTAAATGGTTATTTCTTCGTTAGGAATGATAGAAACATTCATGAAGAACGGATTGAACTTAGCTATAACGAAGTTATGGCAAAAATTTCGTAAAAGACGAGTGAAAAGTAGAAAGTATGTAAATGAACCCGAATGTTTATGGTTTCAAAAGAATATAAGAGAACGTAGAAAATGTGAGTCGTGGACTCAAGAACTAATGAATTCCGTGTTCGGATGACCAAATTACGGATGAATGAATGAAGAACGTTAATTACGTAAAACGAACGAATGATGAAATTTAAGCTAATTAAATGGCATGTTAACAGATACAGAATGAAATGCTGTCCAAGGGAAGTTAAAGTACATAAGATAAGGAAAAAAATGGCTATGGAACGACCTCATTTCAAGTTATAAAGAAGAAGTTACGAGAATGTAAAGTAGGCAATTCGTACGCGTTCCAACACTTAGAAAAAAAATGCTGGAAAAACTGAGTTTTTGAACTGGCGCTGCAGCGCTAGTTTGAACTAGAAATGGGGCGCCTAAGCCCCAGCTCTGTTTAATAGTTACTGGAGAGTGGCACTGCAGCGTAGCAAAAACAAAGGGGACCGACGCCGCAGCGCCGGTACAAGGAAAAACCTAGAGAAGAGCTTTTAACTGCTCAATTCCTGGGGGAAGTGTAAGTAAGGATAATGAACATATAGTTCACATAATGTAATACTTAATCAATTGATTTAAACCTTTAGTGAACGGGATTAAAAGACAAAGAATGTAAACGCAGCATAGATGCGATGAACAGCCGGTCTTAGCATACCACGAACCGTACAGCTTCGACATTAAGAAAGGATAATGAATGTAGTGTTCATGAAATGGATCGCAAAGGAGAGTGATTAAAACCGTAGGTAAAGGTTGAATGAGGGATTAAGTGATGAACAATGTGAACATAGAAAATGTGAACGATCCTCATGAATCGTATTCGTATCGTGCGAACGTTCTAAGCATACATTTGTTGTATGACTTAGATGTTGACGAAGGTAGTGAGTAAAATATGAATTATCAAGAAAGCCGTAACAAATGGTAATAAGATTAATTAAAGTCCGAGTGTGAATCGTATAGAGAATGTTAGAATTAATGTAAGCATTAAACACTTTAGTCGACGTAAGGGTTGAGTGTACACAAAGATTAAGCGGGCAGAACCTACACACCGTGTATGGTTTGATCGTAAGGTAATGAAGATTAAAGATTAAACCTGTGAGCGGTGAAGAAAATGAATTAATGAAAATGATGTATAACATTAAGAAGCCGAGTTAATGATTATAACTTGGATGACGTTCTGAGTCGAATGAACCAGACGTTATAAGATATAAATAAGGTAAATTAAAATTCTTAACGCTATGAACACATAATATTACCATCAAAAATAGGTATCCGTTGCCTCGCATTGATGACATGTTCGACCAGTTACAAAGACCTAAATTTTTTTCAAAGATCGATCTTCGTTCCGGATATCATCAGTTAAAGATTAAAACTGATGACATTCCAAAGACTACTTTCAGAACTCGGTACGGGCATTATGAATTCCTAATCATGTCTTTTGGAATGACTAATGCTCCTGATGCCTTTATGGATATGATGAACTGAGTATTCAAGGAATATTTAGATCATTTTTTGGTCGTCTTTATTGATGACATTCTCATATACTCCAAAAGCTATGAGGATCATGAGCAATACTTGAGGCTGATCCTCCAAAAGCTTCGTGAAAACAAGCTGTATGCCAAGTTAAAGAAATGCGAGTTCTGACTTGAGGAAGTAGCATTTCTTGGGCACGTAATATCAAATCACGGAATATCTGTGATGAGTGAGTTTTATACACATGAATTGGATACATTCAGGCATAATTCATTGTTGTTCTCAAGTCTTTTAGAATAGTTTTTAAGTATTTGTGTCCATTCATGCATGTTTTATATTGTTTTGTAGGATTTGGGACAAAAGTTACTTGGATCGACGTTCGGGGTGGCTAGATTCGCGTTTTCGGCTTGCCATTTACACAACAGTCACTTCATAGCTAATTTGAGTATTTCTACGGACCTTATTTCGAAACACTCAAAGAATGAAAGTTGTAGATCTACGTCTCCTCTTTCCGGAACATCTTGAATCATCAAAATCGGAGTTCGGAAGAAGAAGTTATAGCCATTTTCCCAAAGGACGTCGGAGTAGAAAATTTCCAAAAAAAAAGCACTAGCGTCGGGGCGCTAATTTCAAGGCAATTTCTAGCGCCGGGGCGCTATAAGGCAGAATTTGAGCATCGAGCCCAGCGCTAGGACACTGGGGGAAGGGTTTGGTGCAGTCTGGACGCATTTTGGGCTAATTTTGACACCTTTTTTACTCCAAATTGGATTGGGTTTGTTCCTAACCTAAAAATTTGACTTGTAATCTATAAATACTTGATGTAAGGCATAAAATAAAGGGGGATTACATAGAGTAGACTAGATTAAACACTCCATTAGATTAGTCATTAACCCTAGTTCTTATTTGTTTTGGAGATTGAAGCAACTTGGAGATCATTGAAGATCAAGAGCAAGAGCAAGATGGGAGCATCAGATTTGTTGACAACAGATTCTATTATCTTCTCTTATCATACTTTTATCTTTTAATGTCTATTCAATTGTGGATTCTTGGTTTTAATTCATTAATTATGAACTAACTCTTTTATTAAGATTACAATTGAACCTTTTATGTCTATGAATTAATTATTTGATTTATTCTAATTATTTATGTCAAGGTGAATTGTTTATCTTGTCTTGCGCTTGTTGTTTAATTATTTGATCAGTAATTACCTTGTTACTCTAGAAGGAATTGGAAGAGGAATTCTAGGGTTAGAACTGGGCATGATAACATATGACTTAGTTATTTGCACAATGAATAATTAGGTTTGTGAATTGAATGGAAATATCTGCTCACCGCATGTAACACATAAGGAATTGGAATTGAAGGAGTTTAATTCAATTGTTTTGCAGAGGAATATAGCAAGATTAATTCGGATTAAATAGAAGTCAATTGCTCACTTGAAAAAGGACTTTTGGCATTTGAGAATTCATGTTAACAATTCAGTAGACATAATAATTGGGATGATTGGATAATTGATTTATAGTTCATAATTGGGGATATTGAAATCTTAATCTTTATTTATTTGAATTAATTTTAGAGTAATCTAGTTTTAATTGATTAATTTAGTTTTCTTAGTTAGAAAAATCACAATTTATGGTTATTTAAATAAAATTGATTTGGTTAAGAGTTAGTACTTGGTAATTTTAATTAAATAATTCCTTGTGGGAATGATACTTTTCTTATCACTTTATTACTTGTTGACCGTGTATACTTGCACGAATTCATTAATTGCAAAATCGATCAACAAGTTTTTGGCGCCGTTGCCGGGGAATTAGTTTAATATTTTTTTATCAATATTAATTTCAATCAAATTAGTCTTAATTTAAATATTTTTATTTTTATTTTTATTTCTCATTCTCTTCATATATTTCTCTCTTTTTAGGTACCATGGATGACTTTGCGTATCAATGGCCATACACGAACATGACTCAACCACAGGGAGCGGAGATTGACAGACTCAAGAAACTTTCTACATTGTCAGCACAGATGGAGACACTTTCGAGGATGCTTGAAGCTTTCGAAGCTCAACGTCGTCAAAGTGTGGCGGTTACTTATGATTATTGTGCTGGAAATCATATGAGTCATCAATGCGCAATCAGTTTTGAGCCGGTATAGTATAGTGGTGATTACCCCAACAGTTATGTCTATACCAACAACTATCATCAGGATTAGGGGTATCACCCGGATTTTTCATGGAATAACAATCAAGATCAATTTTATGCTCCAAGTCCAACATACCCACCGAATTTCTTGTGTCCACCTCCACTACAACAGGAAGAACATTCAAATTGGGAGGAAGCCTTGGAAAAATTTATTAAAGCTTCTGAAAAAAGGAACGAGGAACAAGACAAGAAAATGAATCAAGTAGAGCTGAATTTGCAAAGCCAAGGGGCGTCGATCAAGAATCTGGAAAATCAAACAGATAGCACATGCGTTGAACAACCATCCTCAATACACTTGGCTCTATGACATGGATGACGAGACTGATGATCAGTCCAAACCAAATCTGCAATCGAATGTGCCAAATGATATAGATGTTGAAAGAGAGGAAAGACTTGGAGACCAACAAAAGGAGATCGACAAAGATCTAGCTTTGAGTACCAACGAAGATGAGCCAATTTTGATAGTGTCTCATGTACCTTCTCCACCAAAGTTCAAGAATCCGGGCAGTTTTGCAAAACCATGCACAATTGACAGTCATGTCGTCGGCAAAGCTCTTGGTGACGTAAGAGCTAGTACAGTTGTGGAGTCATGGTGGGATGAAAAGGAGAAGATAGAGGAAGACTCCATTATGTTTATTAAGCTTTAATGCCCCAATCTGATCATCGACATAATGGAGGAAACACCTAGTGGTTTGCCGTACCTAATGGGGATCCTATCTACAAAGGGCATGCTAGGTGACTTAAACTCAATGGCCATTACGAATGGGAACCTACCAAAAGAGACATTATTATTGATGGATGGAGGGTTCCTCAATTTTCGTAGGGGAATTAGATAGAGAATTGAAGAAGTCAGGCTGAGACTATAAAACAAGCGCTTATTGGGAGGCAACCCAAGTTTAATTTTTATTTTTAATTTTTATTAGGTTTTATATTAGTAGTTTTGAATTTGTATTTATTTAGGATTTAATAAAATTGCTTCTATCATGGTTTACAGGTTAGTCAAGTCAAATTCAAGTGGTGCCCGATTTGTTCCATGTGCCTAGCATATTCTCCAAACTTAGTGGGCAATGAGGAAGATTGCTATATTTTCAGGGAAGTCCTCTGCTTTACTTTTTTATATTTCATCCATTAAGGACAATGTCTAGTTTAAGTTTGGGGCATTTTAGTGTCGTATTGCATATAGTTAGTTATCTGCCTAGTAGTTCATTTTATTTTTTTGTGTGTTAGCATTGTGTTTTTTTAGGTTGCATATAGTACATGGTAGTTATTTGCATATTCATATATGTGTTGCATTAGTATGTGTTCATGTAGTTTAATTGTTTTTTTTGCATGAATCTGTGTGATTGGTTGGTGTGGTCTTAGCTCGGCCTATGATAAGATTGGTATTAATTGTTAACTTGAACAGTGTTGATAATTGATGATGAGTTCTAATTTTAATCATGATGATAATCTGTGCCTGTCTGAAACTTATGTAACCGGTTAGCACTTAAAGTTTAACTGTTTTAATTCACTTGGTTCAAGGGTTTCATAATGTGTTTCTAAGGGAAAATCTTGGTTAAAATTTAAGAAAATTAGTGAACTAGCGGTAAAGGTTGGAATGACGTAAAAGCTTGAGTTTGGGGGAATCTATGGGGTATATATATACAAAATGAAAATGAAAAAAAAAAGAGAAAAAAAAAGAATTGATGAAAAAATAAAAATAGAAAATCCGGAAAAAGAAAAAAAAAAGAGAATAAACACAGTGGCATGCTTGTCTAGTTTTGTGGCCTTTGTTACTTGAGTAAGTAAGCCCGAGGGGATTGTCTTTACACCTAGCGCCCTAAGGTCTTAATGGCTTGGGAGTCGTTGGTCGAAAGCTCGTTAAGGTAGCACTGAAAAGCCTAAGGGAATAAGACATTGCACAGCCATGAGAAAATAAAAAAAATGAATAAAACACGAGAAAGAGCAAAAATGCCCTCGTGGTTGAATAAAAGTATAAATAAATCTTGTATGTACCCTTAGACTTGGTAATTGCTTAGTTTTAACCAGAGTTGTCATGTTCACAAAAGTAATTGAATTGGAACTGAAATTTTAATTTTAAGAAGTTTGTTATGTGATTATCTTGAACTGTGGTTGGTTAGAATGGTTAACAAGCACACACGCACAACATGGGCGATGACAGGTTTGGATTGACTAACTGGTTAGAGTTATGGACTTTGATTTGATCGGATATATTATTTGAGTACTAATGGTATCTTTGAGGCATGTTGCTATATATCATACTGATTTATTACTAGGTTCGTATGTATATTAGGAAGTAGATCATGCATATGTATTCATGTAGTTGAGTTAGTTTGTTTATTTTTAGTTCTTTTGTGTTTTTGCTTGAGGACAAGCA
Organism: Panax notoginseng; assembly: GCA_016801055.1. NCBI lineage: Eukaryota > Viridiplantae > Streptophyta > Magnoliopsida > Apiales > Araliaceae > Panax > Panax notoginseng. Next base: position 87,309,007 of record CM029019.1, read on the forward strand.
AAGGTTTAAGTTTGGGGGTATTTGATGAGTGAGTTTTATACACATGAATTGGATACATTCGGGCTTAATTTATTATTGTTCTCAAGTCTTTTAGAATAGTTTTTAAGTATTTGTGTCCATTCATGCATGTTTTACATTGTTTTGTAGGATTTAGGACAAAAGTTACGTGGATCGACGTTCGGGGTGGCTAGATTCGCGTTTTCGGCTTGCCATTTACACAACAGTCACTTCAGAGTCAATTTTAGTATTGCTCGAGACATTATTTCGGAAAACTCAAAGAATGAAAGTTGTAGATCTTCGTCTCCTCTTTACGGAACATCTTGAATTGTCAAAATCAGAGTTCGGACGAAGAAGTTATGGCCATTTTCCCAAAGGACTTATTCCTCGTGGGAACGATACTTTTCTTATCACTTTATTACTTGTTGACCGTGTATACTTGCACGTATTCATTGATTGCGAAATCGATCAACAATCTGTTAACCCAACGAAGATTGAAGTAATACAAAGTTGGGAGTAACTTAAGTCAATAACCAAAGTACGCAGCTTTCTGGGCTTAACTTGTTATTATCGGAGATTCGTGGAATGATTTTCTCGATTCGCTACTCCATTAACTTAGTTGACTCAAAAAGATACAAAATTCGGTTGGAGCGACTAATGTGTGAAGAGTTTTCAAGAACTCAAGATGAGACTCATTTCAACAACTGTTCTGACAATACCATCTGGTTCGGAGGGATTTGTCATCTACAGCAATGCTTCAGGCAGAGCGTTAGGATGTGTTCTCATGTAAAATGGGAAAGTCATAGCCTATGCCTCATGACAACTCAAAGAATATGAGAGGAATTATCCTACTCATGATCTAGAGTTGGCAGCAGTTGTTTTTCTACTAAAGATCTAGAGACATTACCTATATGGGGAAAAAGTGGAGATCTATACGGATCATAAAAGCTTCAAATATTTCTTCACCCAAAAGGAACTTAACATGCGACAACGACGTTGGCTCGAGCTGCTGAAAGATTATAATCATACCATTAAATACCATCCTAGAAAAGTGAACGTGGTAGCTGACGCATTCAGTAGAAGGTCATATGCGGGTACGAGTATGATATTGTCAACGCAAAGGCCAATTTTTTATGACTTGCAAAGGATGGAGATAGAGTTATAGACTTTAATCGATAAAGTTAAAGCTGCTCAAGCTACAGACTTGGAGCTGATGCGCATGAGGAAGAAAGTGCAAGAAGGTGCTATTCCGAAAGCAAGAATTGATGAAGAAGGAATACTTTGAGTCAACTCCAGACTTTGTGTTCCTAACAACTCTGATTTGAAGTATAAAATCATGATGGAAGCGCACAACACATCGTTTGCAATCCATCTTGGGAGTACCAAAATGTATCATGATCTTTGACATATATTTTGGTAGAGCAATATAAAGAGAGAGATAACGGAGTTTATCTCAAGGTGTATAACTTGTCAACATGTTAAGGCAGAGCATCAAGAGCCAAAAGGACCATTGCAACCACTTGAAATTCCAGAATGGTAATGGGAGCACATTACCATGGATTTTGTTACTGGTCTTCCCAAGGTTTTTCAAGGCATAGATACAATTTGGGTTATTGTTGATATATAAATGAGATTGTAAGACTGCATGGTATGCCAGTATCCATAGTTTCTGATCGAGACCCAAAATTCACTTCACGATTTTGGATTAGTTTACAAAAAGCTATGGGCACAGATTTATGATTCAGTTCGGCATATCATCCTCAAATGGACGGACAGTCGGAGAGGACTATTTAAACTCTTGAAGATCTATTAAGACTCTGTGTCCTAGACTTCAAAGGAAGTTGTGACAAGTTTTTGCCATTAGTGGAATTCTCCTACAACAACAGTTATTAAGCAATTATTGGCATGGCTCTATTTGAGGTATTGTATGGACGCAAGTGTCATTCTCTAGTATAATGGGACGAGGTGGGTGAAGCAATGTTGTTGGGACTAGAATTGGTACGCATGACAATAGAAAAGATACAAATTATCCGACAACGTATAAAGACCTCACAAGATCGACAAAAGAGTTATGTTGATCTTCATCGAAAGGAAGAGAAATTCAATGTTGGAGATAATGTGTTGTTACGTGTTGCTCCATGGAAGGGAGTTAAAAGATTCGGAGAGAGAGAAAAGCTCAATCCTCGATTCATTGGCCCATTTAAAATCCTCGATCTAGTAGAAACTGTAGCTTATAGACTCGCCTTACCGCCAAGTATGTCTCGTGTTCATAACATTTTTTACATATCTATGTAACGCAAATATGTGGAGGACCCGAACCATATTATTGAATTAGAACTAGACGAGATAGCGGACGATTTAACGTATGAAGAGGTACCTGTTAAAATCTTGGATAAGAAGGAACATATTCTACGCTCCAAGGTTATACCTCAAGTTAAAGTTTTTTGGAGAAACCACGAAGTTGAGGAAATGACCTGGGAGTTAGAATCTGAAATGAAATCAAGGTATCCTCACCTCTTCGACAAACCAGGTACGTACACCAATTTTGAGAACAAAATTTCATAAGAAGGAGAGGTTGTAAGACCCCAACTTTTATGAATAAAGATGAATTTTTCTCTAAATATCATTTTTGAATATTATGGTGTGGATTTGTTATAATATTATAGTTATGAGTAATATTTATAAATTTTGCAAAGTAAGCAAGTTGTTATAAAATATTCGATTGCTCGGGGAATATTCGTTTTATCGGGAAATATCTGTACGATGACACAATCATTGGTAGACCCCACAACGGATTTACTGTCGAAGTTAGAAAATGACAGAAATATCTTTTTATAAAAATAACGGCGAAAGTTTTACGGTTAACTATTGAAATACCCAGTGTTAAAAGTACAGTAATACGCGTGGTTGCATAGTAGCACACGGTATTTGATGCTTACGTGAGAAGTGGATCTGCAATATTATCATCTGTTGGCACTCTTCCTATATGTACATCTCCTCTACCAATGATTTCACGGATGAGATGGTACCGCCTATGTATATGCTTGGATCGTTGGTGAGATCTGGATTCCTTAGCCTGTGCAATGGCTCCATTATTATCACAGTATAGCTTAGCCGGATCAACAATGGTTGGAACAACACCAAGTTCAGTGACGAACTTTTTAATCCATACAGCCACCTTAGCCGCGCTATAAGCAGCAATATACTCAACCTCTGTTGTAGAATCGGCTACTGTCTCTTGCTTCGAACTCTTCCAGCTAACAGTACCACCATTAAGGCAAAACACAAAACCTGACTGAGACTTATAGTCATCATTGTCAGTCTGGAAACTAGCATCTGTGTAACCATTTATTACCATATCGTCTTCACCTCCATATACCAAGAATGAATCCTTAGTCCTTTTCAGGTACTTGAGGATATTCTTGACTGCTGTCTAGTGACCTTCACCTGGATTCGACTGGTATCTTCTCGTCATGCTCAAAGCGTACGAGACATCCGGACGAGTACATATCATTGTATACATGATAGATCCAATTACTGAAGCATAAGGGATCTTTCTCATACGCTCCTCATCATCTTGTGATTTAGGACATTGGGCCTTAGAGATCTTTACACCATTAGTCATGGGTAAGTGTCCTCTTTTTGCCTCTTGCATGCTGAACCGTTTCAACACTTTATCAATATATGTACTTTGACGGCACGAAAAAGTAACGGAATTTAAAATTATCAAAGCCAATTTCGAAACCCTAAAACAGGATCCATGCGAAAAACACATTAATTCAGTGGTTAAAAATTTATACCGATTATAGAAGCTAGAATTGATACGATCGAATCTCCGACGCAATCCAAACAAACTGCGCCTCTACGGTATCCACACGAATGTCTCGCGAACAGTCACACGATCTGCTGTAAAAGGGCCGCGGTACGAGCCACAAAGGATCGAGATTGCTATGAAGGTTTTCTCTCTAGTCTCTCTCTAAGAACGACTAGGGTTTTTGTTTTTGATTAATTCCTACAATGGCTGATATATCATATATATAGTTGTCAAAAGGAATTAATTAAAACCTAATTCTAGTAAAATCTGAATTATATATATATATATTATATTAATCAAGTCTTACTTAATTAATATACATATATACAAATTATCCTATTAATTTAAATTCGTAATTTAAATATTATCAATCATATTGACATATTTAAATCTTACAATTTAAATTAATTCCACTTTAATTGCGTTCTAAGTGTATGACCCTATAGGTTATTATTACATTGGCAATAATTTTAAAATCATATTATAAAATTATAAACAGTGAGCGACATCTAGTAATGCATCACTGCTACCAAAGTAATAATAAGATCGATGATTCGATGCAACCTTTTCGTGACTAATGTTTCAATGTAATTTAATCCTTTTAACCTTGACATCCTAGATTAAACTCGAGTCATGGAATGTGTCATACTCTTCATAATTTAATCTGAGTTTTCTTGATCAATGAGTTGACTATATGAAACAAATCACTATTTGAGCATGGCCATGCATTTTATAGTCCTACTCAATCAAGAGGCCTATGGATATCACCCCTAATATATAGGAGGGTTAAATTCCATCTAGATCACTCATATTCCTCACACGATTCATTATGTACCCAAGAACTTGTCCCAACTTTGATAATATATATATTAAAATGATCCGGCAACGTATAAAAATCTCACAAGATCGACAAAAGAGTTATGTTAATCCTCATCGAAGGGATATTGAATTCAATATGGGAGAGCATGTGTTGTTTCGTGGTGCTCCATGGAAAGGAGTTACATGATTTGGAAAGAGACAAAAGCTCAATCCTTGATTCATTGATCTATTTGAAATCGTCAATCGAGTAGAAATTGTGGCCTATAGACATGCTTTACCGCTAAGTATGTCTCATGTTCATAACATTTTTCATATATCTATGTTACGTAAATATGTGAAAGACCCGAACCACATTATTGATTTAGAACCGGATGAAATAGCGGAAGATTTAATGTATGAAGAGGTAGCTGTTAAAATCTTGAATAAGAAGAAACACATTCTACGCTCCAAGGTTATAACTAAAGTCAATGTTTTATGGAGAAACCATGATGTTGAGGAAATGACCTGGAGTTAGAATCTGAAATAAAGATAAGGTATCCTCATCTCTTCGACATACCAGGTACGTACCCCAATTTCGAGGATGAAATTTCATAAGGAGGTTGTAAGACATTAACTTTTATGAATAAAGATGAATTTTTTTTTTCAAAATATATTTTTGAATATTATGGTGTGGATTTGAAATAATGTTATAGTTGTGGTTAATATTTATAAATTTTGTAAATTAAGCAAGTTGTTATAAAATATTCGATTGGTCAGGAAATATTCGTTTTAACAAAAAATATTCGTACGACGGCACAATTATTGGTGGACCCCACAATAGAATTTTTGTCGTAGTAAGAAAACGACATAAATATCTTTCTATAAAAATAACCGCGAAAATTTTATCGTTAACTATTGAAATACCTAGTGATAAAAGTACAGTAATACGCATGGTTGTATAGTAGCACACGGTATTGAATATTGATGCTTACATGAGAAGTCACTCAGTTACACTCAAGTATTGCTACAGTAATTATTGCATAGTATCTCACATTATTGATTCTATTATTGTCACAGTATCATCTGCATAATATTTTATATTATTAAATCAATAATTGAGATGACAAGTTATTCATATTATTATTTGCATTATTGACAATGTCTAGAAAATTCTGTCGAGGAAAGGGGTTTGATCACCTAATTGCGCGCCAATTGGGAGAAGTTCTTATCGGAAAGCCCCCTCTTTCCTAGGAATGATCTAGTTGTTAATATTGCAAGTTATATTTATGTACGAATAAATATTGTTAAAAATATATAAGATTTTTATGAACTATTTGTTGTAAATTTTGCTTACTATATGGACCCCCACGTACTCATTTTTTAAAATAATCGGTAGACAGTTATTCAGTATATATATATATATATATATATATATATATATATATATATATATATATATATTATAATAAGTTTTGTTTTTTATGAAAAATAAAATATATTATATTTTATTATGCATAATGGTTACATAGTGTTTGCATAGTATTTACATAGTGACTGCATAGTAAAATCAGAAAATTTCGTCAGAAACCCGTGATTCCTTACTGTTGGTCAGTGAAATTTTTTTCTAAATATTATCCTTCTATTCTCCTATAAATAGGATGGTTAGTTTAGAATTTAAAATCACACCAGAATCAGAGAATTCTTCTTCTATAATATTGAGAGTATTTCTTTAGAGTTTAAGGAAGCTTTGAGTGTAGAAAACAATGTAGGTTTTCTTCAAGAATATCCCCGCTATACCAGTTAGAATACTCTCCTTTTTAAGGTTAGGGATATTATTTTTATTCAATATTCGTAAGAAATAATATTTTCTTCCATACTCTATAGTATATAAGTAATATTATTTCATTTCAGATTCCGAATTCTACACTCATTTTGTTAAAGTATTACTTCTATACTCCTTGAAATTAGTAGAATATCCTTAAAATTTGCGATTCATCTAATATCTTTTCATGGAAATACTATTCTAAGCATTTTTGATAATTTTTAATCTTTTCATGTCGGGGTACTGTAACAATCCAAGATTTTAGTTTTTGTAATTTAAAATATTTATTAAATTAAATAAATATTTTATTGATGTGATTGTTGTTAGTAAATATTTATTTGATGTGATTATTGTTATTAAATATTTATGAATTAAATTTATTAGATAATAACATGAGATGTTATATTGTTGTTTTAATTTAATAATTTAAAGTGGTATGTTAAATTATTAAATAAAATTATAATGAAATTATAATTTTATGATATTTATTTAAGTGGAAAATTTATTTAAAATTTAGTATGTTGTAATTAGTTTATTTAATTAATGTTGGATATGGAGAATCCAAGGAAATAATATGGCGTTGTAAATTATAGTATAAATGATTTATTAAAATAAATTAAAGAAGTTTAATTTAGTTTTTGTCAAACAAGGATTAAAATATTAAGTCTTTATTTTAATGAATGTGTGCCAAACAAAGCCTCATGGCTTTTGAATTTTTAAATTTTATTATAATAAATAAAATAAATAAAATAATAAATAATATATAATATATATTATATAACTGATAACTTATTATTCTAATTATTACAACGTCAGTTTCAGACGTTTTGGCGTGTGTATTGGGTTAAGTTTTATTATACGTAAAATCATTTGGCCTAAGATTGTTTCAAGGCACAATGTTTTAGTGTCAATTGTGTCGAACCAAGATTCATGATTTACAACGGATTTTCAGAAAGGTTTACAAGAACGTGTGGAACACAATAAGAAATAAGTATGTCATATCGTTTGCAAATTGATTGCCAAACTAAGCGCACGAGAAGTTTTCGATAATGTCATACGAGGAATCCGCATTGAGCAAGTTATGGGCAAATTAAAAATAATTTAAACGTAAGGTAATGTTAGGTGGGATTTCAACTGAGGACTCATATGATGACTGAATCGTATAAACCTTTGTATGAGTAGAGGTTTTGTGCATATACTTAATTTATCACAATGATAATCATTGGAATATTGGTATCGCGCTATCAATGTATATGTGGTGAAAAGGTGATTCTTTTATCATATATATATTTGATAGTTAGAGGTTTTTAAGATTAAGTCAGATGATATTAAGATTAGATTCGGTTCTTAAAACTAAAGCATATGGTAAGTTCGTGACTCATAATCATATGGTATGTTTTGAACCCCTCAGCGAATGGACGCCTATGGTCTGACTAGGATAAGTTCCTAAACTCATATGATTATGGAAAGTTCCTAAATTTCCAATGTGTGGTAAGTTTGATGAACTATATTGGGTATAAAACGGTTATAGTATAGGAAGCATTGATGAAGTTGAAAAGATGGTTTTGAGGTAGCCTTACCTCTACAGTTAGAGCGCATTCGCAATGTTTTTCGTGTTTTGGTGATATAATTGATCAAGCCCGACTACAATCATGTGATCAAGTACGAACCGTTATAATGTCCTACTAGGAAATTACTATGCAGATAGTCGACAGAAAAGAACAAATGCTCAGGGGTAAGGTGATACCTTCTGTGAAGGTGATATGGAGGAACCACAGAGTCGAAGATGTTACATGGGAACTCAAAACTGAAATGATGAAGAATTACCCTGAGTTATTTGTTTAGTCTGTGTCTTCGATTCTGGGAACAGAATATTTGTAAGGAGGGAAGAATGTGACGCTTTGATTGGTTGAGTTGTGATTCTGGGGACAGAATCCTTGTAAGGAGGGAAGGATGTAACAATCCAAGATTTTAGTATTTGTAATTTAAAATGTTTATTAAATTAAATAAATATTTTATTGATGTGATTGTTGTTAGTAAATATTTATTTGGTGTGATTATTGTTATTAAATATTTATGAATTAAATTTATTAGATAATAACATGAGATGTTATATTGTTGTTTTAATTTAATAATTTAAAGTGGTATGTTAAATTATTAAATAAAATTATAATGAAATTATAATTTTATGATATTTATTTAAGTGGAAAATTTATTTAAAATTTAGTATGTTGTAATTGGTTTATTTAATTAATGTTGAATATGGAGAATCCAAGGAAATAATGTGGCATTGAAAATTATAGTATACATGATTTATTAAAATAAATTAAAGGAGTTTAATTTAGTTTTTGTCAAACAAGGCTTAAAATATTAAGTCTTTATTTTAATAAATTTGTGCCAAATAAAGCCTCATGACTTTTGAATTTTTAAATTTTATTATAATAAATAATAAATAATATATATTATAACTGATAACTTATTATTCCAATTATTACAACGTCGATTTCAGACGTTTGGGTGTGTGTGATGGGTTAGGTTTTATTATACGTAAAATCATTTGGCCCAAGTCTACCGAGGAAGAAGAGAAGAAAAGTTACAGAGAATAGAGAGAGTTGAGAGGAATATTTTTGGAGAAGTTCAAAGAAAGTCATTGTGTTCTAGCAAGAATTATCGAATAATAGAAGGTATTTCCATAACTTTGATAATATATATATATATATATATATATATATATATATATATATATATGTGTGTGTGTGTGTGTGTGTGTGTGTGTGTGTGTGTGTGTGTGTGTGTGTGTGTGTGTGTTACGACATAATTTCTAAGTTCCTGTGAATTCAATTTCCTTGAATCGTTGTTATATTAACTGAGTTGTTGCCTTTGTGAGTAATTTGGATGCTAGAGATGGTATTTAGACAAGAATTATTGTGTTAATTGTGTTTAAAAGGAAGAAAACTAATTAGAGTGTGTATATATACATATGGGTTGTGAAAGTACCAAATTTGGTGGTTAGTTTTTATGTTATTCAATGAATTGAGTCTTGCATATGTTAATTCAGTAAGAAACGAAGAAAACAAAGTTTGAACGAAGTAATTTGATGAAGAATAGTGATCGCAGTGTGAAATTCTATGAAAGATGTCAAAAAATGGAGTTTTGTGTAAAAACATGAAATTTAAAGAATTAAACTAGTTTAAATTGTTGTTTAATTGTTCTAAATTGATGAAAATGTGAGGAAACATATTTATAATAGTTTTATACCAATCGTATATGTTAATTTCATTGTTTTGTGGGTGAAATTCGTGTTAGTTGGGCTAAAGTCGGCTACTGTTCACAGCCTTTCTAGTTCTGTCTGTGTACTGGCGCAGCTGCCCCGGTGCCAAGGCCAGAAACGGCTCAGCTACGCCGGTCCCATGCTTGTGTATGGCGCAATTGTGCCATACCCTATCCTAAGACAGTGAAGTCTGCTGCTGCTGCAAACCTTGGGATACCAATATAACTTAGTTTAATGATATGTTAAAATAACAAACATGTAGTAAAGGGGTTAAAACAGAACCGTGATATGTCATTAATAATTTCAAAGTCGTAAATGATTAGTAAGTAAAGAACGCATTATATTATGATTTAAAATACATAATGAATAATGAATGGGTGTTATGAAGCTAACACTTGTGATTCTGAGATGAACATTATAAGATATTGTGACGCCCCAGAAAATCGGATTTTTAGGAGAATTAAAATTTTATTTTATTATTTAGATTAAATGAATTTAATTGATTATTTATGGGAGTAAGCTAATTAAAGGTCGTTCTATGACCTAACCATGTCAGAACATCGTATGATTTTTGCTACGGGGTAGAATTAAAGTGTTTGAATTTTCAAGACGAAAATAAAAATTTTCCGAGAAATTTTTTGAAAAACACTATTCACGCATTTCTACTCGGGAATTATTTTTGAACTTCCGAGAAATAAGTAACGATAGAATATCGATATGAGATGAAATATCCAATAATATTTCTGTTATGAAAAACGTAATATTTCGCCTGTGGACTTAATTTGAGAACGTTAGGAAAATCAAGCGTTAAGAAGTTAATGTAATGATTGTATGATACGTAGGTATTATACGAAGTAATGAATACGAGTATGATATGAATTATTATACGAGTATGTATGAATAATGGTATATCGTATATTATGAATAAGTATACGAGTTAGAATACGAGAATTATACGTAAAGTATACGTTATGAGGCTTTAAGCCAAATGTATTGAATTTGTAGGATTATGTAGGAAATAATAAAGTCCAATGGGATTTGATAAGGCCCAAATGTAGAAATGGTTAAGTCCAATGTGAATTAATAAACAAGCCCAAGTATTTGTTTAATTGCAAGCCTAATGGATAAGTTAAGATTAATTAAGCTAAAGGCCCAAATTAGGAACTAATGGGTTATGGGATGGTTTAAACCTATGGGGCAACCCATGGATGATCCAAAGTAGGGATCAAGCAAACTTAAAGGCTAAGTAAGTGTGGTAACCAAGTAAACTTAATGACAAAGTAAACTTAATGCTTAAGTGTTGTGATGGCCAAGTAAATAAAGTGGGGAGCAAGTTAACTTAATGCCTAAGTAAGGAATAGTAAGGAGGTGGAAGGGCTTAAAAGACTAAACTATCCTAACCTTAGAAACCCTATAAATAGCAAACTTTGTTTTCATTTGTTAGTTGTTAGATTTTCCACCAATAACTTATAGCTTATTGGCTTGAGAGAAAAAGCAAGAAAAGTAGGAGTTAGTCTTTCTTAAATCTAAGAAGCAAGAAGGAAGAACAAAGCTTAAACCAAGTGATCTTCAAAGGTAAGGTCCTAAGCCATGATTCTCTTTTCTTTCATTGATTAGAGAAGTGGGTAGTGGTAGAACATGTATGCTATGGCATGATAGGAATGATAAATCAAAGGGCTTAAGTCTTAATAAGCCGTATAAGTCATGAATAAGTAATTCAATCTTAAATAAGTTATGAACTTATGAAGAACAATGATGAACTTGTCATATGTTTACTTTAAGAAGTTAGTATGATTAATGAGAGGTAAGAATGGTGGTTAAAAGACTTAATCTATAATAAGTCATGTGAAATAAAGTTATAAGTAGTTTATACTTTTATAAGTTATAAACTCACAAAGAACAAGAAATAACTTAGCATTTTATAAGTTAATGAAGTATATATGTCAAGATGATAGCATAATGGATTGAACTCATTTAGACCGAATGGTCCGAAGGATTCAACAAGGATAAAGGGAAGGCTAAAGCGAACTTGTAGATTACCTATGTAATAGTATAGGTTTGTAATGATAATATTTGATATTATGACAAGAACAAATGTAACGGTTATAAAGAACTTGGGGAATGGTAGTATTGTTTTGGAATATATATAAGACATATTAGTTCTTTTGAGGCATTTCAATTGAATGCTTGTGTGAACTGTAGCACCGTGGAGCACCATATGTCGGGTTAGAAGAGACCCAAATTTGGGGGCGTCACAGATATGGAAGGTGATTATTATAAAACCAATGAGTCTAAGGAAGGCTTAAGCACCTGATTGAACTTTAAGTTTGATTAATGAGAAATGTAGTATTGATTAATAAGAGTTGAATATGTGATGTGGATGCTAAAAGTCTTATGTATGTGTTAGTGAGTTTTCAGATTCGTGTTATGTGGTTTATTAATATGGTTAGACCCTAAACTCAAGGTTATAACTTAACTAAGATGAGAAATAAATCTATAAGGTTAATGTGTATGTAGCTAATTGATGTGATAATCCTAATGGTATGTGTAGGATATTGGAGTACGTGAGTTGTAATTGTATAGCTTATGCAAGAGGCAAGTTTCCTAACCTTTGCTACTTTATTATTCAGCAAGGTTACTTTTCACTGTCATGGTATACTTTTGCAAGTTCTCTATTTTTAATCTCTTGTTAAGCAATTTATTGTTATGCAAGTTCTTTAACCCTCATTTATTGTTGAGCAAGTTAATTAATCTTTATTTCTTTATTCCAAACTAGGTTACCTTGGTTATTCAAAGTATATACTTTTGTTGTAAGAAATGTGTTTATTAAGCTACTAATAACTGTTGTTTGATCTTCGTTCTCCAATGTCATTACACTATCTTACATTATTGTACCGAACTCTAAGTTGCCTAGCGATTCTTTACCAAATTAACTAATCCTTAGTTGATGAATGTTCTAAACTCTAAATTACACTTGAAGTCAATCCAAACCAAACTTCCTTTGGTTTGCTTATGTACCCACACAATTTTGCAAGAATGTTATCGATGATGACACTTGTTCAATTTATAAGTTGTTAATAGTCTATCTCTTATTGATTTATCGATATACCTTGTTCATGAAGATATTATAATCAAACTCTTGAATAGTTATTGGTCTCTATCTGATTCAATCAGTACTTGGTTGATGAGCATTCTAAAGATCTAGAATTCCTTTGAAGTTAATTCTCAACCAAACTTCCTTTGGTTCGGAACCTGATAACCTAAGCTGAGATGAACAACCCTATATTAGGGGATTATTTTAGAGCTACGTAATAGCGTTAAAATGTTTGCGCAATATATAGTACAAAAGGTTGATCACCTGGAGTATGGGATGATGGTCTATATAGTCGTTTAGACTGTTAAAGGTTACAGTCGAAACACCTGTTAACCTAGGACATAGATGATAATTATAGTCTTTTAGATTGTTAAAGGTTAAAGTAGAAATACTTAAAAACCTAGAGTATAGTTCGTGGTCTTGTGACCCTCAGTGTATTCTTTGATGTTGATATTTATTGTTAACTTAAACGTTCATTATTCCTTTGAACTCATAGCTGTTGAATTAAAGTTTATTGTTCCGGTAAAAATACTTTACCATTGAAAGCTCAGTTAATTGTCATTCATTAAACGTTATTGTATATTACCCTTCTTGTGGGCAATTGTTTGTTCACTCTTGCACAAAACAATGCAGATGAAGTTAAGAAGTTTGAAGAGTTTTCTACAAGCAAGGGCAAGGGCACGATGCTTGATTAGACGATGTTTAGTTTACCATTTTATGAAGCATATGTAATAGATTTAATTATGATCATGTTTTAATTTTCCGCTGATGATTGTAATAAAGGTTAGATGACCTGGGATTTATTTTAGATTATGTAACCCTTTAATGGGAGATTGATTATTTAAACTTTTGAGTTTAATTATATCCTTTGTTTATGAGAAGTTAGTTAAGATTTAATTGGACAGTGAACACCAAATATGTGGAATTAAGGTACCCAAATTTGGGGGTGTCACAAGTACTATTCACGGGATGCTATTCCCGAAGTACTATTCACGGGATACTATTCACTCAGGTACTATTCACATGGAGTACTATTTATGACAAAAAAATTAATTTCTTTTATGTCCAAATTATTTTTGATACAATATTATTCTTGAATTTTACTCCACAAAGCAGTATGATGTTGACAATTTAGACATTATTAAATTCTGGATAAATTGAATTATAAATCTTTAAAATTTATCCTTTGCTCTCATTTAATTGAATTCTTATATCAGTGTCATCATCATCATGCTTATATAGTGATGAAAGTCATCTTTGGCCCGTAGTGCATAGATGGACTATTCATTGGTATGATTAAGACCAGGGATTATTCGGTATAATCATGACTTGTAATACTACAAATGATGTAGTAAAAGTCCTCACCGGCCCGTAGTGCATTGATAGACAGTTGTTGGCATGATCGTGACCATTGGCGATAACACGAATATCCTTGGCCCATAGTGTAAGGATAATTCATGGATGTGATACTAATGAATATCATTGGCCCGTAGTACACGGATAATTTAATGATGTGGATTATTTATTAAGCTGAGTCTCAACGATAAAATTTATGATAAACTTTTTAAATTATAGAAGATAGTAGATATCATGCTCTACTTGACTCTTCTAATAGATTACTTGTTCTGCTATAGTTAAACTTGATATTTATTATATTTAATCAGTTTAACACCGTTGGAAGCTAACGATAATTTATTCTGCATTATCTTAGTCATAATATTTCTTACTGGACTAATTGAGCTCACCCTTTTACTTTCATTGTTCTCTTCAGGAAAGTATAACATAGCCGGGACTAGTCGAGGAATGGAGTGACGGTTCGAGATGGTGACTGTAGTAGTCCTCACTATTTTATAAAATTGTATGATAATAATTATAATGAGGACTCTATTTGAGTTTGGATATTGTCTATAAGATAATATTCGTGTGAAAACTCTCAGTTATATTTTTATCATATTGTATAAATGAAGTTGTATTTAAATTATATACTATGTATTTGGCGACTCAAGATGGGTGACGTATACCTATTTTGGGGGCGTCACAGTCTCCATATTATTTGTATAATATAATCCGAAAATTTTAGCTGAATCTGTGAATCAGTTATTGTACGTCTGTGATTTTTTATTTACTGTACATCCAAATAGTATCCTATCATTCTCCTATAATTAGGATGCTTAGTTTAGAATTGAAAGTCACACCAGAATCAGAGAATTCTTCTTCTATAATATTGAGCGTATTTCTTTTGAGTTTAAGAAAATTTTGAGTGTAGAAAACAGTATAAGTTTTCTTCAAGAATATCCACGCCCTACCAGTCAGAAGTACTCTCTTTTTAAGATAAGGAGTATTATTTATTTCATATTCGCTTACGATATTATTTTTCGTATTCGTAAGAGATTTTATTTCGTTCAATATTCGCAAGAAATATTATTTTCGTTCAATATTCGTAAGGAATATTATCTTCATTCAATATTCGTAACGAATATTATCTTCGTTCAATAGTTGTAAGGGATATTATTTTTGTTCAATATTTGTATGAAATAATATTTTCTTCTATACTTTGCAGTATGTAAGTAATATTATTTCGTTTCAGATTCTGAATTCTACACTCATTTTGTTAAGTATTGCTTCTATACTCCTTGAAATTAGTAGAATATCCTTAAAATTTGTGCTTCATCTAGTATCGTTTCTCAAGGATATTTTTCTGAACATTCTTGTTAAAGTTTAATTTTTTATTTCGGAGTACTTTTCACGAGATACTATTCACTCGGGTACATTCAACCTGGGTACTATTCACGACAAAAATTGATTTGTTTTCTGTCCAAATTATTTTTGATACAATATTATTCTTGAATTTTACTCCACAAAGCAGTATCATGTTGACAATTGGACAATTATTGAATTGTAGATAAATTGAATTATAAATCTTTAAAATTTATCCTTGCTCTCATTTAATTTAATTCTTATATCATTGTTATCATCCTCGTGCTTATATTGTGATGAAAATCATCTTTGACCCGTAGTGCATAGATGGACTGTTGATTGGTATGATTATGACCAGGGATTATTCAGTATAATCATGACCTGTAATGTTACAAATGATGTAGTAAAAGTCATCATTGGCCCGTAGTTCATTGATGGACAGTTGATGGCATGATCATGACCATTGGTGATAACACTAATATCCTTGGCCCGTGGTGCATGGATAATTCATGGATGTTATACTAATGAATATAATTGTCCCGTAGTGCATGGATAATTCAGTGATATGGATTATTTATTGAGCTGAGTCTCAACGATAAAATTGATGATAAACTTTTTAAAACATAGAAGATAGTAGATATCATGTTCTACTTGACTCTTCTAATGGATTGCGTGTTTCGCTGCAGTTAAACTTATTGTTTATTGTATTCTATTAATTTAATACTGTTGAAGGCTAACAATAATTTATTCTTCATTATCATAGTCATAATATTTATTACTGGGCTAGTTGAGCTCACCCTTTTTACTTTCATTATTTTCTTTAGGAAATGAGAACGTAGCCGAGACTAGTCGAGGAATGGAGTGACGGTCCGAGATGGTGGCTATAGTAGTCCTCACTATTTTATAAAGTAGTGTGATATTAATTGTAATGGGGACTCTATTTGAGTTTGGATATTGTGTATGAGACAATATTCTTGTAAAAACTCTCAGCACCATTTTTATAATATTGTATAAATGAAGTTTTATTTAAATTTTGTACCATGTATTTGACAACTCAAGATGGGTGATGTATACCTATTTTGGAGGCAACACAGTCTGCATTGTATTTGCATAGTAAAATCAAGAAATTTAAACCGAATTCGTGAATCAGTTACTGTACGTCTGTGATTTTTCCTTTAATGTGCATCCAAATAGTATCATGCCATTCTCTTATAAATAGGATGCTTAGTTTAGAATTAAAAATCACACCAGAATCAGAGAATCCGTCTTATATAATATCGAGCGTATTTCTTTTGAGTTAAAGGAACCTTTGAGTGTAGAAAATAGTATAAGTTTTCTTCAAGAATATCCATGTCCTACCAGTCAGAAGTACTATATTTTTAAGGTAAGGGGTATTATTTATTTCATATTTGCTTACGATATTATTTTTCTTATTCGTAAAAAATTTTATTTCCTTAAATATTCGCAAGAAATATTATTTTCGTTCAATATTTGTAAGGAATACTATCTTCGTTCAATATTCGTAAGGAATATTATCTTCGTTCAATAGTTGTAAGGGATATTATTTTTATTCAATATTTGTATGAAATAATATTTTCTTCAATACTTTGTAGTATGTAAGTAATATTATTTCGTTTTAGATTCCGAATTCTATACTCATTTTGTTAAGTATTGCTTCTATACTCCTTGAAATTAGTAGAATATCCTTAAAATTTGCGCTTCATCTAGTATCGTTTAACAAAGATATTTGTTTGAACATTCTTGTTAAAGTTTAATTTTTTTATGCTAGAGTAATATTCACGAAGTACTATTCACGGGATACTATTCACTCAGGTACTATTCACCCGGGGGCACTATTCATGACAAAAATCGTTTTCTTTTCTTTCCAAATTATTTTTGATATAATATTATTCTTGAATTTTATACCACAAAGCAGTATCATGTTGACAATTTGGACAATTATTGAATTCTGGATAAATTGAATTATAAATCTTTAAAATTTATCCGTGCTCGCATTTAATTGAATTCTTATATAATTGTCATCATCCTCATACTTATATTGTGATAAAAGTCATCTTTGGCCCGTAGTACATAGATGGACAACCGCCACGAAGTAAACTCCAGGCGGGATGAAATGTAAATATATATATATATATATATATATATATATATATATATATATATATATATATATATATATATATAAGCGTGTAAACGCACCGGATATAAAATTCAGGCTCATCGAAAAAAGTCCGACAACAATTAATATATATAAGTATATATATTAAAGCAGTAAATGCACCGGATGTAAAATCCAAGCCAATCGAACAAAGTTCGACACACAGTTCATATATATATATATATATATATATATATATATATATATATATATATATATATATATATATATATATATGAAAGCATTTAAACGCACAAGACGTGAGTCTAGGCTCATCGAACAGAGTTCGACACACAATTCATATATATAAGTATATATATGCGAAAGTAATTAAACGCTCCAGACATAAGTTTAGGCTCAATCGAGGCATAACTCGATGATGTTAGTCCATATATAATATATATATATATATATATATATATATATATATATATATATATATACAAACTGAAAGGAAGCCACAGACCGAAGTCTGGGCATACACACGCAACATGACTCTCCATGTGAAGAATAGTGTGTGCAAAGATGAAGAGAAAGGCTTGAAAATGTGTGAGAAGGCTTACAGTGGGCTGCCAAAGAAGACTTCAATAACTTGAAATGGACGAATATTTGGCTTCCGTCGGTAAAAAGTAGCTATATATGAGCTTACAAGTGTTTAAAATGAGAAATAACTCTGTTTAGGGTGTGTACAGAGAAAATTGAGCAGGGCTTCCTTGCCTTTTTCTCTTACAAAATGGCCACCCCAAGCTCTCTATTTATAGAGGGGGGAGCCAACGGTGTACCTACGGCTGGGCCGTAGGTGTACCTGAGGCTGCCCGGGGTGTCCCGTGCTTCGCGGGTCCCGCCGTCTCAAAATACGTGCACGCAGGAAACATGATGTCCGCTCGAACTTTAAGAATTGCAATCTGGGCATTCGACTGAGGTATGTAAGGACTATTTCAGACCGCCATTGTCAAGAGTTAGGAAATGACATGGGATTAGAGGTTGTACGAAGTTAGGAAGATGGGACGATGCCCTCCGGCCTCCAAGTTTTAAATTCTATCCGTTACCATGCGTAATAGTCACTCGGGATTGGTTTTCCTTGGCTCTTGTGGGACATTGCTGTGTAGAAATATATGTCTGAAATGTTGGGACGGCGTGATGTGGCGTCAAGGTGGCAAGATGACGACTTTGCCCCTCACCGGGGTTATCTCCAGTTTGGGCTGATAAAGTAGACGTTGCTCAGGGTTATCTCTGAGATTGGACTGTTGCAAGTGTTGAATGTCCTCAGTGTCATCTCTGAGGTGTGCATATCTTCCTGGTGTTATTGTTAGGACTCGTACTGAGTGCCTCGGTATAAGCGTCGATGTTGAAGCTGATTGCATGCATTTAAAACAAGCATTTCTGGGGTTATCTATGGAACTACAACTACCTTCCTTGGGGTTATCTCCAAGGTTGGAATTTGCTATTCCCAGTGCTGGGACTGAGACTGAATAGCTCAGTGTTATCTCTGGGATGAATCTGTCTTCTCTGGTGGACTTTCTGGTATTAGAACTGCAGGCCTCGGGGTTATCACCGAGGTTGGAAATGTTACTCCCGGTGTGTGTTCCGGGGTTAAAACTTAGCTTTCGGTAGTATCCAAAATGGATGTGAGATGTCTTCTAGGGTTATATCTGAAAGACGAATCTGCCTTCTAGCAATATTAGTAACAGGTGTGCAGAAAACTTCGAGTGTTTACAGTCAATGCAAACCAAACTTCCTTTGGTTTGCTTATGTACGCACACAATTTTGCAAGAATGTTGTCGATGATGACACTTGTTTAATTTGGAAGTCGTTAATACTCTAGCTCTTATTGATTTATCGATATACCTTGTTCATGAAGATATTATAATCAAACTCTTGACTAGTTATTGGTCTCTATCTGATTCAATCAGTACTTAGTTGATGAGCATTCTAAAGATCTAGAATTCCTTTGAAGTTAATTCTCAACCAAATTTCCTTTGGTTCGGAACCTGATAATCTAAGCTGAGATGAACAACCCTATACTAGGGGATTATTTTTAAGCTACGCAATAGCGTTAAAATGTCTGCGCAATACATAGTACAAAGGGATGATCACCTAGAGTACGGGATGGTGCTCCATATAGTCGTTTAGACTGTTAAAGGTTACAATAGAAACACCTGTTAACCTAGGACATAGTTGATGATTATAGTCTTTTAGACTATTAAAGGTTAAAGTAGAAATACTTGAATACCTAAAGTATAGTTCGTGGTCTTGTGACCCTTAGTGTATTCTTTGATGTTGATATTTATTGTTAACTTAAATGTTCATTATTCCTTTGAACTCATAGCTGTTGAATTAAAGTTTATTGTTCCGGTAAGAATACTTTACCATTGAAAGCTCAGTTAATTGTCATTCATTAAACGTTATTGTGTATTATCCTTCTTGTGGGAAATTATTTGCTCACTCTTGCACAAAACAATGCAGATGAAGTTAAGAAGTTTGAAGAGTTTTCTACAAGCAAGGGGAAGGGCACGATGCTTGATTAGACGATGTTTAGTTTACCTTTTTATGAAGCTTATGTAATAGATTTAATTATGATCATGTTTTAATTTTCTGCTGATGATTGTAATAAAGGTTAGATGACCTGGGATTTATTTTAAATTATGCAACCCTTTAATGGGTGATTGATTGTTTAAACTTTTGAGTTTAATTATATCCTTTGTTTATGGGTAGTTAGTTATGATTTAATTGGACAGTGAACACCAAATCTGTGGAATTGAGGTACCCGGATTTGGGGGTGTCACAAGTTGGTATCAGAGCTTTAGGTTATGAACCTTAGGTGGGGAAACCTTAGGCTATAACCTTCTAGCAGATCGAAAATATAGAGGTGATAAACTCTTATAGAGTTCTAAGGAATAAATTGAGGGAAATTCATTGAAGATAAAATGATAAAAGACTTTATGTGCTTATGTGTTAATGACTTTTGTGCTCGCGAGTATTTAGGAGTAGCGAGTATTATACATACCAAGTTGTGGGGTTGTTAAAACTTTGTTGTCAGAATAAATGACGAAGGATGATAAGGATTAGGAGCCTGAGAAGTTCGTATAGTCTGAGTATGGTTTGGTATTGGGAAAGCCATACCCGTTGATTTCTGTTGTAGATCTTGGGTATAGGCTTGAGTTTGAATGAGAGAATAAATTTGAGGTGAGCAAGGTGAAGGATGAGTACGAGGAGGGGGACTCCTCAAATGAGTGTATGGTTAAAACATTGAGTTATAAAAGAAGGTCGAGAAATTAGAAGGTCTAGCCGTAAAGCACCAAGCCACGTTAGCGCAAGAAGATGTCGCGACTCGAGACCTTACTGCACAATTTGCAGATGTAGAGCGGGTATTAGCTTAGTCAGAATATTAAGAGGATAATTATTAGCTAGGAATGAGATCGCGCAGGAATGACTAGGAAAAAAAAATCAGCAAAAGATTCGAGAGCTGAAGACGCATAAGTGAAGGCTTCTAAACGCATAGATCGTGTTGAAGAAGGCCAAGTGAATGATGGAACTTAGAATTTAGTATTCTATTTTCTGTATAGGTTGAGATTTATCTTTCGTATATGATGGATAGTCAATGATTTGTATCATGGAGTAAGAGCGCAATGAGGTTGTACAATGTGGAATGTTCTTGTAGATTGCAAGAAAAATATTAAGATTATTTTTAAATCACGATGAAAATTAATAAGATGTTAATCCTAACTTTTGAATTAAATAGTGGGATATGATGAAGTAATCCTAGGATTTTATTACAAGATGAATAATATAAATAGCAGCGAGGCTATTTTGTTATGTGTTGTATAATAAATAAAGTATTATCATTTTTTAAGATATATTATGTGTTATCTATATGTG
Source organism: Panax notoginseng (assembly GCA_016801055.1). Lineage (NCBI taxonomy): Eukaryota > Viridiplantae > Streptophyta > Magnoliopsida > Apiales > Araliaceae > Panax > Panax notoginseng. Next base: position 87,330,558 of record CM029019.1, read on the forward strand.
GTTAAGATAAGTTTGAAAATTTTAATGCGTGAATGAACGATGATCTAATGGTGCAAGTTTTAAACAGTAAGATGTCTCCTAGAAGAAGATAACAGCGTCAATAGAGCCCCAAGGAATATGCATACAACAGGGAAGCTAGTGCAAATCCAGTGCCAAAATTGGTGAATTTTCTGGTGGGAGCACTGGCAAATCAACTGAATTTCTGGCTATATAATCAAATCTCAAAATTCCAACCAAATTCGTTTACAACACGGTTGGAGAGAATGATTGATGTAGACAGGGAAGGTAATACGCTGGCATACAATTAAGAGCAGAAGGGAAAGAAGAGTGAAGATGATAAGGTGGATGATAGTCATACCGGTAACACTCGAAAAAGAAAGTGGAACAATGGTATTGAAGCTGAAAATCAGCAAGGGAAGGAAAAGAAAAAGGGTGGAGGCGTGTAGCAACTGCGGAAAGAAACATGTAGGTGTTTGTTTGAAAGGGAAGAGGGTGTGCTTTAATTGTGGCTCGAAGGGTCACATTCCACCAAAATGTTTAAGACCAAGGAAGGAAGCCTGCTTCACGTGTGGATCGAAGGAGCACTTGGATCGAGGTTGCCCAAAGAAAACGGTAGGAAAAGCAAATGGAAGCAAAAGGGGCAGTGGAAAAATGGTTATTATAGAATCAGCTCCGCCGAGTCGACCAATCGAATAATCAACCAAGATGACGATGCAGGACGCAATGCAAGGTATGGTTCCGATCAGTTATTTATACAGCTGCGTGTTATTTAATTCAAGTGCCACTTGTTAATGTATGTCTGATGAATTTCTTAGAAACTAAATTCGCTTCAGGAAGAGTTAGACTATTCCCTAAACATAGAAAGTGTGAATAATGATTCCTTTTAAGTTGATGTGTAGAATTGTTGTATTGGTATGAAATGCCAAGTGATGTCAATGAATTTATTTTCAATTTTATTTATGAAACTCTGAGGTTGTTAAACCATGTGGTGATAAGTCATTGTCAAAGAAAGTGCATAAACCTTAAGACTATGAGGAAGTCAAATGTAATATTTTGTTCTTTTAGTTGAAAGACGTCTATACGGTAGAGTTATCTATCGATGTTGTAATTCAAGAATTTATTTAGAAAATATTGTGTGGGATATGTGAAGATCAAGATAGTCACTTCGTTAGCTAACTTAATGAGAAAATCGATGGAATTTATATGGGTAGGAAATTATAGAGTGAATTTTCATGAATTGGAGAAGAATTTAGTATGGCACCTGTGATATCTCTAACAGATAATACAAGAAATTTTGTGTTGTATAGCAACGCATCATATAATATATGAGGCTATGTGTTTAGGCGGAACGACAAGGTCATTTCATATGCATCGCGTCAGTTAAAATTTTTATGTGAAAGGATATTCGACTCACGATTCAGAGTAGAGGTATTAATGGTTGCTCTGGGGATTTAGAGGTGTTATTTTTGGGAAATAGTGTGAGATATAAAAATACCATAAATATCTAAAGCATATTCTCATATATAGGGGTATTTAAGCATGCGTTGAAGTAATAGTTGGAGTTGATCAAGGATTATGAATGCAAAATCCTAAATGATTATGGTTGCCGACGTCTTAAGAAAAGGGTAGGAGTTATTTTTTTTATAACTATGCAAAATGGGTTCATAATGGAAATGACTAGGTTGTGGTAGGAGGTAAGATATATATATATATATATATATATATATATATATATATATATATATATATATATATATATATATATATATATATATATATATATATATATATAACAAAGGAGAATCTTTTCAAGTAGAAAATCGTACAACTTTGCTAGACAGAGTAAAGGAAGAGTAGCTTCAAGATGAGGGTGTCAAATTTAAAATCGATACTAAAGGGTAGTTGAAAGTAGATGGAAGAAACTAGGTTTTGCTAATACCAGGAATTGAAAATGAAGTTTTGCATATAATTTATATGTTGAGTCAACTAAGGAGCACGAAATTATATATTGTCTTCGATATTACTATTGGTGTCAAGATATGATGATAGATTTTAAGTATGTCAAAGTTAGCATATTACATATCGAGCAGTGTGTGAAGTTATGTCTTAATGAAATTGTTTCAAGGCACGATGTTTTAGTGTCAATTGTGTCGAACCAAGATTCATGATTTACATCGGATTTTTAGAAAGGTTTACAAGAACGTGTGGAACACAATTAAAAATAAGTATGTCATATCATTTGCAAATTGATTGCCAAAGTAAAAAGGCGTGCTAAGTGCACGAGAAGTTTTCGATAATGTCATATGAGGAATCCGCATTGAGCAAGTTATGGGCAAATTAAAAATAATTTAAGAGTAAGGTAATGTTAGGTGGGATTTTAACTGAGGACTCATATGGTGACAGAGTCGTACAAACCTTTGTATGGGCAGAGGTTTTGTGCATATACTTGGTTTATCACAATAGTAATCATTGGAATATCGGTATCGCGCTATCAATGTATATGTGGTGGAAAGGTGATTCTTTTCTCATATATATATTTGATAGTTAGAGGTTTTTAAGATTAAGTTAGATTATATTAAGATTAGGTTCGGTTCTTAAAACTAAAGCATATGGTAAGTTCGTGACTCATAATCATATGGTATGTTTTGAACCCCTCGGCGAATGGACGCCTATGGTCTGATTAGGATAAGTTCCTAAACTCATATGATTATGGCAAGTTCCTGAATTTCCAATATGTGGTAAGTTTGATGAACTATATTGGGTATAAAATAGTTATAGTATAGGAAGCATTGATGAAGTTGAAAAGATGGTTTTGAGGTAGCCTTACCTCTATAGTTAGAGCGCATTCGTAATATTTTTCATGTTTCGGTGATATAATTGATCAAACCCGACTGTAATCATGTGATCATGTACGAACCGTTATAATGTCCTACTAGGAAATTACTATTCAGATAGTCGACAGAAAAGAACAAATTCTCAGGGGTAAGGTGATACCTTCTGTGAAGGTGATATGGAGGAACCACAGCGTCGAAGATGCTACGTGGGAACTCGAAACTGAAATGATGAAGAATTACCCTGAGTTATTTGTTTAGTTTGTGTCTTCGATTCTAGAGACAAAATCTTTGTAAGGAGGGAAGAATGTGACGCTTTGATTGTTTGAGTTGTGATTCTGTGAACAGAATCCTTATAAGGAGGGAAGGATGTAACAATCCAAGATTTTAGTATTTGTAATTTAAAATATTTATTAAATTAAATAAATATTTTATTGATGTGATTGTTGTTAGTAAATATTTATTTGATGTGATTATTGTTATTAAATATTTATGAATTAAATTTATTAGATAATAACATGAGATGTTATATTATTGTTTTAATTTAATAATTTAAAGTGGTATGTTAAATTATTAAATAAAATTATAATTTTATGATATTTATTTAAGTGGAAAATTTATTTAAAATTTAGTATGTTGTAATTAGTTTATTTAATTAATGTTGAATATGGAGAATCCAAAGAAATAATATGGCATTGCAAATTATAGTATAAATGATTTATTAAAAATAAATTAAAGGAGTTTAATTTAGTTTTTGTCAAACAAGACTTAAAATATTAAGTCTTTATTTTAATAAATTTGTTCCAAACAAAGTCTCATGGCTTTTGAATTTTTAAATTTTATTATAATAAATAAAATAATAAATAATAAATAATATATATTATAACTGATAACTTATTATTTTAATTATTACAACATCGGTTTCAGACGTTTGGGTGTGTGTGTTGGGTTAAGTTTTATTATACGTAAAATCATTTGGCCTAAGTCTACCGAGGAAGAAGAGAAGAAAAGTTACAGAGAATAGAGAGAGTTGAGAGGAAGATTTTTGGAGAAGTTCAAAGAAAGGCGTGGTGTTCTAGCAAGAATTACCAAACAATAGAAGGTATTTCCATAACTTTGATAATAAATATATATATATGTGTGTGTGTGTGTGTGTGTGTGTGTGTGTGTGTGTGTGTTTTACAACATAATTTCTAAGTTCCTATGAATTCAATTTCCTTGAATAGTTGTTATATTAACTGAGTTGTTTCCTTTGTGAGTAATTGGGATGTTAGAAATGGTATTTAGACAAGAATTATTGTGCTAATTGTGTTTAAAAGGAAGAAAACTAATTACAGCGTGTGTGTGTGTGTGTGTGTGTAAGGTTGTGAAAGTACCAAATTTGATGGTTAGTTTGTATGTTAATCGATGAATTGAGTCTTGCATATGTTAATTCGGTAAGAAATGAAGAAAACAAAGTTGAACGTAGTAATTTGATGAAAGTGTGAAATTCTATGAAAGATGTCAAAAAATGGAGTTTTGTGTAAAAACATGAAATTTAAGGAATTAAACTAGTTTAAATTGTTGTTTAATTGTTCTAAATTGATGAAAATGTGAGGAAACATGTTTATAATAGTTTTATACCAACCGTATATGTTAATTTCACTGTTTTGTGGGTGAAATTTATGTTAGTTGGGCTAAAGTCGGCTACTGTTCATAGCCTTTCTAGTTCTGTATGTGCACTAGCGCAGTTGCGCCGGGCCAGAAATGGTGTAGTTGCGCCGGTCTCAGGCTTCTGTATGGCGCAGCTATACCATACCCTGTCCTGAGACAGTGAAGTCTGCTACTACTGCAAACCTTGGGATACCAATATAACTTAGTTTAATGATATGTTAAAATAACAAACATGTAGTAAAGGGGTTAAAACAGAACCGTGATATGTCATTAATAATTTCAAAGTCGTAAATGATTAGTAAGTTAAGAACGCAATATATTATGATTTAAAATACACAATGAATAATGAATGGGTGTTATAAAGCTAACACTTGTGATTCTGAGATGAACATTATAAGATATTGTGACGCCTCAGAAAATCGAATTTTTAGGAGAATTAAAATTTTATTTGATTATTTAGATTAAATGAATTTAATTGATTATTTATGGGAGTAAGCTAATTAAAGGTCGTTCTATGACCTAGCCATGTCAGAACATCGTATGATTTTGGCTATGGGGTAGAATTAAAGTGTTTGAATTTTTAATATGAAAATAAAAGTTTTTCGAGAAATTTTTTGAAAAATACTATTCACGCATTTCTACTCGGGAATTATTTTTGAACTTCCGAGAAATAAGTAACGATAGAATATCGATATGAGATGAAATATCCAATAATATTTCTGTTATGAAAAACGTAATATTTCGCCTGTGGACTTAATTTGAGAACGTTAGGAAAATCAAGCGTTAAGAAGTTAATGTAATGATTGTATGATACGTAGGTATTATACGAAGTAATGAATACGAGTATGATATGAATTATTATACGAGTATGTATGAATAATGGTATATCGTATATTATGAATAAGTATACGAGTTAGAATACGAGAATTATACGTAAAGTATACGTTATGAGGCTTTAAGCCAAATGTATTGAATTTGTAGGATTATGTAGGAAATAATAAAGTCCAATGGGATTTGATAAGGCCCAAATGTAGAAATGGTTAAGTCCAATGTGAATTAATAAACAAGCCCAAGTATTTGTTTAATTGCAAGCCTAATGGATAAGTTAAGATTAATTAAGCTAAAGGCCCAAATTAGGAACTAATGGGTTATGGGATGGTTTAAACCTATGGGGCAACCCATGGATGATCCAAAGTAGGGATCAAGCAAACTTAAAGGCTAAGTAAGTGTGGTAACCAAGTAAACTTAATGACAAAGTAAACTTAATGCTTAAGTGTTGTGATGGCCAAGTAAATAAAGTGGGGAGCAAGTTAACTTAATGCCTAAGTAAGGAATAGTAAGGAGGTGGAAGGGCTTAAAAGACTAAACTATCCTAACCTTAGAAACCCTATAAATAGCAAACTTTGTTTTCATTTGTTAGTTGTTAGATTTTCCACCAATAACTTATAGCTTATTGGCTTGAGAGAAAAAGCAAGAAAAGTAGGAGTTAGTCTTTCTTAAATCTAAGAAGCAAGAAGGAAGAACAAAGCTTAAACCAAGTGATCTTCAAAGGTAAGGTCCTAAGCCATGATTCTCTTTTCTTTCATTGATTAGAGAAGTGGGTAGTGGTAGAACATGTATGCTATGGCATGATAGGAATGATAAATCAAAGGGCTTAAGTCTTAATAGTATAAGTCATGATTAAGTCTTAATAAGCCGTATAAGTCATGAATAAGTAATTCAATCTTAAATAAGTTATGAACTTATGAAGAACAATGATGAACTTGTCATATGTTTACTTTAAGAAGTTAGTATGATTAATGAGAGGTAAGAATGGTGGTTAAAAGACTTAATCTATAATAAGTCATGTGAAATAAAGTTATAAGTAGTTTATACTTTTATAAGTTATAAACTCGCAAAGAACAAGAAATAACTTAGTAAGGAATAGTAAGGAGGTGGAAGGGCTTAAAAGACTAAACTATCCTAACCTTAGAAACCCTATAAATAGCAAACTTTGTTTTCATTTGTTAGTTGTTAGATTTTCCACCAATAACTTATAGCTTATTGGCTTGAGAGAAAAAGCAAGAAAAGTAGGAGTTAGTCTTTCTTAAATCTAAGAAGCAAGAAGGAAGAACAAAGCTTAAACCAAGTGATCTTCAAAGGTAAGGTCCTAAGCCATGATTCTCTTTTCTTTCATTGATTAGAGAAGTGGGTAGTGGTAGAACATGTATGCTATGGCATGATAGGAATGATAAATCAAAGGGCTTAAGTCTTAATAAGCCGTATAAGTCATGAATAAGTAATTCAATCTTAAATAAGTTATGAACTTATGAAGAACAATGATGAACTTGTCATATGTTTACTTTAAGAAGTTAGTATGATTAATGAGAGGTAAGAATGGTGGTTAAAAGACTTAATCTATAATAAGTCATGTGAAATAAAGTTATAAGTAGTTTATACTTTTATAAGTTATAAACTCACAAAGAACAAGAAATAACTTAGCATTTTATAAGTTAATGAAGTATATATGTCAAGATGATAGCATAATGGATTGAACTCATTTAGACCGAATGGTCCGAAGGATTCAACAAGGATAAAGGGAAGGCTAAAGCGAACTTGTAGATTACCTATGTAATAGTATAGGTTTGTAATGATAATATTTGATATTATGACAAGAACAAATGTAACGGTTATAAAGAACTTGGGGAATGGTAGTATTGTTTTGGAATATATATAAGACATATTAGTTCTTTTGAGGCATTTCAATTGAATGCTTGTGTGAACTGTAGCACCGTGGAGCACCATATGTCGGGTTAGAAGAGACCCAAATTTGGGGGCGTCACAGATATGGAAGGTGATTATTATAAAACCAATGAGTCTAAGGAAGGCTTAAGCACCTGATTGAACTTTAAGTTTGATTAATGAGAAATGTAGTATTGATTAATAAGAGTTGAATATGTGATGTGGATGCTAAAAGTCTTATGTATGTGTTAGTGAGTTTTCAGATTCGTGTTATGTGGTTTATTAATATGGTTAGACCCTAAACTCAAGGTTATAACTTAACTAAGATGAGAAATAAATCTATAAGGTTAATGTGTATGTAGCTAATTGATGTGATAATCCTAATGGTATGTGTAGGATATTGGAGTACGTGAGTTGTAATTGTATAGCTTATGCAAGAGGCAAGTTTCCTAACCTTTGCTACTTTATTATTCAGCAAGGTTACTTTTCACTGTCATGGTATACTTTTGCAAGTTCTCTATTTTTAATCTCTTGTTAAGCAATTTATTGTTATGCAAGTTCTTTAACCCTCATTTATTGTTGAGCAAGTTAATTAATCTTTATTTCTTTATTCCAAACTAGGTTACCTTGGTTATTCAAAGTATATACTTTTGTTGTAAGAAATGTGTTTATTAAGCTACTAATAACTGTTGTTTGATCTTCGTTCTCCAATGTCATTACACTATCTTACATTATTGTACCGAACTCTAAGTTGCCTAGCGATTCTTTACCAAATTAACTAATCCTTAGTTAATGAATGTTCTAAACTCTAAATTACACTTGAAGTCAATCCAAACCAAACTTCCTTTGGTTTGCTTATGTACCCACACAATTTTGCAAGAATGTTATCGATGATGACACTTGTTCAATTTATAAGTTGTTAATAGTCTATCTCTTATTGATTTATCGATATACCTTGTTCATGAAGATATTATAATCAAACTCTTGAATAGTTATTGGTCTCTATCTGATTCAATCAGTACTTGGTTGATGAGCATTCTAAAGATCTAGAATTCCTTTGAAGTTAATTCTCAACCAAACTTCCTTTGGTTCGGAACCTGATAACCTAAGCTGAGATGAACAACCCTATATTGGGGGATTATTTTAGAGCTACGTAATAGCGTTAAAATGTTTGCGCAATATATAGTACAAAAGGTTGATCACCTGGAGTATGGGATGATGGTCCATACAGTCGTTTAGACTGTTAAAGGTTACAGTCGAAACACCTGTTAACCTAGGACATAGATGATAATTATAGTCTTTTAGATTGTTAAAGGTTAAAGTAGAAATACTTAAAAACCTAGAGTATAGTTCGTGGTCTTGTGACCCTCAGTGTATTCTTTGATGTTGATATTTATTGTTAACTTAAACGTTCATTATTCCTTTGAACTCATAGCTGTTGAATTAAAGTTTATTGTTCCGGTAAAAATACTTTACCATTGAAAGCTCAGTTAATTGTCATTCATTAAACGTTATTGTATATTACCCTTCTTGTGGGCAATTGTTTGCTCACTCTTGCACAAAACAATGCAGATGAAGTTAAGAAGTTTGAAGAGTTTTCTACAAGCAAGGGCAAGGGCACGATGCTTGATTAGACGATGTTTAGTTTACCTTTTTATGAAGCATATTTAATAGATTTAATTATGATCATGTTTTAATTTTCCGCTGATGATTGTAATAAAGGTTAGATGACCTGGGATTTATTTTAGATTATGTAACCCTTTAATGGGAGATTGATTATTTAAACTTTTGAGTTTAATTATATCCTTTGTTTATGGGAAGTTAGTTATAATTTAATTAGACAGTGAACACCAAATATGTGGAATTAAGGTATCCAAATTTGGGGGTGTCACAAGTACTATTCACGGGATGCTATTCACGTGATACTATTCACTCAGGTACTATTCACATGGAGTACTATTTATGACAAAAAAAATAATTTCTTTTCTGTCCAAATTATTTTTGATACAATATTATTCTTGAATTTTACTCCACAAAGCAGTATAATGTTGACAATTTGGACATTATTGAATTCTGGATAATGAATTATAAATCTTTAAAATTTATCATTTGCTCTCATTTAATTGAATTCTTATATCAGTGTCATCATCATTATGCTTATATAGTGATGAAAGTCATCTTTGGCACGTAGTGCATAGATGGACTATTTATTGGTATGATTATGACCAGGGATTATTCGGTATAATCATGACTTGTAATACTATAAATGATGTGGTAAAAGTCCTCACCGGGCCGTAGTGCATTGATAGACAGTTGTTGGCATGATCGTGACCATTGGCGATAACACGTATATCCTTGGCCCGTAGTGTAAGGATAATTCATGGATGTGATACTAATGAATATCATTGGCCTGTAGAACACGAATAATTTAATGATGTGGATTATTTATTAAGCTAAGTCTCAGCGATAAAATTTATGATAAACTTTTTAAATTATAGAAGATAGTAGATATCATGCTCTACTTGACTCTTCTAATGGATTACTTGTTCCGCTACAGTTAAACTGGATGTTTATTGTATTTTATCAGTTTAACACCGTTGGAGGCTAACGATAATTTATTATGCATTATCTTAGTCATAATATTTCTTACTGGACTAATTGAGCTCACCCTTTTACTTTCATTGTTCTCTTCAGGAAAGTATAACATAGCCGGGACTAGTCGGGGAATGCAGTGACGGTTCGAGATGGTGACTGAAGTAGTCCTCATTATTTTATAAAATAGTGTGATAATAATTGTAATGAGGACTCTATTTGAGTTTGGATATTGTCTATAAGACAATATTCGTGTGAAAACTCTCAGTTACGTTTTTATCATATTGTATAAATGAAGTTGTATTTAAATTATGTACTATGTATTTGGCGACTCTAGATGGGTGACGTATACCTATTTTGGGGGCGTCACAGTCTCCATAGTGTTTGTATAGTATAATCAAAAAACTTTTGCTGAATCTGTGAATCAGTTATTGTACGTCTGTGATTTTTTATTTACTGTACATCCAAATAGTATCCTATCATTCTCCTATAATTAGGATGCTTAGTTTAGAATTGAAAGTCACACCAGAATCAGAGAATTCTTCTTCTATAATATTGAGCGTATTTCTTTTGAGTTTAAGGAAACTTTGAGTGTAGAAAACAGTATAAGTTTTCTTCAAGAATATCCACCCCCTACCAGTCAGAAGTACGCTCTTTTTAAGATAAGGGATATTATTTATTTCATATTCGCTTATGATATTATTTTTCGTATTCATAAGAGATTTTATTTCGTTCAATATTCACAAGAAATATTATTTTTGTTCAATATTCGTAAGGAATATTATCTTCATTCAATATTCGTAACGAATATTATCTTCGTTCAATAGTTGTAAGGGATATTATTTTTGTTCAATATTCGTATGAAATAATATTTTCTTCTATACTCTGTAGTATGTAAGTAATATTATTTCGTTTTAGATTCTGAATTCTACACTCATTTTGTTAAGTATTGCTTCTACACTCCTTGAAATTAGTAGAATATCCTTAAAATTTGTGCTTCATCTAGTATCGTTTCTCAAGGATATTTTTCTGAACATTCTTGTTAAAGTTTAATTTTTTATTCCGGAGTACTTTTCACGAGATACTATTCACTCGGGTACATTCAACTTGGGTACTATTCACGACAAAAATTGATTTGTTTTCTGTCCAAATTATTTTTGATACAATATTATTTTTGAATTTTACTCCACAAAGCAATATCATGTTGACAATTGGACAATTATTGAATTCTAGATAAATTGAATTATAAATCTTTAAAATTTATCCTTGCTCTCATTTAATTTAATTCTTATATCATTGTTATCATCCTCGTGCTTATATTGTGATGAAAATCATCTTTGACCCGTAGTGCATTGATGGACTGTTAATTGGTATGATTATGACCAGGGATTATTCGGTATAATTATGACCTGTAATGTTACAAATGATGTGGTAAAAGTCCTCATTGGCCCGTAGTTCATTGATGGACACTTGATGGCATGATCATGACCATTGGTGATAACACTAATATCCTTGGCCCGTAGTGCATGGATAATTCGTGGATGTTATACTAATGAATATAATTATCCCGTAGTGCATGGATAATTCAGTGATATGGATTATTTATTGAGCTGAGTCTCAACGATAAAATTGATGATAAACTTTTTAAAACATAGAAGATAGTAGATATCATGCTCTACTTGACTCTTCTAATGGATTACGTGTTCCGCTGCAGTTAAACTTATTGTTTATTGTATTCTATTAATTTAACACTGTTGAAGGCTAACGATAATTTATTCTTTATTATCATAGTCATAATATTTATTACTGGGCTAGTTGAGCTCACCCTTTTACTTTCATTATTCTCTTCAGGAAATGAGAACGTAGCCGAGACTAGTCAAGGAATGGAGTGACGGTCCGAGATGGTGGCTGTAGTAGTCCTCACTATTTTATAAAATAGTGTGATATTAATTGTAATGAGGACTCTATTTGAGTTTGGATATTGTGTATGAGACAATATTCTTGTGAAAACTCTAAGCACCATTTTTATCATATTGTATAAATGAAGTTGTATTTAAATTCTGTACCATGTATTTGACAACTCAAGATGGGTAATGTATACCTATTTTGGACGCAACACAGTCTGCATAGTATTTGCATAGTAAAATCAAAAAATTTCAACCGAATTCGTGAATCAGTTACTGTACGTCTGTGATTTTTCCTTTAATGTGCATCCAAACAGTATCATGCCATTCTCCTATAAATAGGATGCTTAGTTTAGAATTGAAAATCACACCAGAATCAGAGAATCTATCTTATATAATATTGAGCGTATTTCTTTTGAGTTTAAGGAAGCTTTGAGTGTAGAAAACAGTATAAGTTTTCTTCAAGAATATCCATGTCCTACCAGTCAGAAGTACTATATTTTTAAGGTAAGGGGTATTATTTATTTCATATTTGCTTACGATATTATTTTTCTTATTCGTAAGAAATTTTATTTCGTTAAATATTCGCAAGAAATATTATTTTCGTTCAATATTTGTAAGGAATACTATCTTCGTTCAATATTCGTAAGGAATATTATCTTCGTTCAATAGTTGTATGGGATATTATTTTTGTTCAATATTTGTATGAAATAATATTTTTTTCCATACTCAGTAGTATGTAAGTAATATTATTTCGTTTCAGATTCCGAATTCTATACTCATTTTGTTAAGTATTGCTTCTATACTTCTTGAAATTAGTAGAATATCCTTAAAATTTGCGCTTCATCTAGTATCGTTTAAAAAAGATATTTTCTTGAACATTCTTGTTAAAGTTTAATTTTTTTATGCTGGAGTAATATTCACGGGATACTATTCACTCAGGTACTATTCACCCGGGGGCACTATTCATGACAAAAATCGTTTTCTTTTCTTTCCAAATTATTTTTGATATAATATTATTCTTGAATTTTACACCACAAAGCAGTATCATGTTTACAATTTAGACAATTATTGAATTCTAGATAAATTGAATTATAAATCTTTAAAATTTATCCTTGCTCGCATTTAATTGAATTCTTATATAATTGTCATCATCCTCATACTTATATTGTGATAAAAGTCATCTTTGGCCCGTAGTGCATAGATGGACTGTTGATTGGTATGATTGTGACCTGGAATTATTCGGCATAATCATTACCTATAATGTTACAAATGATGTGGTCAAATTCCTCATTGGCCCATATTGCATTGATGGACAGTTGATGACATGATCATGACCATTGGTGATAACACAAATATCCTTGGCCCGTAGTGTATAGATAATTCGTGGATGTGATACTAATGAATATAATTGTCCCGTAGTGCATGGATAATTCAGTGATGTGGATTATTTATTGAGCTGAGTCTCAATGATAAAATTGATGATAAACTTTTTAAAACATAGAAGATAGTAGATATCATGCTCTACTTGACTCTTCTAATGGATTTCTTGTTCCGCTGCAGTTAAACTTGTTGTTTATTGTATTCTATTAGTTTAAAATTGTTGAAGGCTAACGATAATTTATTTTGCATTATCTTAGTCATAATATTTCTTACTGGGCTAGTTGAGCTCACCCTTTGCTTTCATTGTTCTCTTTAAGAAATGAGAATGTAGCCGGGACTAGTCGGGGAATGGAGTGACGGTCCGAGATGGTGGCTGTAGTAGTCTTCACTATTTTATAAAATAGTGTGATAATAATTGTAATGAGAACTCCATTTGAGTTTGGATATTGTCTAGAAGACAATATTCATGTTAAAACTCTCAGCTTATGTTGTATAATTAAGTTTGTATTTGTATACTATACCATGTATTTGGCGACTTAGAATGGGTTATGTATACCTACTTTGGGGGCGTCACATACTCGTTGCCCAAGATCAACGATTTGTTTGATCAGCTGAAGGGGGAGAAATACTTTTCAAAAATTGACTTGAAGACCAGTTGTCACGAACTGAAGGTGAGGCATGAGGACATTCTGAAGACGGCATTCAGAACTCGGTATGGACATTTTGAGTTTCTGGAGATGTCATTTGGGTTGACAAATGCGCCATCAGCATTCATGGATTTGATGAATAGAGTGTTCAAGCAGTATTTGGATAAGTTCATTGTCGTGTTCATCGATGACATTTTGTTATATTCGGAGACGGAGGAAGAGAACGTTGAACATCTAAGAATAGTGTTGGAGACGTTGAGGAATGAGAAGTTGTATGCAAAATTCTCCAAGTGTGTGTTTTGGTTGCAGAGAGTGCAATTTTTGGGTCACGTTATCGACAAGGATGGACTTTCGATGGATCTGGTAAAAGTAGAAGCGGTTATCAACTGGGAGTAGCCGAAGACGCCGACAGAAATCAAGAGTTTCTTGGGATTAGCAGGATACTATTGGAAAGTCGACGTCGAGATTTTTATTTGTCCCTTTTCTGTTCTTGTCTTTTGGTATTCTCATGTTAGGTGAGATTTGTTTGAAAAAATAAGTTGTGAAAAGGTCCGACATGTATATGTCGACGATTGGACTGTAAGAGTCGCTAGTTAGTATTTTTAAATGGTTGCACCAACTCGACCAAGAAATGGTTTGAAAATTGACCTAGTGATGTGACACTATTTGACTGGTCTGTGAAACCGAGATTCGTTAGGGTAGGGGGGCTTGATTATGCGAAGGGAAGGTGTTAGGCACCCCCTCCCCCGACATCCGTGTTGCCACGGTGACTGTCACTTTTTAATTTAAACTATAATCTGAATATGTGTGTGTGTGGGTGGGTCACTGTGTAATTATCTAGAAGTAGTGATATGCCTCGTTTGCACCTATATACAAATGGTTTGAATTTTGTATAAAAGTTAAATTTTAACAAGATATAGCAATGATGTTTTATAAAAGAGGTTTTCTCAAACCCTTGTGCTCAATAGTAATTAAGGCCTTTGATACTTCTATTTTATTATGTTCGGCTGGGTTACTTTTATTTTCGAGATGCGAAGCATCTTTGAGAAAATAAGGTAAAAAAGCAGTACCGAATTTCTTATGGGCATGAGAGTCATCTAAGGAAATTCAAACACCGTGAATAATTTACAAGCCATGTACAACTGAAAATGTCCATCACGGGAACCGAATCTAGATTCAGGAGACTGAATATGTGATCACATGATTCTTAGGCTCACATGATGTAGCAATTTGTATGAAAGCTGTAAGAAGTTATATATATATATATATATATATATATATATATATATATATATATATATATATCTGTGTGTGTGTGTGTGTGTGTGAAAGCCCCGAATCCGGGTCCCAAATCACCGCGGATCCGGTACAATCATTCTATCACTATTTGTAGAAGATATAAACATAAATTATTTATATAATAAACGTACACATTATTTTCCCAAAATCGACTAACCTTAACTTATACACAATTCATAAACTATCAGACATATAACATATTTATCAAACTATTCTATTACAAATTAGCTGCACATTTTATCCCAAGCTGAACTTGGCTTTAACCCTTTTTCTGTATCCAAACGCATTCCCCTTATCTGCAATATTTATCATGATATAGCAAGGGTGAGCATGAAAGTTGCTCAGCAAGTTTAAATTTTTTAAGATATATCATGATTGAAAGAGTCTGAATAATAAGCTGGACAAGTATTAAACATGAACAAATGTATCTGGACCAACTGGTAATGAAGGTGATCAGCCTTTCATACATGACTTATACATGCAATATGTACAGAGTACAATTCTACAGTGGCAATCAGCAATGATTAACCATAAGCATATCTGGATGAAACAGCTCTTAGTAGAGTTAAGTAAAACTTGCCTGAACCGGTGATTACCGCTATGCAATTTAATAAGCTTTGTCTGAACCTAATATATAAATAATATCGAAATATAAATTAGAATAATATCATCACAAAATTTAAAATAACCTAAACACATTATCACATAATCCTATCAGTCTATACAACACATAAAACCTAGTATCAAATCAAACTATTTCAGTCTGACTTGAACCCGACACAATTTTGACATCCTGACGGTCTAGTCGGACAAAATTTTGAGTTTAAGTTCAATTAAACTCTGGTGAAACACTTAACCATTAACTTAAATAATTTTAATATCAGTCGAAATATTTTTCCAAGTCTCATAATAATTTTTACATAATTATTATTATTTATCGTGACTTTTCAATCATTAAACACGTATTTAAATGAATTAAATACCACATAATTCCTTTGTCAATAATATTTATTTATTATCAAATATTAATGAAATACATGTCATAATATTATAATATATTTATAATATCACAAAGTATTTTTAATACTTTAAAAATTACCTTTATATGATTTTTAAACAATTAAATTCATTATCCGATAATTGCTTTTAATATTAAAATATTAATATTTTCAAGACAAAATATCAAAAGTTATATTTTATAACTTAAAATATTTTTATAATGCATAAATCATTTTTATATAATTTCTAAATCATTAATTCTATTTTTCTATAATTTATTTAATACATTTAGTAAATAAATTAATTATCATTAATAT
Organism: Panax notoginseng; assembly: GCA_016801055.1. Lineage (NCBI taxonomy): Eukaryota > Viridiplantae > Streptophyta > Magnoliopsida > Apiales > Araliaceae > Panax > Panax notoginseng. The sequence continues at coordinate 87,346,904 of CM029019.1, forward strand.
TGATTAATTAATGAAATTCCTCACAAAATATTAAAAGTCACTAAAAATAACTTAAAATATTTTCTTATACCATAATATAATTTTTCATGATTTTTTATGTATTAAAAATCATTTTTAAATAATTTATTTGATATTATAATTAAATAAATAAATATCTTTTTATATTCCAAAAATATTAAATATTTATGAAATATGCCCAAAATAATTAAAAACTAATTTTCGGACTTTAAAATAATTTTTCATAATTTATTATGTATTTTTAATAATTAATATCCATTTTTATCTATTTTTAAATAATTTTCGGAAAATCAGAAATTCAAAATTAATAAAACCGTGGCTAAAGGGCCCTATAGCGACAGACCCGTCGCTATAGGTGTTCTTGGTGTTCTTGGGCCAACCAAGAACTCCATCGCCAGTTACCAGGGTACCATGTTTGACCGGTTCTGGGTTCATGATTGTGTTGATTCAGGGCTGGTAATTGTTTTAATATTATAGTATGTATGTAATACTATAACTAAAATTTGATTTCATGACCAAACAGTAACACAAATGAGAGATTTAAGCTTCACAAATATTGTCAGAAGCTGTTCTTCAATTTCTGAGTTTTCCAGAAATTGAAGAATAGTTGAGGTTCCTTATTTGAGCCCTTTAATCTTAGCTTTCTTGGCTCGGTATATGTGATATAAAGGTTCAAGTATGTAATATATATATATATATATATATATATATATATATATATATATATATATATATATATCAGTGTACAATGCTATAACAACCGATCATCATAACAACAACAATTAAATGAGATCTAGACGGTCAAAGTTCTGACAATAAAATCGTACATGAAGTTTTCTAGGTTTTCCAGAAATCTTCAAGAACAGCCGGTCAACCCTACATTGACCCTTCTTATCTTTGATTATATACATGATCTGTGAGTTCTATAAGCATTAACTTGAAGCCTACATGTTAGTATACAAGATCAAAACAACATTATAGCCAATCTAACCAAAAACTACTAAGATCTGAAGCCACAAAATATTGTCAGACCAATTGTTGGCAAATCTAGGTTACCCAGAACTTTTAGTCAATGTCGGTCAACGCTGTTTGACCCTTAATAACTTTTGATTTACACTTGATCTGGACTTGATTCAAGTTCCAGATCAAAGTCCATACTACAAACAACAAGTTCAAACTCTTAAAACACAAAAACACTTAACAGGAAAAGATTTATGAGCCCTGACATTCGGCTGTCAAGCCATGTTTTAGGGTTCATAGATCAGTTCTAAAAACTTTGATTTCGACCATCAAAATGATATGGATCTAAGTTTTGACAACCCAGATCATCAGATGACACCCTCTAACACATATCTAAACAACAAATCCTAACATCTAACATCAGATCATTAAATTTCTAGAATTAGGGTTTCATACCTTTAAAACTTTGATCTTGGTTTTCTGTCTTCTGATTCTGAGGTTGGCTTGCTAGAAACTGATTATGGCTCACCTTCTCTCTTTATCTCTCTCCTTCTAAATCTCGAATTATAGGGAGAGAAAAGACATGGACAAGTTTGCTTAGGAAAATAAGTAATGTTTTCTTACTTTCATTTTTGATTTGTTTGATTCATTGTATCTAGTGGGTATATGTGGCACAAAAATCAGATTAGGGATAGATTTGAGCTCATGTTGTATATCTAAATAAATGAGTCACCAAGATTTGGACATATCCTTTACTTAATGTGTAAGAAAAGGGGTAAATGGGTCATTTCCTTTTTATTTTTAATGGCATTCTAGTAAATGGCCAAACTCTTAGGGTTTAGGGTTTAGGTTAGGGTTTAAGGTTTGAACACTTAGGGTTTAGGGTTTAAGCCTAAAATATTTGAAATTAAATTTCTAGGATTTCCAAATTTCGGTTTTCGAAATAGAAAATTAATATTTCAAAATTATAATTAGGATTCTCTAATTATATTAAAATTTACTAATCATAAATCAAGCTTGCTAATTAGGATTTAATATTTCCTAATTAAAATTACTAATTTAGCAATTTGGTCCGTTAGGGTTTCAAACATAACAATTAGAGTTTTAAACTTATAAATTAGGGTTTCTAAATTATTAAAAAATCTAATTAATACTTAGGGTTATCCCAAATTAGGTTTGTAATTAAAATACAAAAACCTTATACATAACATTTAAATTCCCAAATTAGGATTCTAATATCCGAATTAGGTTTCAAATTCTCGGAACTGAAGTTAGGGTTTTCAGAACCGGTTTCTAGGGTTTCTTATCAGACGTTAGGGTTTTCTAACTGAACGTTAATGTTCTAAATATATACATAGGGGTTGGACACTAATATAGTTATCTGGTCAACCCATAACCCTTAATTACATTCTGCTCACATATAATACCATATACACAGAACATATTCACTTATACTCTTAATCCTGAATAATTCACCACAAAGATTTTTAAATCCAAAAATTTCTTTTCAGAAATGTCAAATCCATACACTTATTTTCTGTCTAGGTTCATTATTTAACCTTTATTCAATATTTTAAGACTTAAATAATTTTCTAAATTCTTGGGTCATCACATTCACCCCTTTTTCTAAAAATTTCGTCCCCGAAATTTACCTTACACCATACACCATTCATACACAGCATCGCATGCTACCCAATACATTCCTCACAAGAGTAAAAATTTTAAATTTGTGCTGAGGGGTTTTACAGACTATTGTCTGTCATTTTCGCAAAGGTTTTATTTAAATTCATATGCAAACCGTCATAACTTACAGACATAGTGGGTAATTAATCTAGTATGCCATGTACTTATTAAGTACTGCTGGTCGAATATGTTTCTCGTCTCTACCATAGGCACAAAATTTTTACCTCAGTCTTATAGGATTCCGCACCAAAATAATTTGGTTCAGAAATTTTTTTTCAATGAACACTTAGAGTTTTTATAATATTAGTCTAGCTGAATCGAATAGCGTAAACTCATATCAATAATTCAATTCAATCGAATTATTTAGGTGTAGCCAAACCCCGTTGGCCATTTAAAATTTTAATTTTTTTGAAAATATTTTTGAGAATGACGTCATGATGCCGTACTGTATTAACAGTCCGTTTGAGGATGCCGTCATTATATGACTTCGTCATAACACATCATACAATAGTGGAACAATAATTTTTAGATCGAATTCACACTAAGTATTCCTGTATTTATAACTTTATCAACTTTTTATCATCTTTGCACCAGGTTACATTGTACATAAGTGATAAGTAAAATAAATTTTTGTATTTTAAATCATATTCATCTAGCTGAAACAAGTAGCATAGACTATACTTTAAACCGTTTCAAAAATGATTACGAGTCTACATTTTTTTTTAAAAGCACATAGTGCGTATTTAGCTTGATGTCAAAATTTTGAAGTCTAGCATAGCTAGGAATTTTGGAAAACTTATGTCTCCACTAATAATCATTTGCTTAAACAGTCTATCTATTCCTATTATCCTTAATACTCAATTCACACAGAACTATACCCAGTTCGTCAAACTTACCACACTTATGAGTTCAGGAACGTACCACAATCATATGAGTTTAAGAACTTGTCTTAGACAGACCTTTGGCGTCCATTCGCTGAGGGGTTCATAAGCATTTCATATAATTATGAGTCACAAACATACCATAAGTATGAGTTTTAAGAACTTGTACTTAACCTTATATTCTCTACATATAACCTATCTATCTGTTATACACATTAGAATGGAATCACCCTCTTAACATGCATATAGCAAATAGCACGACACAAACATTTCAATGATTATCAGTGCTACAAACTAAGTAGTTTTTACACCAAGTACAATTCTCCGCCCATAAATAGGAATTATACAACTCAGCTGCCGACATGAGTCCTCAATTGAATCCCCACCTAAACCTACTCCCTTCTCAATACGAATTTTATTTAATCAGTATTCATAATCCTTTCCTGAATCTGTACCAATTCATAGTACCACTGACACACAATATTCTTGCTACTTGTCTATCATTCGCTTAATCCATATCAGATCACGGGGTGATCTTATCGTATATAATACGATCCATTTCTATTCTATGATCGTTTTATTTTTTGATCATCTATCGCTGAACTATTAGTCTTTTAGATTCTATCTATTCACCACTACTGTTCAACTTTATTATCAGAGTTAGGGAACTCTGTAAATTATACCCCGCTGAGATTTGTCTTTGAATCTTACTAACACAATAACTCTATTTGATTTAGTACTTATCCTAATCACTGCAGTTATTAGTCTCAGGTAACCCTACCTAAGGTTTATAACCAACAGCTCTGATACCAACTGTGAAAGCCCCGAATCCAAGTCCCAAATCACCGCGGATCTGGTATAATCATTCTATCACTATTTGTGGAAGATATAAACATAAATTGTTTATACAATAAACGTACACATTATTTTCCCAAAATTGAGTAACCTTAACTTATACACAATTCATAAACTATCAGACATATAACATATTTATCAAACTATTCTATTGCAAATTAGCTGCACATTTTATCCCAAGCTGAACTTGGCTTTAACCCTTTTCCTGTATCCAAACGCATTCGCCTTATCTACAATATTTATCATGATATAGCAAGGGTGAGCATGAAAGTTGCCTAGCAAGTTTAAATTTTTTAAGATATATCATGATTGAAAGAGTCTGAATAATAAGCTGGCTATAATTCATTAATATAGTTGTGAATTAGCACGAACAAAATTTTGACTGAACAAGTATTAAACATGAACAAATATATCTGGACCAACTGGTAATGAAGGTGATCAGCCTTTCATACCTGACTTATACATGCAATATGTACATTGTACAATTTTACAGTGGCAATCAACAATGATTAACCATAAGCATATCTGAATGAAACAACTCTTAGTAGAGTTAAGTAAAACTTGCCTGAACCGTTGATTACCGCTATGCAATTTAATAAGCTTTGTCTGAACCTAATATATAAATAATATCGAAATATAAATTAGAATAATATCATCACAATATTTAAAATAACATAAACACATTATCACATAATCCTATCAGTCTATACAACACATAAAACCTAGTATCAAATCAAACTATTTCAGTTTGACTTGAACCCGACACAATTCTGACATCCCGACGGTCTAGTCGGACAAAATTTTAAGTTTAAGTTCAATTAAACTCTGGTGAAACACTTAACCATTAACTTAAATAATTTTAATATCAGTCGAAATATTTTTCTAAGTCTCATAATAATTTTCACATAATTATTATTATTTATCGTGACTTTTCAATCATTAAACACGTATTTAAATGAATTAAATACCACATAATTCCATTATCATTAATATTTATTTATTATCAAATATTAATGAAATACATGTCATAATATTATAATATATTTATAATATCACAAAGTATTTTTAATACTTTAAAAATCACCTTTATATGATTTTTAAACAATTAAATTCATTATCCGATAATTACTTTTAATATTAAAATATTAATATTTTCATGACAAAATATCAAAAGTTATATTTTATAACTTAAAATATTTTTATAATGCATAAATTAATTTTATATGATTTTTAAATCATTAATTCTATTTTTCTATAATTTATTTAATACATTTAGTAAATAAATTAATTATCATTAATATTGATTAATTAATGAAATTCCTCACAAAATATTAAAAGTCACTAAAAATAACTTAAAATATTTTCTTATATACCATAATATAATTTTTCATGATTCTTTTATGTATTAAATATAATTTTTAAATAATTTATTTGATATTATAATTAAATAAATAAATACCTTTTTATATTCTAAAAATATTAAATATTTATGAAATATGTCTAAAATAATTAAAAACTAATTTTCGGACTTTAAAATAAATTTTCATAATTTATTATGTATTTTTAATAATTAATATCAATTTTTATCTATTTTTAAATAATTTCTGAAAAATTAAAAATTCAAAATTAATAAAACCGTCGCTAAAGGGCCCTATAGCGACAGACCCGTCGCTATAGGTGTTCTTGGGCCAACCAAGAACTTCATTGCCAGTTACCAGGGTACCATGTTTGACCGGTTCTAGGTTCATGATCGTGTTAATTCAGGGCTGGTAATTGTTTTAATATTATAGTATGTATGTAATACTATAACTAAAATTTGATTTCATGACCAAACAGTAAAACAAATGAGAGATTTAAGCTTCACAAATATTGTCAGACGTTGTTCTTCAATTTCTGGGTTTTCCAGAAATTGAAGAACATTTGAGGTTCCTTATTTGAGCCCTTTAATATTAGCTTTCTTGGCTCGGTATATGTGATATAAAGGTTCAAGTATGTAATATATATATATATATCAGTGTACAATGCTATAACAACCGATCATCATAACAACAACAATTAAATGTGATCTAGACGGTCAAAATTCTGATAAAAAAATCGTACATGAAGTTTTCTGGGTTTTCCAGATATCTTCAAGAACAGCCGGTCAACCCTACATTGACCCTTCTTATCTTTGATTATATACATGATCTGTGAGTTCTATAAGCATTAACATGAAGCCTACATGTTAGTATACAAGATCAAAACAACATTATAGCCAAACTAACCAAAAACCACGAAGATCCGAAGCCACAAAATATTGTCAGGCCCATTGTTGGCAAATATGGGTTACCCAGAACTTTTAGTCAATGTCGGTCAACGCTGTTTGACCCTTAATAACTTTTGATTTACACTTGATCTCGACTTGATTCAAGTTCCAAATCAAAGTCCATACTACACACAACAAGTTCAAACTCTTAAAACACAAAAACACTTAACAGGAAAAGATCTATGAGCCCTGACATTCGGCTGTCAGGCCATGTTTTAGGGTTCATAGATCAGTTCTAAAAACATTGATTTCGAGCATGAAAATGATATGGATCTTGGTTATGACAACCCAGATCATCAAATGACACCCTCTAACACATATCTAAACAACAAATCCTAACATCTAACACCAGATCATGAAATTTATAGAATTAGTGTTTCATACCTTTAAAACTTTGATCTTGGTTTTCTGTCTTTTGATTCTGAGGTTGGCTTGCTAGAAACTAATTATGGCTCACATTCTCTCTCTCTCTCTCTCTCTCTCTCCCTCTCTCCTTCTAAATCTCAAATTATAGGGAGAGAAAAGACATGGACAAGTTTGCTTAGGAAAACAAGTAATGTTTTCTTACATTCATTTTTGATTTGTTTGATTCATTGTATCTAGTGGGTATAGGTGGCACAAAAATCAGATTTGGGATAGATTTGAGCACATGTTGTATATCTAAATAGATGAATCACCAAGATTTGGACATATCCTTTACTTAATGTGTAAGAAAATGGGTAAATGGGTCATTTCCTTTTTATTTTTAATGGCATTCTAGTAAATGGCCAAATCCTTAGGGTTTAGCATTCGGGTTAGGATTTAGGGTTGAACCCTTAGGCTTTAAGGTTTAAGCCTAAAATTTTTGAAATTAAATATCTAGGATTTCTAAATTTCAGTTTTCGAAATAGAAAATTAACATTTCAAAATTATAATTAGGATTCTCTAATTATATTAAAATTTACTAATCATAAATCAAGCTTGCTAATTAGGATTTAATATTTCCTAATTAAAATTACTAATTTAGCAATTTGGTCCGTTAGGGTTTCAAACGGAACAATTAGAGTTTTAAACTTATAAATTAGGGTTTCTAAATTATTAGAAAATCTAATTAATCATTAGGGTTATCCCAAATTAGGTTTGTAATTAAAATACAAAAACCTTATACATAACATTTAAATTCCCAAATTAGGATTCTAATATCTGAATTAGGGTTTCAAATTCCCAGAACTGAAGTTAGGGCTTCCAGAACTAGTTTCTAGGGTTTCTTATCAGACGTTAGGGTTTTCTAACTGAACGTTAATGTTCTAAATATATACATAGGGGTTGGACACTGATAAAGTTATCTGGTCAACCCATGACCCATAACTACATTCTGCTCACATATAATACCATATACACAGAACATATTCACTTATACCCTTGATCCTGAATAATTCACCACAAAGATTTTTAAATCCAAATTTTTTTTTTCAGAAATGTCAAATTCATACACTTGTTTTCTGTCTAGGTTCATTATTTAACATTTATTCATATTTTAAGACTAAAATAATTTTCTAAATTCTTGGGTCGTCACAATATATATATATATATATATATATATATATATATATATATATATATATATAAGTAATAAACGCCATGGACCGACGGTCCGGTCATACATACACACGACTCTCAACGTGAATAATTGTGTGTGCACAAAACTGGAGAAAAGGCTTTAAGAAATGTAAGAAGGCTTACGGTGGGCTGCCAAAGAAGACTTCAAATAGCTTTAAATGGATGAACACTCGGTTCCCACTGGTAAAATGTAGTAATATATAAGCTCACAAGTATTTGAAATGAGAAACCACTCAATTTATAGTGTGTATAAAGAAAATTGGATAGAGCTTCCTTGCCTTTTCCTCCTTCAAAATGGCCACCCCAAGCCCTCTATTTGTAGAGGGGGGAGCCGCAGGTGTATCTACGGCAATCGCAGATGTACCTGCGGTTTCCCGAGGTGCCCCGACTTTGTGGGCCTCGTTATTTCGAAGTACGTGCACTCGTACAACGTGTTATCCGCTCAAATCTTCATAACTTCAGTACGGGCATCTGATTGAGTCGTTTAAGACCTTTTAAGGAATATAGTTGTCGAGAGCTACACAACGACATGGGATAGGAAGTTGTACGAAGTCAGGAAGATGGGTCCATGCCCAGGTCTTCAAGTCTTCAAATTCTTTCTGGTGTGCTGTCTTGTGTAGTACTCACTCGGGATTGGAGCTATGGTTCTTATAGGACACTTCTGTGTGGTATGTATGTTGAAATGTTGTTGAGATGACGTGAATGTGGGATCGAGGTGGCAAAATGATGATTTTTCCCCTCACTGGGGTTATCTCTGATTTTGGGCTGATTTAGCAGTCGTTGCTCAGGTTTATCTCTAAGATTGGGCTGCTGCAAGTGCAGAACATCCTCAGGGTTATCTATGAGGTATGCCTATCCTCCCGGGGTTATCTTCGGGTTTGGAACTGAGTGCCTCGGGGCTATCATCGAGGTTGAAGCTGATTGCTGGGGTTTGAAACAAGCATTTCTGGGGTTATCTCCTGAACTACAACTTTATGCCTCAGGGTTATCTCTAAGGTTTGAACTGTATCTCCTGGGGTTATCTCCGGGTTTGGAGCTGAAGATCTCGGGGTTGTCTTCGAGGTGGCAAGCTTCTCCGGTGTTATCTCTAAAACTGGAACGGTATTCCTCAGGGTTGTCTCCGAGGTTAAAACTAAAACTTCCGGGGTTGTCTCCGGGTTGGACTGAATATCTCGGGGTTGTCTCCAAGATGGAACTGACTATCTGGGGTTATTTTCGGGACTGTGCTGGCTTAACTTCCAAGGTTATCTCTGGAAGACAATTTTGCCCTCTTGCAAGGTTAGTAACAGGAATGTAAAAAATTTTGAGTGTCTACAGATGCCCCTTTATCATATTCATGCAGTGTAATGGCATGGATAGGATAAAGAATACTAGACACTTGAAATGTGACAAGATATTCATGATGCAATGTACTACAGCATGATGCAAATGTATGATGTATGTGGTTTCTTGGACTGTTTTCCAACGGGATATGATGACTATTTGCTCCCATGACTTCTGACGGGGAATTGGCATTACCACTGATATCTCTGATGAACTGCTTGGATGTGTACTCCAAAGCTCTCAGGAAATCCCAGGATGTTGACGTTGGGGTTATCACCAAAGCCCTTAATCTTTGCTAAAAAACTTTCCACCATAGATGTTCCTCTTATGAGCAAGAGACTCTGGGGAATAAGCATTTGTCTGATGAAGATTATGTATAACATATTCCATCATCGGTCCTCCTCGATGAGGATGGCCTTCCCTGGTTTGTATCGTCAGGTCCTTCAAGTGATCTCTCGGAGTTACTGCTAATAGTCTGTTGTTGTCAGGGTTTCCTGACTCCTGCTGACATACGTATCAACGGATACCATCATTGGATCATCTCCGATGCTTCATTGGGTTTAATTGCCAACGGCTGTGATCAGTAGATGCCTTCTGATGCTTCGTTAGGTTTATTTGCCAACAGCTGAATGTCGTCAAGGTTGCTTGACCTTCGTTGACGTGTGCATCAACAGTTGAAATCATCGGATGGTTTCCATGCTTCGTTAGATTTACTTGCCAATAGCTGAAGTTGTATGAAATCTCCGCTGGGGAGAAATGTTTTAGAGTAACGACCTCGAACCGACGACATCGGACCCTTATGAGGTATTGCTGAGTATAGTTTGCAACAACTGTAATCATCGGTATAGTGAACCCTGTGTTTGGGCGAATACCAATGAGTGATAGAAAGATCCGTAGTTTGGTCTGTGAAAACCAGGATTTTAGGCTATTCCGCTCAATCGAGTAGCATCTTTTTTCTGATTTGACTATTTCAATTTGTAAGACCTCTTTTGAAACTCGACTTGGACTGAGCCGGAGGGGTAGGGCCCACCTACGGTAGCCGCAGGTACACCTGCGGCCAATCGTGGGTGGCCTTAAGTGGCATGTTGCTTTCACAAGTCATTTTCATATTGTGCCACAGAGAATCCGAGAGCTCTTCTTCAGATCTGCTGAGTTCGGGTGGCTTTCTGCAAATTCTGTCACCATATAAGTATTTCACACTATCTTGGTAACGTATGCGTGTCTTCTTTTCAAGTTTTGTCCATTGGAAAATAAGTTATCATATGAAATACGTCTAAACACATAGTAGTGAATATGCATGCCTATATGACTTGATAAAAAATATTCAACATAGTAAATGTTAGTATTAAACCATGCTGAACATAATGATTTGAAAATTTTAACTTTTGAAATAGTCAAATTGGCACCTTTTTCTGCTATTTCTTATCCTATTTGAGGACAAATGAGAAAAGGTTTTAAAGCAAAGTAATCCTGGTAACTAGTCTACCATCATGGATTGTGACTTTGACATTTGTATGCATATAGGATGTTTATGACTGTGGGTAGGTGTCCTACTGAATGGCCACCTACTCATACCTATGTGCATGTGGATAGTCCTTGCTACAATGGAGACTCTTGCAAAAAAAATTCATGAGCCTAAGCATTGGGTAGTCATGCATTTTTAACTCTACTGTAGGCGTATATTAAAGTAATTCATGCATGCATGTAGTCATAAATTGCATTTGAAAAGCTCCACGTTAGAATTTACCACACCCTTTCTAAGGTGATTTTGAGTCTTGTGTCCAGATATTTTGGATCCAAATCAGTTGAGTAGTTCCCGTAGGACCACTTCAGGTGTGCGGAGGAGGGCATCGGAAGTGCCTCAACCCCGTTCAGTCAGACAACCTTGTCATTTGATAAAGGCGGCGATTTGTCCTATCCAGGTTGATGTACCAGATGTTGAGGACGATGAGGAGGATGTACTGGTTGCGGCTCCAGCTCCTGCTGCTCATGCTCCCTACAAGGATCTTCTAAGCATTGTTTTGACGATTCCAGAGCTTCTGGATGATTTGAGTCTCCACCCCTTAGTTTACTTGCAGGCAAACGAGGTAAAAGCTGGGTTTGATCTTCCTTTTTCCTATTGATGAGGAGCCATGATTCTGATGTTGATTTGCATTTGATGTAGGTTCCCGGCTTTATGCAGCTTTGAGGGAACTGGTTTAGCATACACTCCATATATCAGGCTCTGCATCCATATTATCGAGGGATTATGCATGGTTGGGACTTTAGGGCGTTCTTCTCCATTCTTCCCCGCCGTTGTCCTTGGGGTTACCTCAGGGCATTATCTGAGTGCTAGTTTCACCAGACTCAGTCTCACTATTTGTTGGATTGCGAGGTGATGATAACGCCGATGGACTGGTGGTTTATCACCTGTATGGAGTTTGGAGGGGTGCCAGTGCCATGTACGACGAACATTACCCCGACCGCCTTCAGATCCTTGCTAGAAGTTTCGGCTGAGGCGCTCAAGGGCATGGTCGTTCGTACAGGTCCTTTGAGCAGAGATCCTATGAGTGGCCTATTGAATGAGCCCATCCTTGTTGATGTGAGAGTCAGGGATCGCATTCTTCGGCGATTGTTCCTAATTATCAGGGGTTATTTCATAGCAGACAACTTTTCCACGGTGCCATTCGCTTTGATTTGCGCCACTCGAGAGGTGGACCATATTAGAGACATATTAGAGAGTATAATTGGGGCTCCTATACCTTTGCCTATTTCCTCAGGGGAATGCGCATGCGTTCGCAGGGCTTGATAGAGGCTTGGTTAGGATTTTACCCGTTTCTGCTGGTGAGTATTTCTCTTTCATTTCCCATATACAGGTTAAGAGTGTTGACTTACCGCAGATGTTTGCCTTTTTGTTGGCAGTTTTGGGCCTATGATAGGCTTCCATGTTTACGTCCTATTAGTGTGTTGAGTTTAGATACCTATCCACGAGGACGGCGATGACATCACTCCATTATGGCGAAAGTTCCTATAGCTGAGGGTTTCACCCATTGTCGCTTACAGTTGGAGTTGTTGATAGTTGATGCCATCACTTGGGTTCCCTACTATGGGGACCATTTGACCATCAGCTTTGAGTATGGATACCCGACTGGTGTCGAGTATGTAATTTCCACCCCCGGATTCCTCTCTTCACAGATGGAGGATGGGAGCTCTATTTAGGAGAGTGCGCTATTAGGAGCATCATAGGAGAGATTTGTGTACCGATCTTGGCTCCTGTCAGGGTTTATTGGCTTATGTCATAGTCGCCTGTGACGCCCCCAAAATTAGGTATACATCACCTATCTTGGATCGTCAGATACATAGTACAGAATACAAATACAACTTACTAATACAACTGTCGTGTATAATACGACAAAACATAAACTGTGAGTTTGAATACAAATATTATCTTCCAGAGAGTATTCATACTCAAAAGGAGTCCTCATTATATTTATTAACACACCATTACATAGAATAGTGAGGACTACTAACTAGTACTATCATTCGGACCATCACTCCGTTCCCCGACTTGCCCCAGCTACGTTCTCATTTCCTGAAGAGAACAGTGAAAGAAAGGGTGAGCTCAACTAGCCCAGTAAGAAATATTATGACTAAGATAATGCAGAATAAATTATCATTAGCCTTCAACAATGTTAAACTGATAAAATATAATAGACATCAAGTTTAACAGTAGCGGAACAAGCAATCCATTAAAAGAGTCAAGTAGAAAATAAACTCTACTATCTTTTATGATTTAAAAGGTTTTTCAACACTGTGATCGCTGGGACTCAGCTTAATAAAATAATCCACATCATTGAATCACCCCTGCACTACGGCCAAGGATATTCGTGTATTCATTAATGGTCATGATCATGCCAACAACTTTCCATCAATGCACTACGGGCCAATGAGGACTTTTACTACATCATTTGTAACATTACGGTCATGATTACACCGAATAATCCCTGGTCATAATCATACCAAGTCCATCTATGAACTACAGGCCACAGATGATTTTCAACAGAATATAAACATGAGGATGATGACAATGATATAAGAATTCAATAAAACAAGTTCAAGAATTAATTTATCCAGGAATTAACAACGTCCAAATTGTCAACATGATACCGCTTTGTGGAGTAAAATTCAAGAATGCTTAGAAGAATATTTTCATGAAAAGATACTGGATGAACCGCAATTATCAAGGATATTCCACAAATTTCATGGAGTATAGAAGTCAAAACTTAACCAACTGAGTATAGTAAAGAATGGAATAACAAAGAAATCACCATGCATGCGATAGACCGCACAGATAGGTTATTCTTAACAGAATAATAATAATGGAACCAGGTCCGGCGTAAACGCACAGACAGGATATTCCGACAGAATAATAAAGAACAATATAATAAATAATGGAACCAGATCCGGTGTAAAATACACAGACAGGATATTCTGACAGAATAATAATAAAGACGGAACCAGGTCCGGTGTAAAATACACAGACAGGATATTCCAACAGAATAATAATATAGACGGAACCAGGTCCGGTGTAAAACACACAGATAGGATATTCCAACAGAATAATAGAAGAATATCACCAAGTATAGGGTAGACCGCGTATACTGGTTATTCCAACAGAATAATAAAGAATGGAATAACAGAAGTTCTCTTCATGAATATAAAAGAAATAATATTCCCTACCTTAAAAGAATTGGATATTGGAAAAGTGAAGTAGCAGAATACTTTTATTCTCTCTCTCTTATTCTCTCTATACTTTCTCTCTCTATAGCTTGAATGAATTCGTAAAAAATAATGAAGCCCTAGGCCTCTATTTATAGAAAAACTGAGGGTGGCTCTTGGTCTTAACGAAGGGTCAAATGACTCTTGGTCTTAACGAAGGGTCAAATGACTCTTGGTAATATTGAAGGGACAACTACTATTGACGAAAGTAATTACTATTGACCAAGGTAAATACTATTGACGAAGGTAAATACTATTGACTAAGGTAAATACTATTGACGAAGGTAATTACTATTGACCAAGGTAAATACTATTGACCAAGGTAAATACTATTGACGACGGTAATTACTATTGACTACGGTAATTACTATTGACGAAGAGACTCTTAGATGATGACATATGACCCCCCATAAAAATAACCAAACTTACCACAACGTCTCAATTATTGATTTAATAATATAACATATTATGCAGATGATACTATGATAATAATTTAAGAGATATGATGTAGCAATTACTGTAGCAATAATTGAGTATAGCTGAGTGACTTCTCACGTAAGCATCAATAATCAATACCGTGTGCTACTATGCAACCACGCGTATCACTGTACTTTTACTACCGGGTAGTTCAACAGTTTTAACGGTTTTAACGGTAACACCTCAGCCGTTATTTTTATAGAAAGATAATTTTGTCGTTTTCTAACTACGACTATACTTCTGTTGTGGGGTCCACCAATGATTGTGCCGTCGTACGAATATTCCCCGATAAAAAGAATATTCCCCGACCAAACGAATATTTTAAAACAACTTGCTTACTTTTCAAAATTTATAAATAATACCCACAACTATAATATTATATCAAATCCACACCATAATTATTTCGAGAAAATTAAATATTTATTCATAAAATCTGGGGTCTCACAATCTCCCCTCCTTATGGAATTTCGCCCTCAAAATTTACGTACATACTTGGTATGCCGAACAGGTGAGGATACATTGACTTCACTTCAAATTCTAACTCTTGAGGTATAACCTTTGAGCGTCGAATATGATCCTTTTTATCCAAGATTTTAACACGTATCTCTTCAAACATTAAATCATCCGCTATCTCGTCCGGTTCTAAATTAATAATGTCGTTCGGGTCGTCCACATATTTACGTAACATCGATACGTAAAAAAAAATGTTCTGAACACGCAACATACTTGGCGGTAAAACGAGTCTATAGGCCACAGTTCCTACTTCATCGAGGATTTCAAATGGGCCAATTAAATCGAGAGTTGAGATTTCCTCCCTTTGTCAATTCGTGCTTCTAGAATAACGCCCTCTTGAACCTTCTTCTTCACATTCATCAGCTCCGGGTGTGTATCTTGAACGGCTTTAACGTTATCAATTGAAGTCGATTTTACTCGTATATTCGTTATCTTCATATGGGTCCCTCGAGTCTTTAACTCTATCTTCGTCATTTGTAAGTTATACGAAATGAGTCTTTGTTTTAACAACATCGCCCTCGTAAACACATACGATCTTCTACTCAACACGTCAGTTACCACATTCGTTCTTCCACAATGATATTGAATGGTACGGTCGTAATCTTCAACAGCTCGATCCAACGTCTTTAGCGCATGTTATATTTGTTTTAGTTGAAGAAATATTTGAGGGTTTAAGAAATGGATTTTGTACTGGGGTCAATACAAAATTCGATTATACGCTCTGGGTAGGCTAAGAAGTCTTCAAGAATACGTCAAGAAATTTATTAACAATAAAAATATCGTTCAAAACTGTGACCCTCATCCAAGACTTGGATTGCACGTCACATTGATACCTATCAACTTGTCACCGTTATTCACAACGTTGCCTTCAGAAAGTCTGGCTTCGGTGCATTCCACACAAGAAAGTCAACAACTAAAGGATCGGGGCTCTTTATTTATGGCTTGATATGACAATGATTGACTTTAGTGGTTTGGTTACTTGAATTCGCATAACAGGTTGGTTAGGAATATGAAAGTTAACCACCTTACGAGAAGCATGATGAGTAGTTAACCAATCGATTTCTAAAATCACATCAAAGGCAAGCATTTTCAAAGAGATAAGATGACAGGTAACGTGAAAGTGTTGATTTGAACAAGATTTATAAATAGTGGAGGTAACGAAGATTTCTCTCAACTGAGTTTAAACAGACATATCAAAGTCTAAGTTCTCCGGAGTTAACTTCAAACATTGAACACAACTAGGTGAAATAAAAGAGTGAGTAGAACCGGTATCTAACACGGTATAGACTTCGCAAGAGTTTATGACTAATATACCCGTGATAACTTTATTCAGGTTTCTCGTCACGAAAAAAACGCTTTCTCTTAAACTACTGGCTTTGGCTTTTCTGGGACGGACTTTGGTGTCTCCATCTTGGCTGAACTTGTTTTTGGTAAACAACAAAATCGAGCTAAATGACCTTCTCTTCCACAATTATAGCATGCTTTAGACGGCATCGCGCAGTTTGGACTGATATGCCCCTCCCCTCCGCATTTGAAACATATGATAGGTGGTCGTTCTCCATCCTTGACAACGGTTGCTGGTGCTGACGTCTTTCCATCATTGTTGAATTTTTGCTTCTTAAAATGTCCATTCTTATTGTTCTGGCCATGATTACCACCGAAGTGGTTACCATTTTTGGCCTGTTGATTCCCTCCACGCTTGTTGTCATCGCTTCGATGACTGCTCTCACTAGTATTATCATTTTGCCGGCTGCTCTCTTTTGGTTGCGTTGACTCGTTATCGCGCTCCACTAACTGAGCCCTATTTACAACATCTGAATACAAACACAGTTTATGAGAAATAAGATGTTGACGTATCTCCGACTTCAAACCTCTTAAAAACATTAACGCCATTCTCTCTTCATTATCCACCAAGTGGGACGTAAATCGGGACAACTCGGCAAACTTAGCTTCGTACTGCGACACGGTCATGTTGTTTTGCTCCAACTTGATAAATTCCACCTCCTTCATGTGACGAATGCTTTTGGGAAAGTACTTGTCATTGAACATCTCTTGGAACTTCTCCCAAGACATCTTGAGTGCGTCAGGCTGGGTACGTTTTACAGATTCCCACCAGTAATCTGCCTTTTCACGTAACATAAAGGTGGCAAAGGGAATCTTTTGCTCCTCGGAGCATCCCAAGACATCAAATATCTTGGTGATCTGCTTTAACCACGTCTCCGCCTTAAGTGATTCTGGCTTTCCCAAAAACTCCGGTGGTCCCAGCTCCTTGAATTGCTTAGCGGTGACCAACCGTGGGTTGTCATTGTTGCCTCCTGCATTTTGGATAGGAGCCGCTCTCGCCTGCTGTTGCATGAACTGCATAAAGTTTCTGAACATTCCATCATTCATCATCTGGTCAGTGTTGTTGTTTGAATGAGGATTGTCACCTTCCTGATGCACATTATCCTGATTATTGATATGTGGTGAATCAACAGTCGCCTGTGCTCCATTGCTATTCTTAACATTCTCAGATGCCATTTTCAGATACTGCCACAAAATAAAAGTTAATTGATATATCATATATTATCCTAATATTATGACCGACCAATTAAATACCATGTAAATAAACTTAGGTAGGTCATATTAGCGAAGGAATTCCCCGTCTCTCCCCTTCTAGTTCTATTCTAACATCTTAGCCAGGGATCATATCCCTAAGCTCTGATACCAACTGTGACGCCCCCAAAATTAGGTATACATCACCTATCTTGGATCGTCAGATACATAGTACAGAATACAAATACAACTTACTAATACAACTGTCGTGTATAATACGACAAAACATAAACTGTGAGTTTGAATACAAATATTATCTTCCAGAGAGTATTCATACTCAAAAGGAGTCCTCATTATATTTATTAACACACCATTACATAGAATAGTGAGGACTACTAACTAGTACTATCATTCGGACCATCACTCCGTTCCCCGACTTGCCCCAGCTACGTTCTCATTTCCTAAAGAGAACAGTGAAAGAAAGGGTGAGCTCAACTAGCCCAGTAAGAAATATTTTGACTAAGATAATGCAGAATAAATTATCATTAGCCTTCAACAATGTTAAACTGATAAAATATAATAGACATCAAGTTTAACTGTAGCGGAACAAGCAATCCATTAAAAGAGTCAAGTAGAAAATAAACTCTACTATCTTTTATGATTTAAAAGGTTTTTCAACACTGTGATCGCTGGGACTCAGCTTAATAAAATAATCCACATCATCGAATCACCCCTGCACTACGGCCAAGGATATTCGTGTATTCATTAATGGTCATGATCATGCCAACAACTGTCCATCAATGCACTACGGGCCAATGAGGACTTTTACCATATCATTTGTAACATTACGGTCATGATTACACCGAATAATCCCTAGTCATAATCATACCAAGTCCATCTATGCACTACAGGCTACAGATGACTTTTAACAGAATATAAACATGAGGATGATGACAATGATATAAGAATTCAATAAAACAAGTTTAAGAATTAATTTATCCAGGAATTAACAACGTCCAAATTATCAACATGATACCGCTTTGTGGAGTAAAATTCAAGAATGCTTAGAAGAATATTTTCATGAAAAGATACTGGATGAACCGCAATTATCAAGGATATTCCACAAATTTCATGGAGTATAGAAGTCAAAACTTAACCAACTGAGTATAATAAAGAATGGAATAACAAAAGAAATCACCATGCATGCGATAGACCGCACAGACAGGTTATTCTTAACAGAATAATAATAATGGAACCAGGTCCGGCGTAAACGCACAGACAGGATATTCCGACAGAATAATAAAGAACAATATAATAAATAATGGAACCAGATCCGGTGTAAAATACACAGACAGGATATTCCGACAGAATAATAATAAAGACGGAACCAGGTCCGGTGTAAAATACACAGACAGGATATTCCAACAGAATAATAATATAGACGGAACCAGGTCCGGTGTAAAACACACAGATAGGATATTCCAACAGAATAATAGAAGAATATCACCAAGTACAGGGTAGACCGCGTATACTGGTTATTCCAACAGAATAATAAAGAATGGAATAACAGAAGTTCTCTTCATGAATATAAAAGAAATAATATTCCCTACCTTAAAAGAATTGGATATTGGAAAAGTGAAGTAGCAGAATACTTTTATTCTCTCTCTCTTATTCTCTCTATACTTTCTCTCTCTATAGCTTGAATGAATTCGTAAAAAATAATGAAGCCCTAGGCCTCTATTTATAGAAAAACTGAGGGTGGCTCTTGGTCTTAACGAAGGGTCAAATGACTCTTGGTCTTAACGAAGGGTCAAATGACTCTTGGTAATATTGAAGGGACAACTACTATTGACGAAAGTAATTACTATTGACCAAGGTAAATACTATTGACGAAGGTAAATACTATTGACTAAGGTAAATACTATTGACGAAGGTAATTACTATTGACCAAGGTAAATACTATTGACCAAGGTAAATACTATTGACGACGGTAATTACTATTGACTACGATAATTACTATTGACGAAGAGACTCTTAGATGATGACATATGACCCCCCATAAAAATAACCAAACTTACCACAACGTCTCAATTATTGATTTAATAATATAACATATTATGCAGATGATACTATGATAATAATTTAAGAGATATGATGTAGCAATTACTGTAGCAATAATTGAGTATAGCTGAGTGACTTCTCACGTAAGCATCAATAATCAATACCGTGTGCTACTATGCAACCACGCGTATCACTGTACTTTTACTACCGGGTAGTTCAACAGTTTTAACGGTTTTAACGGTAACACCTCAGCCGTTATTTTTATAGAAAGATAATTTTGTCGTTTTCTAACTACGACTATACTTCTGTTGTGGGGTCCACCAATAATTGTGCCGTCGTACGAATATTCCCCGACAAAAAGAATATTCCCTGACCAAACGAATATTTTAAAACAACTTGCTTACTTTGAAAAATTTATAAATAATACCCACAACTATAATATTATATCAAATTCACACCATAATTATTTCAAGAAAATTAAATATTTATTCATAAAATCTGGGGTCTCACATCGCCTGTCGGTGATATCCAATTGATGGGCGTTGACGGCTTTACTTTGTCAGAGGGTTCGTTTACTAAGGAGGCATTATACCGCTGGTGGTCCCCTTGTACGATCAGAGCCCAGACTCGCGCCACTCAGTTCATGGGGGATATGGTTCCTGGATTCATGATGATGATAGATTGGATGGCCTGTGTCCGAGATTCGACTCATTTGACACATATTGACAGTCTGACCAAGTAATTGGATCGGGCATAATTTTTCATCCAACATTTGGGTAGAGATCCTTAAGAGGCAGATACTTTTGATCCTTTCAGCTCGGGGGTTGGCCCTTCAGATGACCCATATGGCTTTACCGGTGGAGATCCTCCCTTATATAGGCCTGACATCCCTCTTGGCGGAGATCCAGTGACTCAGGAGGAGTTACATCAGGTGGACAAGATTGATGATGTAGACATAGACACCATTGTCTTCTTCTGATGTGTATTCTCGCTATATCTTTTGATAGGCCTCTGTTAGATACTAGGTGGTTATACCCCATTCTCGTTATATCTTTTGATAGGCCTCTGTTAGTCGTAGGGCGTCTATGCCCCATTTCCCTGTATTTTTTAGTTGTACATAGATGATGTACTTAGGAATGTATGTACTATTTTCCATTCCCTACATCATATTATCATCTATTGTTTATCATGTATATATTATGTCATGCATATGTATGTCCAGAGATGTTCAGCATTGATCCCTGGATGGTCTTATGATGCGGCCAAATGTCATCCTTGATAGTTAGCCATATTAATCACCCCCCACCACTATTGGTGGCCTCCCACCTGAGGTCGTGGTATGATAGTGTATCCCCTTCAGACATGGTGATTATAGATCAGCTGTTGCAGTATTCCATGACCCTCCTGATGTTTTAGGTTCCACTGGACTTTGTAGATGGCATAATAGAGCATTGGGTACCGGAGAGGCAGGTTTTTCGGTTTGATACCCAGGAGTTGACTCCCACCTTAGAGGAGTATGAGCGGTTGACGGCTTTGCCCTTAGACATGCCTTGCACTCAGATGGCTATCGGAGATATGCACTGGTAGTTCATGACCCTCACTGGGTTGAGGCGTAGAGTAGTGCAGGATGAGATTACATCCGGTCATGTAGTGTCCCAGCATTTTTTGATAGATAGATTTGGCTCAGTGGACAACTATGCACAACACTCCGGGGATTTAACCACGTCGGAGGATCAGTGGCATGTGGCCAGAGTAGATGTACTCGTGATGTGTGTAATGGCTTATGTGTTCATGCCACGATATATGGATGAGCAGGACATCGTTGTTGTCAAGGCAGTGAGAGCTCTCAAGGAGGGTCACACCATTATGCCGATGATTGTGGTAGAGACACTGAGGTTAGCCACGTATTTCCATACCTATCCTACAGGGGTGTTCATAGGCAGCTTGGTCTTGTTGTATATGTGGTTCATGTCACACTTGGGACCGATTGGCATGTTTCGATGGCATGGGTACTGTTTTTCCCATGAGATAGTCACGTCTTGCTCCTTTCAGCCAGTGGAGTGTACAAACGCTATATCCTGGTCGGTGTTTTTGGCAGGGATCGGAGATCGATTTGATATTTTGCCGTGTGCATGGTTCAGTTCTCCCTACAGCTTCATTACTCATGCACCTAGCATGGATTATCTCCCTCTGGCTGGTTTGAGGGGCATGACCACATGTCACCCACTAGTTGTGATGTCACAGTTTGACCAGTTCCATGATGTTCATCCTTTTGAGGGGGTATTAGGTCAGTATTTGTCATCTCGCCATTTATCAGCAGAGGATAGATCCATGGTGTATGCCTGTTGGGATCAGTGTGAGAGTGCTGAGTTTTCTGTTAGCCATCTGGGTTGTTCGACAGAGTATTCCACATGGATGGAGACAGAGACTGTGTCGGCTGCAGTAGTATCCATAGTGTCGGCGATTGAGTTAGAGGGTGGAGAGCCCATGGAGGATACTTATTCTCACGCCGAGGAAGAGCTATACGCCGGGTTGCCAACAGCTTTTATAGATTCTCCCAGCATGACTGCCACTGTGATCTAGAATTCAATAGAGTATTTCGAGTAGAGTCTTCATCTGCTGACCTTCGAGAGAGATCAGGTTAGGGCCTTGATGTTGACATCTCTTGTTTGGAGGGATGCCGCTCTATTAGAGAGAGATGATGCCTTAGCCCATAGAGATACCGTTGTTGCTGAGCGGGATGAGGCCAGATCATCTAGAGATGTAGTGCTTGTTGAGCGGGATAGTGCTATATATGCTCGAGATATCGCTGTTACAGATAGTACTGTAGTGAGGTCCCTTACTTCTGGCATCATTGTAGAGATGAGCATAGTGTCACCATGCAGTTGGCTGTAGATCTGTTGACTCATGTAGAGACGCTTGGGCAGGAGATCACAGTGTTACCTCCTTCTTCCAAGAGGGATGCCATGTTGGGCTTGATAGCCCGCATACACACCGACTTGTAGATGGGCTTATATTTTCCTTCACAGACTAGCTTAACCATTTTCTCATGTACAGTATACATTGTATATATCAAACAACATTATATATAGCAAGGAAACATATTTTGATCCACTTCCCTTTTAATTATGCCTTGTTGCTTGCTTGATATTTGCATGTTTCTCCAGAGCTTGTGATCGTGATGTATTCTGAATTCCTCCTTGATGGATGGACATTGAGATGTCTCATAATCTTTCAGAATAGGTCGTTGATCTGTGTGTATTCCCTACCATCTTTGTTGTCTTGGGACTTGTGTATGGAGATGTGGAAAGGAGTGTGGCTTTCCTCTCTGAGGTTGACCGCATCACAGATGGTCGTCGATACTCCTTTGTATGGGGAAGCCTAGTTAGTTTCATCTCTTATGGATTAGTGTTTCTCTTTGAGGATTCAACCGCAGCTTAGATAATTGCCGATTCTCCCATTTATATGGGGAGGTCAGGTAGTTCTAGCCCTTTGGTCTGAAGCCGATAAAGTGTGGTGGATAGAATGATGATCCCAGTACCATTGACAAGTTTTTGTGCTTTGGTAGGGGGTAAGACCGAACCATGAATGGCTTCTTACATACTCCTATTGAAGAGGAGATCAGGTCTGCGTAGTTCGAACCTGGTGTAAAGCTTCAACGCTGTATGGTAAAGGGCTATAGAGATATGTTTGTTTTTGTTGTTTTTATAGTGAGAAGGGTGTAGAAATGTTTTTGTTCTTTTTTCCTGTAGTGCGACTGGACCATATAAAATGGCTGCCTACGTACTCCCGTGTATTGGGGAGATCAAGTCGGCGTAGTTCGCCCCATGTACATGACGGATTTCAGCTGAAAAGTTTAATCCCATGTACAGGATAAATTGAAGGTGTGAAAAGTTAAATCCCTTGTCGGATAAACTGAAGGTGTGAAGGGTTGAATCCCTGGTGCGATAACCTGAAGGTGTAAAAAGTTTAATCCCTGGTGGGATAACCTGAAGGTGTGAAAAGTTTTGAAAACCTGCTAAGAGTGAAGGATCTGGTGATCCGAAAACCAGGCTGCTGGTTGGAAAGTATGATTATCCCTAATGAGGCAAATGGGTGTGAAGAAAGTTGCATGTAGTGAGGTTTAGAAAACCTGAATTGACTGGGGATTTGGTGACCCACAATCAGGATGTTTGCTTGATGATAACTTCAGACATAGTACCGTTTCACGGTGTCCGAGTTAATGAGTTACAAAAATTCATCGACATCCATCTCCTTTAATCTGAGAGCGCCTCCTATTAATACCTCCTTGACAACAAATGGCCCTTCCTAGTTCAGAGCGAATTTTCCTTTGGACTAATCTTGGTTGTGAATTATCTTCTTCAAAACCAAGTCATGTTATTTAAACTAACGTAGCCGGACTTTTATGTTATTGGATATGGCGATCCTTTGATGGTATAACTGACCGTGGAAGATAGCAGCGGCTCGCCTTTCATCTATTAGAGACAATTGGTGATACCTATCTTGTAACCATTGGTCTTCATCCAGCTGAGCGTCTATCAACACTTTGAGGGATTCCATTTCCACTTCTATGGGGAGCACTGCTTCCATCCCATAGGTTATTGAGTAGGGGGTTGCCCCAGTGGAAGTGCGTATTGATGTTCTGTAGGCTAACAGAGTCAAAGGCAATAAGTCAAGCCATCCTTTAGGATTGGCGGACATCTTTTGCATGATCTTCTTGATATTTTTGTTAGCCGCTTCAACAGCACCATTCATCTTTGGACGGTAGATGACGGAGTTCAGATGTTTGATGTGGAATTTACTACATAACTCCTCCATCATTTTGTTATTAAGGTTCTTAGCATTTTCTGATACAATCACATCTGGTTGTCCATATCGACAAATGACATTATTTCTGTTGAAAGCAATGATAACTTCTTTTGTAACCCGGGGAAGGAGGTTGCTTCTACCCATTTGGTGAAGTAGTCGATCATGGTGAAGATAAACTAATGCCCATTACTGGTTTTGGGCTCGATGGGCTCGATCACGTCCATTCCCCACATTGAGAAGAGCCAGGGTGAACTCATATTGTTGAGCTTCCTTAGAGGGACGTGGATAGCATTCCCATGAATTTGGTATTGATAACATCTCTTGACATGATCATCACAGTCAGCTTTGAGAGAGAGCCAATAATGCCATGTTCTTATGATCTTTTTGACAAGTAGAGGGCCGCTCATGAGCGGGTCACATACTCCACCATGGATTTCATCCATGAGCCTCTGATCTTGGTCCTTGTCCCGACATCTGAGGTGACCTAGTCCTGCATCTCTTTTGTAGAGTACGTCTCCGCTCACCTCAACGGGTGTAGACCCATCTTATAAGTACTCCATGATATGTTGATACCAAGGGTGTTGGATAGGAGGTAGCTCATCCGATACTTCTCCAACGTAGTTCCCGTAGACTAGTTCCTTTTGTCGGGTAAATGTAATGGTTTACATGTTTTCCTTGTCAGGTATGTTGATCAAGGAGGCAAAGGTTGCTAATGCATCCGCAAAGTCATTCCTATTCCGAGGAATGGTAAGGCAACAATTGTAGCTCTTTGGTGTGATAGATTCATATGGGTTGTCTGATTACCAATTCGAAATCCCCAAAGAAAGTTAACTGTCTGATGCCCATTGATTGAGCAAGTTTTAGCCCTATGATACAACCTTCATACACAGTTGTGTTGTTGGTGTTGGCAAACTGCAATTTGACGGCGACGGAATACTGCTCCCCCATAACTGTGATGCTCCTAAATTCTGACAGCCACTTGGTCACTTGAATTCAGTTCGTCACGTGCTCATGGTATTACAATAATAACTAAAATTACTCATTCACAGCGGAAGATCTAATCTAGAATAATATACAATGATTTATTATAATTATTCCTCCAGATCTCGCAACCTAAAGTACTTAATAGATTACATAATAATATCGAATAAAGACTTATTACATAATCCTACTTAAGCTTAAACATAGTCTGAAAACAGTCATAATACAACATAACAATTTTAAACATAAGGGAACAAGCTAATCGGTAGCCTTGCCCTGTCCTTATCTTTCCCAGACACACTTCCCTGTTCCGCCTTAACTGATAGGTTTTAAATAAGCAAGTACAACAAGGGTGATGAGTATAGTATCACGAGTTTCAAATATCAACGTATAGTCTCCAAGATAGTTTAGAGTCTAAGAATAATATCATGAACAATGAGTATCAACAATTCTTGAATCAAATCTTTAATATATGAAATGATAGTTCAATATAGATCAACATATATATATATATATATATATATATATATATATGTACACGTATCCAACTAGATAAAATAATTTATACTGAGCAGTCACTAAGGACTATTGAACATCTACTAGAATTACCAATATTAAACTGATAACCCAAAAGAATTAAGTACGATAGATGATCAGTTTAAAATACTCTATGTTATGCATAACACCATAGTAACATTCACGCGTGTGTTGGGGCTTCTAACAATATACACTCCCCTTACCATAAGGGTTGTTTAACTCAGTTTTCAATATTTCTGTACCAGTCAATTGGTTTGGACAATTTTAAAAACATGCATATAGTATAGCCGAATCAAATGGCATATACACTTTCACAATATTCAAGAACAATACCAAGTTCAAGATGAATACTAGTTTCACAAGAGTTTAAACATACTAGCTTAATCGAACGAGAAAGTAAGATAACTTGCATTCAAAGAGATTAGGTTTAGATACTTGCTTACGATATTCGTTGAATAAAGTAATCAAGGGTTTAGGATACTTGCCTAAAGCGTAGTTTACCCACGTTAAGAAATCAACACTTTCGAATCCTATTTACAGTGTATTATAAGTATAGGATGCCCATTAGCTAACATATTCGTTATTTAAGCTTTATATGATTCAAGTATACATATACGGTACAATATTAGCTTATAGGTTTATCACGAAATCAATTACCTAGTTACTTCATAAGCAAATTTACAATGCTCAAGATTAATACCTTTTTATCCATGGACTTTCGTTATATAAGGCAAACACTATCTTATTACTTAATCATCACATATATACACGTATCAGTAGGGTGTAAACCATTTCTAGCAATGTAGGCATCATATAAGCTAACTATCCAAAATCAGATTGTCAAGTTGCATGACTTCTGATTCCAGGCCGGCGCAGCTGCGCCATGGCTAAGCCTAGGGCCGGCGCAGCTACGCGGCCCTCTGGTCAAGCCAAGGCTAAGTTGTTTCCTTTTGGTTTTTGTCCGACATGAACACATCTTTCACACATAACATATATTACCATGTCAAAGGTCCTTTCGTGTCTCTTAAGTCAATGTAGGTCCCTTCTTTCATAATATGGTTCTAAGTTGAACATTTCAACAAGTTAAGGCCATTCAAGGTAATGAAACCACAAAGTCTAAAATGCTTGCTTTTTAAACATATAAGGTAGTCATATAACTCATATTAGGCATGCTTTTGAGTATTCATATGGCATACATGTAACTATTTTAGTTATTCTTTTGAAAACATGCTTTATTTAGTCTTAACTTGATTTCACAACTCCTAACATAGTAGGCATATATGTATGATACATTAGTAAGTCTAAAAGTATCATCAAATATGATCATAAATGTCAGATTCTAACTCTCAAAGTAGCATGTTAACATTCACGTTCAAAGTTCGTATTTTCATTAGTAAAGTTTACTAATAAGTCCAACATGTTCATGCTTCCTTACGAATCATATAAACACAAGTTAACAGGTTATTCAGACATTTCTAAACCATACCAATATGCTTGCAAAGTTAGTATATAAATATGGCATACATACATATCAAGTTCATTTCTAAAGTTCTAAATTCATTTTAAACTATACACTTTCGTTAATCATGTATGCTAATCTAGTAAAACATGCTCACATTAGGTTAATATACTTGTATATTTGAAATCAATCATGTGTATGAATCACTAAGTTTAAAACTTGTAGAACATGAATTTCTTCAAAGTTTGTTTTCAAAACCCTAAGTTTTTATTACAAATCTCTCACTAAAACATGTTGATTACTTCATACTATATAAGAAAGCTCTATATCTCATGCTACACCCTTTTTTAGGTGTATATCTAAGTCATGATACCAAGTTCAAAACACATAGTCTAACAAAATCAGTAACTGATTCTGAGGTACGGCGCAGCTGCGCTGCACCATAGTATAACCAGGGCGTAGCTGCGCCATGTCGGGACCAGAAGCAGTAACAGACTCTGTTTTGCAAAGTATAAACCAACTTGATTCCTAACGATTTAAACTTGTTCCAAACCATCATTAAATAGTTCATACATGTAAGCATACTTCTTAAACACATTATAATATGTTAATTCATATCAATTTACATAGAAATTTAATTAATTTCAAGAACTAAACAAGACCCAATTCAAGAACACAATTAGAATTTATACCTCCTTAAGCTTGGATTGGACTCCTTAGACATTGAGTATGCTTCTATAATAGCTCGGCAACTTAGAACTCTCCAATTTAGACTTATCAAACAAATTCTAGCAACACAAAAATAGAATTTTGGAGCTTGTATTTATAGAAAAAACTTGGACTGAATTTAGGGTTTACATGGAAGTTAGAATCCATGGTGTATTGGAATGGAACAATGGTTAACCAAGAGTTAGCCAACCACCAATTGTTGTGACGCCCCTAAATTCGGGTATCTTTCAACCCAACAGATGGTGCTACACGGTGCTACAACTCACACAAACATTCAATTGAAATGCTCCAAAAGAACGAATATATCTTATATATATTCAAAATAATATTAACTTTCCCCCAAGGTTCTTTATAACCATTACAATTGTCCTTGTCATAATATCAAATATTATTATTACAAACCTATACTAGTACATATGTAATCTACGGGTTCACATATGCCTACCCTTTATCCCTGTCGGATCCATGGGTCCGTTCGATCTTAGCTGCATTCATATGGTTCAAGCAAGAGTAAACCTAACTAGCTCAGCAAGTACAACAAGTCTAATAAAACTAGCATGCTTAAAACATAGGAATCGTATATCTTCGATAACTGGACAATAGTTATGAAGTACTATCAATAACTCAAATTAGCACTTCTTTTCATTCAAAACGTTTTACAATAACAATATTCAGTAAAACATCAATTCTGGTCCAAGACCATGAGCATTTCATTAGTACTTTGAAAAGGACATCCCAGCACGAAGTCTGTAAGTCCGGCATAGCTTATGAGCACGTCTAGGTGATCAGCCTATAGTACTCTATGTTGATAAACACTACATTCATTAAATGTGTCCACGTTTAAGTTGTGGCAACCTCACGTGCCTATCGTTTGACGACAAAATAGTTTAGCATACTCAGTCTCCTTTTGAAAACCACAACAATATTAGTTTGGTAAATCCTTGTCGATACTTGATAGATTATAAGAAATCCAACATAGCATAAGTCTAGCCGAAAGAATTGGATTTGACTTCATCAGACATTAACTCATGTGTAAGAATACATGAATCATAAAGCTCGTCCAGTAGATGATAACATCAGATAGCACATTAGGTCATGAATAACATACATGGTTCCTAAAGAATCTTACCCTTCTTCTCAATCTAATTACGTATTATATTTGTTATTTATTGGTTCCGGCTTTCCATTATGTCGTTCTTTCCTTCATATGTAATTGACTTCTCTTAAACCTAAGTGATCATACTTAAGGCTTAATTATGTCTTAACAATGTTACATCAAGATCTTTAGTTATGTGTTCACCATTTACGATTCATGCTCAACATGTAAACCTTCTTCCCTATCTAGGTTTTAAGGCTGGCACTGCGGCGCCGGCTATTACTCTCTGTGCCGCACTACGGCGTCACACATTAGGGCTTGAAGACCGGACTTGGCGCTACGGCGTGGGTCTTCTTTGTTAAGGCCACGCTGCGGTGCCAACTAACAGGGGCTAAGGGCAAGTTTGGCGCTGCGGCGCCGAACTTTTGGCTTGGAGTCGCGTCGCGGCGCGGACTCTATGCCATAGATAATTTTGACAAATTTTTCAACTTGTGAGATTCTCGAACTCATAACTTCTTCGTTATAATTCTGAATTGGCTCGTTCAAGAGCCTACGGTTCACAAATCACGTACTCTACGTGTTTATACAAGAATTTTATCTATTTGACTTCGTTTGCTAAAAATTCACCTATTAGTCCATTTTTAACGAAAACGATAAACGTTCGTGAACGTTCAATGCTCGTTTCTTCGTTCTTAGTCGGAATCCGGCAATTTCCTAGTCTGCAACTCTATAATGCCAAGTACGACTTGTCTCCATCGAAAACCAATATTTTTGAGTTCAAACACAAAATACGACTTCCATTCCGAGAATTTCACGAATTCGACGATTATCGTCCAATCGTGTAAATTCCGGCAACCTTCGTTACTAGTGATTGGTTCAACATTCCAATTGGATTCATTTCATTATCTAAACATCTCAACCTATATATTACAATAACTTATATTCAAAATAGGTTATGGCTTATTTCTTATAAGTTCATAACTTAACTAGTTCCTCATGACAAACTTTCATTTCCTTATGACTTATTAACGAATTAAGTCCTTTATCCAACATTCTTGCATTATATGAATCATACCAACTTTCTAAAGTAATCACATGACAATTCATCAATGTTCTTAATAAGCTTATGACTTGTTTAGGTTCAAGTTACTTATTCGGCTTAAGTTCATTGCTTATCCACTTCTCAAATGTTCTTAGCATATAAGTTCATTAGATTACACTTCTCTTATCACCCTACTATGATAGAAATGGAAGATATAAGATCATTTGTGACACCCCCAAATCCTGGTATTTCATTTCCTCAAGATTGGGTGTTCACGTAATCAAAACATTCATTACTAACTACCCAATTGATAAAATTGAATAAATAAAACCTGCCCATACAGGATTAAACTTAAATAAAAATCTCCCAGGTTATCTAACCTTTACAAACATTCATTCATGCGGAAAATAAATTAATATAAACTTCATTACAATCCTTAAACAAGTCTGAAAAAAAACTATTCAATCTATTACAGGTCTTCAGCATTGTTTCATCTTTCCTTTCCCTTTACTGGTGCTAGGTACATCACCAGTTTCAACCTTAGCTGTAAGAAATTTTATAGGCAAGAGTGAGCAAACAAGGCCCACTTGAAATAATAATAAATAAATCAGTTAACTTTACATCATGTACCAACATTAGGTTTAATAGAACTGAACAATAAATTCTATTACTTTCTAAAAACTTTAATCAATTACTGAGGGACTATTGACCACGAATCATGTCCACAGTTATAAGTAATTTTTCAACTTAAACTTTAACAGTCATAAGACTATAAGGACTTCACGTACTTAGGGGGATCAACCCTTCGTACAATGTATTGTGCACAATCATTTCAACGCTAAGCGTAACCTCTTATAAAAGAGTTGTTCTTCTCAGTATTTAGAATACAAGTCTGTACCAAAGTGAGTTTGGTTTGGATACATCATGGGGTAATTTAGAATTTAACGGTAATCAACTAAGGGTTAGTTGATTACAAACAACATAACTGTATACTATGGAATAATCATAGTTGAATTGATATTTATAAACTAACATCATGCTTTAGGAATAATTTAATAGCATAATCATGGAATAATCATAACATGCATCCTCATAAACCAATAGATACACGAGCTTAATCAACAATAAACAATCTAACTCTACGAAAGTGTAAAGTTCGCAATTTGTACAATTGAAATGGAATTAAAGCGATAATGTGTTTAACGAATTCAAACTTGCACAATGAAGTTTGGAGTTAGAGAACTTGCATAAGTATAACATAACAGTGAAAAGTAACCTTGCTAAATAATAAAGTAGAAAAGGTTAGGGAACTTGCCTCGCGTGTAGGTTAAACAATTACTATTCACATTCACCCCAAGTCCTACACATATCATATGCATTGATAATACACATTAGTTACACTAACATTACCTTTATGAGTTCCTTTATTACTCTTAGTATAGCTACTAACTAAGTTTAAGTTTAAACACAGCACATCTTTCATGAACATTACATTTTAGCTTTATTACAACTACCTAAATGATCATGCCATTACACCACGTGTACATTAACAACTTGATATAACATCCTAATACATGTCCAACATGTTATCATTAAGTTATACTAACACCCAAAGGGTTGCACTTGCATTCGTGCATCCCGACGCCCTCCGATTGGCTCCAAATACACAACAGTTATAAAGATGACCATTTTGACTACTGTTACAGACCTCAAATAAAAAAACTTAAAGAATTAAAGTTGTAGGCCTACTCGTCCTCTTTCCGAATCATCTTGAATTACCTAAATCGGAGTTCGTATGAAAACGTTATGGTCGTTTTACTACAGGAGGCCAAAACTGCCCAACTAGGCCACTTTTCCGGCGCCGGGGCGCGGAACAGTGGCGCTGGAGCGCGGGACACGGTGCTGGGGCACGGGCCACGGCGCTGGGGCACGAACCATGGCGCTGGGGCGCGGACATGGCGCTAAGGCGCCACTAAGGTACTACTGGAGTCGCGCCGCGGCGCCAGACTCCAAAATCCGGCGACAGCCTCGGCAACAGTACCAGAAAAACCAATTTGGCCAAAAAACTCGAATCTAATAAGTCGATTATCATGTAAATTGCATACAGACATCATATAATCGTATACTAACGACTTCTAACATGTTTCTACTCATCAATTAGCACAAACATCAAATATTCAACACCCAATTTTAATATTTTTGGCAAAACTCTATATTTTGATATTTTTCATGAAAACCACTACTGTGATTTTGTTATTCAATCAAAACAGAAATTTCCAAGCATCATGATTATGATTTTACACTCTAGCAATTCTTATAATCAATTTATCAATACAACAACTAATTAAACCTTAATTTCCATTTTAAAAATAACCCATTCTCATTCATAAAATTCTCTGTAAAACAATTTCTTCATAAAATATATACATACATGAATTAAACTCTATATAATCATGCATAACTCATGAAACACATCTACAATTGCTAATTATATAAACTTATAACCAAAACAACCAAAATTTCTTTTCATAAATTTTTCATAGAAACTTTTTGGGAAAAAAAAACTTTTAGAGTTTTGTAAAGAAGAAGATGGCCTACCTTGGATTATGAAGAAGATGATGGTCCTAACTCTTTGATTGTCAAGCTTTTCTCCAAAACCTGTTAATAATCTCTCAATTCTCTCTAGAATTCTCTCACTTTTCTTCTTTTCTTCTTCTTCCTCTGAGTTCTTTCTTTCTCTATTTTCCTTCTTCTAAACTCTTTTCTCTCTCTAACATACGTACTAAAATATAACGTATATAATTATAATTATAATAATTGTATATTATAAATATAAGATATATAACTGACATCAGTTAAAGGTTTTGAAAATCAAAAGCCATAAGGCTTGTTTGGTTAGTCTAAATAAAATAACTCATTAATCTTTATTCCTTGTTTGGTAAAACTCAATTAGATAAAGAGTTATTATGCCATAAGACATGTTTGGTAAAACCACATTAAACTCTTTTAATTTATTTTGGTAACTCCTATATAGCAAGGTTATTAGTCACACCTTTATTAAATTAATAAATCAATTAAACGCTAATCTATTAACTTACTTTAACACGTAAACAATTATAATTCTTTTTACAATTATAATTTCATTTAATCAACTAATATTTCAAACTACAATTTCTCATTTAAATATTATTATTTATTTAAAATCATTATAAGCTCTCTAGCTTATTAAATTAAACTCCATTATTATAAAATCTCATAATAATTAATTTATTTAGCTCCTTACTTATTTACTCAACAAATAATTAATTAAATCACATCAACTCAAATTGCCATATAATTCAATAAATATTTAATATTGCCAATAAATATTTAATATTTAATATTTAATTATTTATTCAACAAATAATTAAATTAACCACATCACTCAAATTGAACAATTATTTATTCAACAATAACATATCCAATAAATATTTATATAAATCAATAAATATTTATAACTTACATTAAAAAAAAATATGGAATGTTACATCATTCCCCTTTTAAAAGGATTATGTCCTCAGAATCACAACTCAAACAACACATTCGCTACATTCTTCCCTACTTACAAAGATTCTGTCCTCAGAATCGAAGACACAGATTAAACAAATAACTCAGGGTATTCTTTCAACATTTTCTCTTCGAGTTCCCACGTTGCTTCTTCAGCGTTGTGGTTCCTCCAAATCACCTTCACAGAAGGTATCACTTTATTCCTGAGCACTTGTTCTTTCCTGTCGACTATCTGGATAGGAATCTCTTCATAAGACAAATCTTTCTCGAACTGCAACGGTTCGTACTCGATTACGTGCTTGTAATCGGGTTTATATGGTCGTAACACCGAAATATGAAAAATATTATGAATGTTTTCCAACTCTGGAGGTAGAGCTACCTCATAAGCCACTTCTCCCACTCTTCGCAGCACTTCAAAGGGTCCAATAAACCTCGGGCTTAGTTTTCCCTTTTTACCGAAATGAATTTTCCCCTTCCAAGGAGAAACTTTTAGGAATACATAGCTTCCTACGTCAAATGCACGATCTTGCCTGTGTTGATCAGCATACTTCTTCTGTCGGTCTTGAGCTGCTACTAATCTTATCCTGATGAGTTTGATAACCTCAGCAGTCTGTTGCACCAATTCTGGTCCTAACAGTTGACGTTCTCCAACTTCATCCCAGTACAGTGGAGTTCTGTACTTTCTGCCGTATAACGCTTCGTAAGGCGGCATGCCGATGCTCGCGTGATAACTATTATTGTAGGCGAATTCCACCAACGGTAATTGCTCTTCCCAGCTTCCTTTGAAATCCATGACGTATGCTCTCAACATATCTTTTAATGTCTGGATCGTTCGTTCGCTTTGGCCATCTGTTTGCGGATGATATGCCGTACTCATTCGCAACTGTGTTCCCATACATTCTTGTAGTCTCTTCCAGAAGTTTGATGTGAACCTCGGATCTCTGTCTGACACAATTGACACTGGAACTCCATGTCTTGCAACGATCTCTTTAATATATAGTTTTGCCAGCTGATCAAGATTGAATCTAATCTTTATTGGCAAAAAGTGTGCAGATTTTGTCAGTCTGTCTACTATTACCCAAATCGCATCGTATCCTTTCTGAGTAGTTGGAAGACCCACCACAAAATCCATCGTGATATGCTCCCACTTCCATTCCGGTATTTCCAACGGTTGAAGCAATCTGATGGGTCTTTGATGTTCGGCTTTTACTCTCTGACATGTTAAGCACTTTGCTACACATTCCGCGACATCCCTTTTCATATTTGACCACCAAAAATGTCGGCGTAAATCTTGATACATTTTCGTGCTCCCTGGATGAATTGAATATTTTGAGCTATGAGCTTCGATCAAAATTTCTTCTTTCAGTTCTGGTGCTGCTGGAACCCAGATCCTTCCCTCAAACCGTAGTAACCCTTCGGTGTCGATCTTGTATTTTACATCACCGCCTTCAATCAAATTCTCTTTGATTTTCGCACACTCTTCGTCTTGTAGTTGGGCACTCTTCACTTTGTCCATTAAAGTTGGACCAGCTTCTATCTGAAATAATTGTTCGTCGGATTCCTGTGGAAATTTGATTTCCAGTTCTAACTTTGTCATTGCTGAAATGAGCTCCTCCTGAGTTGTTAGCAGCATTAATTTCTCCCGACCTTTCCTACTTAAAGCATCCGCAACCACATTCGCTTTGCCCGGATGATAAAAGATCTCACAATCGTAATCTTTTATCAGTTCCATCCACCTTCTCTGACGCAGGTTCAAATCTTTCTGAGTGAAAATATACTTCAGACTTTTGTAGTCTGTGTAGATCTCACATTTCTCTCCATAAAGATAGTGTCTCCATATCTTGAGAGCAAATACCACTGCAGCCAATTCCAAATCATGAGTCGGATACCCTTTCTCATAATCTTTCAATTGTCTTGATGCATAGGCAATAACTTTGTCGTTCTGCATAAGAACACAACCCAACCCTTTGTGTGAGGCATCACTATACACCATAAAATTTCCTGTATTATCTGGTAGGGTTAACACAGGTGCCATACTTAGCTTTTTCTTCAAATCTTGGAAGCTCTCTTCACACTTTTCTGTCCAAACGAATTTCACAGCTTTTCGTGTCAAATTTGTTAACGGAGTGGCTATCTTAGAAAAATCTTGAATGAATCTTCTATAATAACCGGCCAGCCCCAAGAAACTCCTCTCCTCTGAAGGTGTTCTTGGTTGTTCCCAATTGATTACAGCTTCCACTTTCGATGGATCTACTGAAATCTCATCTTTGTCAATCACATGACCCAAAAATTGTACACGGTCGAGCCAAAATTCACACTTAGTGAATTTCGCGTACAACTTTTCCTTTCTTAGTGTCTCCAATGTCAGACGTAAATGTTCCACGTGTTCTTCTTGAGTTTTGGAATACACCAGAATGTCGTCGATAAACACCACTACGAACTTGTCTAAAAATGGTTTAAATACCCTGTTCATCAAATCCATGAACGCGGCAGGGGCATTTGTTAAACCAAAAGACATCACCAGAAACTCGTAATGTCCATACCGAGTTCTGAATGTCGTTCGTGGTATATCCTCCTTCCTCACTTTCAACTGGTGATACCCACTTCTCAAATCAATTTTCAAAAAGTATTTAGCACCCTTCAACTGGTCAAACAAGTCATCTATTCTTGGCAACGGGTATTTGTTTTTAATAGTGACTTTGTTTAACTCCCTGTAATCAATGCAAAGACGCATTGACCCGTCCTTCTTCTTCACGAATAAAACTGGCGCTCCCCACGGCGATACACTTGGTTGAATATACTTCTTGTCTAGCAGTTCTTGCAACTGTACCATCAGTTCCTTCATTTCTACCGGAGCCATTCTGTACGGAGCCTTTGATATCGGTGCTGTTCCCGGCACTAAGTCGATCACGAATTCAATTTCTCTGTCCGGCGGAAGTCCTGGCAAATCTTCTGGAAACACGTCTTCGAATTCTCTCACTACCGGTATTTCTTCTAATTTCACACCTTTCTTCTGAGTATCGACTATGTAAGCTAAATAGCCCACACAACCTTGACTCAACAACTTCTTGGCCTGCATAGTCGTCAGACATTTCATTTGTCTTGGCGACTTGCTACCATAAAATACTACCTTTGACGGAGTCATAAGGTTTACACACTTCTTTTGGCAGTCAATTACTGCTCCATAATTGAACAACCAATCCATTCCCAAAATTACATCAAATTCCCCGAGTCTAATCGGAATCAAATCTACTAACAAGATATTCCCCTTAATGTTTACCCTACAATTCTTGTAAACGAACCTAACAGGGATTATTTCCTTATTCGCAATTTCTATGTTCAAAGGAAAATTCAGTTCTTCTCTAGGCAATTCTAACCTCTTGGCAAATTCATCAGATATAAACGAGCAAGTAGCACCCGAATCAAATAATACATATGCATTAATATCATTGATTGGGATAATACCTGACACCATATCTTTTGATTGCACAGCATCTTGCACAGTCATGTTGAAGGTTCTGGCTGTGGGTTTGTTTGATGCTGCAGGTCCTGTAATAGCCCACGTACCTCCATTGTTACCTCCTCCATTGTTTCTGGTTGTCCCTCCCTCCTTCTTCTTAGGGCATTCACGAGCAAAATGATCTTTGGATCCGCACGTGAAGCACGCCTTCTTCTTTGGTTGAGTGCAATTTGGGGCGATGTGACCCTCCTGGCCACAATTGTAGCAAACTCGTTTCCCCATCAAGCACGCACCCTTGTGAAATTTCCCGCATGTCGCACATGCTTCAAACTTTTTGTTTTGCTGGTTACCCTGCTGGTTTCCAGCTCCCCCGTTCCCATTCCACTTCCTCTTCAAGCTGTTGTTGTTGTTATTTCCACTGCTGCCACCTTCATTCTTCATTTCATTCTCATTCTTCTTCTTCTTTTGTTCCTGGTTGAATTTGGTCACCGCCTCTCCTCCACCTTCAGCGAGTATTGCTTTCTCCATTACTGCTGCAAATGTCTTCAACTGGAACAGGGAAACCCTACTGTACAGCCAGGGCTTCAGTCCCTGTTCAAACCTCTTCGCTTTGCGTTCGTCTGTGCTAACCTGATATGGCGCAAACCTCGCCAACTCGTTGAATTTTGCGGCATACTCGGATACTGACATCGTCCCTTGCTTCAGCTCCAGAAACTGTACTTCCAGCTGACTCTTTAAACTCTCCAGGAAATAGGTCTCGAAGAACAGTTCCTTGAACCTATCCCAGGTCATCACTCCTGGCCCTTCCCGAGTTTTATTGGCTTGCACCAATAACTAGCTTCTGCTTTCAACATGAAAGTTGCGAAAGCAGTCTTCTGCTCATCCCCTACCCTAGCGACATCGAACACCTTCTCTATTTCCATAATCCAGGTTTGTGCCTCGACCGGATTCATTGACCCACGAAATTCAGGTGGTCTGACCGCCTTAAACTCCTTAAACGTTGTGCCTTGGTTCTGAGGTTGATTCTGCAACGCTCCTGTTAATAGTGCCACTAGTTGTTGAACGGGATTCGCATCAACACTGTCATTGGCTTCTTCGGTGGTTCTCTGTCGTGTTGGTTGACGTCTGGGAGGCATTTTCTGTTAAAGAAATCATCTATTAGACCACTACTGGGCAATGGGTACTTATTCTTTATCGTTAACTTGTTTAACTCTTGGTAGTCAATACAAAGTCTTAACGATCCGTCCTTCTTCTTGATAA
Source organism: Panax notoginseng (assembly GCA_016801055.1). NCBI lineage: Eukaryota > Viridiplantae > Streptophyta > Magnoliopsida > Apiales > Araliaceae > Panax > Panax notoginseng. The sequence continues at coordinate 87,385,791 of CM029019.1, forward strand.
ACAATACTGGCGTTCCCCACGGTGAAACACTCTGTTGTACGTACTTCCTGTCCAACAATTCTTGCAACTGCACCATCAACTCCTTCATCTCCATTGGCACCATACGATGCGGTGCCATGCAAACTGGTGCCGCTCCTAGCACAATGTCTATTACGAACTCGGTCCCTATCCGGCGGAAAACCTGGCAATTCACTCGGAAATACATCCCTGAATTCACTCACTATAGGTATTTGTTCTATGGTTGCTCTCACTCTTTGGGTATCAAAAACATGGCACAGATAGCCTACACACCCCTTCTTTAACAGTTTCCTAGTTTGTGTCATGGTAAGACAACACGAACGTCCCGGTGATTTATTACCGTAAAATATTACCTGAGGTTGTCTTAATGTTTTAATATTTACGCATTTCTTTTGACACTCTATAATTGCTCCATGGTTAACCAACCAATTCATTCCAAGAATTACGTCAAATTCTCCTAACTTTATCGGTATCAAATCTACCGATAATTTATAACCCCGTATGTCTACACAACAACTCCTATGAATATCTTCAACAGGAATTATCTCTTTGTTTACTACCTTAATATTTAAAGGTATAGACAACTTTTCGGGAAGTAATCCTAATCGTCTAGCAAAATCACATGCGATAAATGAACAAGTACCACCCGAGTCAAATAGCACGTATGCCTTTAGGTCGTTGATCGGAATAATAGCTGTGACTATGTCCCCTGAAGCCATCGTATCTTGGACGATCATATTAAAGGTTTGGGCCATCGGCCTACCCGGCTGCGCTGGATCCTTAATAGTTAACTTACCACTATTGGCACCCTTATTCCTGTTCGTCCCCTTCTTTGGGCAGTTCTTTCCCATGTGGTCGGTTGACCGACACACAAAGCATCCATGGTTCTTCTTTAGACTTGGATAGTTCGGCGCAATGTGCCCTTCCTATCCACAGTTGTAACACATGACCTTACCCTTGAGACAGACTCCTAAATAAGTCTTCCCACAAGTCTTACAGGCCTCCATCCTCCTCTTCAGGTCTCCTAGTTTCACTCCGATATTTCCAGAGCTACTCACCTTCCTCTTATACCCTTCGCCACTCCCGCTGGCACCTTCAATCTTTAATCCCCCATCCACTTTCCCCTTATTCTTCTTGTCTTTGTGGTACTGACTCAACGCCTCGCTACCACCTTCGGCAATTATTGCCTTCTCTAAAATGATTCCAAAGGAAGTACTTTGGAACACGAAAATACAGTTATAGAGCTAGGGTTTCAAGCCCTGCTCGAATCGTCGCACCTTCATTACCTCGGTGTCCACTTGGTGTGGAGCGAACCTCGCCAGTTCATTAAACTTGGCGGCATATTGGGGAACTGTCATGTCCCCTTGCTTCAATTCAAGAAACCACATCTCCATCCTTCCCTGCATGTTCGTGGGAAAGTAGTTCTCGAAAAATATCTCTTTGAACCTCACCCACGTTAGAACTTCTATCCCGGCCCTAGCTTGATTGGCCTCCCACCAAAAGTTGGCCTCTCCCTTCATCATATAGGTTACAAAGGCAACCTTCTGGGCCTCATCGACATTTGCTATCACAAATGCCTTCTCTATTTACTTTACCCACGTTTGGGCTTCGATAGGGTCCGTAGTTCCTTTGAACTCCGGCGAACCCACACTCTTAAAGCCATTAAACGTAGTAGCGCGTACTACTCTAGGATTTACAGGGATGTTAGCCCCAGTTCTATTAAACGCTGCGGTTAAAAGGTTTACAAACTCCTGTATAGGGTTAACTAGACCTCCCTCCGGTTGATTTACATTCTCGCCTTGATTACGTGGTACTCTTTTTGGAGGCATTTTATTGTTACAATAAACAACACATTTCGTTATTATTCATTTCTTGATAGTTAGTTATTATTCAAAATTTTTTTATTTTTTTTAAACAATAACTCAAACATTCATTACTCAACAAATTTCGAAAAAGAAAACTTATATTGATTCATTGTAGTATAATACAACATCGGTTACATTACAAAGCCTAAGCTGATTATAATACATTCCCGTAATTACTTTCCAAAAATTGGGATTTACAAAAGACTACCCTTTGTTATACAAAAGAGGGTTTTATGTCACTACTAGATACAAAATATTTACATATCTAAACTACTCTAGCCACTACCAAATCACATCTGCCTTAAGGCATTCCCGAAATCCTCCATGGCAAGACCTACAATAATATCACAGCTGATAGTATGCTTCGTCTGCCCTATTTCTACAAGAAAACTAGCTACCTGCTGCTGGAAGTTCGCATGAGAACTCCTACGAATATAGGGCATCCTCCTTATCTTATGCTTCTTGGTCTTCAGCTCTACTCTGAGCTCAAAGACCTCCTGTTTCCGCTCATAGACCTTGTCCTTAGCCAAAAACCTATCATCATGTTCATGTTCCCACATCAACTCCACGCCTATCTTATCCTCTAAGACAGCTTGGAGCTCTGCTTTCAGCTCCTTAACCTCCTGACAGTAATGGATGTTTCTATCTAACACTGACATAAAAAGTGACTTCATTGACTCCCCCGAAGCTATCTCGGCTGCTATCGCTACTGGGTTGAAGGACACCACCTCCACCTCTTCTTATAGCATGCCGTCGAACACGGACATATAGTCTAAAGCTATCTGAGTCTTCAGACTCAACCACCACTACATCTGGCTTTGCTGCTATGGGGTTCGGTATGATCACTACCTGATTAACCGACCCTACGCTGACTACCTGTACATCTCTATTTTCTCCTGACATCTACAACAACACAATAAGTTTAATTAATAAATGTCAGTAGAATAATAAAAAGACATAACATATATATCTTTATTTCTTTGACTTTTCTTAAGGTTATGACTAAAGGTTTAAATCCCTCCTTAAGTTTTATAACCTGAGGCTCTGATACCAAACTGTGACGCCCCCAAATCTGGGTATCTTTCAACCCGACAGATGGTGCTACACGGTGCTACAGTTCACACAAACATTCAATTAAAATGCCTCAAAAGAACGAATATGTCTTATATATATTCAAAATAATATTAACTTTCCCCCCAAGTTCTTTATAACCATTACAGTTGTCCTTGTCATAATATCAAATATTATTATTACAAACCTATACTAGTACATATGTAATCTACGGGTTCGTCTTCGCCTTCCCTTTATCCTTGCCAGATCCATCGGTCCGTTCGATCTTAGCTACATTCATATGGTTCAAGCAAGAGTGAGCCTAACTAGCTCAACAAGTACAACAAGTCTAATAAAACTAGCATGCTTGAAACATAGGAACCGTATATCTTCGATAACTAGACAATAGTTACGAAGTACTATCGATAACTCAAAATAGCACTTCTTTTCATTCAAAACGTTTTACAATAACAATATTCAGTAAAACATCAATTATGGTCCAAGACCATGAGCATTTCATTGGTACTTTAAAAAGGACATCCCGACATGAAGTCCATATGTCTGGCATAGCTTACGAGCACGTCTAGGTGATAAGCCTATAGTACTCTATGTTGATCAACACTATATTCATTAAACGTGTCTACGTTTAAGTTGTGGCAACATCACGTGCCTGTCATTTGATGACAAAATAGTTTAGCATACTCAGTCTCCTTTTAAAAACCACAACAATATTAGTTTGGTAAATCCTTGTCAATACTCGATAGATTATAAGAAATCCAACATAGCATAAGTCTAGCCGAAAGAATTGGCTTTGACTTCATCATACATTAACTCATGCGTAAGAATATATAAATCACAAAGATTGTCCAGAACGAACTAGAAAAATGGTTAGAGTACTTGCCTTTAGCGTCTGCTACAGATATAACACGTGCATTTTAGGTCTTTAAGGTCTCTACAGTAGATGATAACATCACATAGCACATTAGGTCATAAATAACATACATGGTTCCTAAAGAATCTTACCCTTCTTCTCAATCTAATTACGTATTATATTTGCAATTTATTGGTTTCGGCTTTCCATTACGTCGTTCTTTCCTTCATATATAATTGACTTCTCTTAACCCTAAGTGATTATACTTAATGCTTAATTATATCTTAACAATGTTACATTAAGATCTTTAGTTATGTGTTCATCATTTACTATTCATGCTCAACATGTAAACCTTCTTCAATATCTAGGTTTTAAGGCTGGCGCTGCGGCGCCAGCTATTACTCTTTGTACCGCGCTGCGGCATCACACATTAGGGCTTGAAGACCGGACTCGGTGCTACGGCGCGAGTCTTCTTTTTTAAGGTTGCACTGCGGCACCAACTAACAGGGGCTGAGGGCAAGTTTGGCACTGCGGCGCCGGACTTTTGGCTTATGATCGCGCCGCGACGCGGACTCTGTGCCACAGATAATTTTGATAGATTTTTCAACTTATGAGAATCCTGGAATCATAACTTCTTCGTTATAAGTCCGAATAGGCTCGTTCAAGAGCCTACGGTTAATAAATCACGTACTCTACGTGTTTATGCAAGAATTTTATCTATTTGACTTCGTTTGCTAAAAATTCACCTATTAGTCCATTTTTAACGAAAACGACAAACGTTCGTGAACGTTCAACGCTCGTTTCTTCGTTCTTAGTCAGAATCTGGCCATTTTCGAGTCTGCAACTCTATAATGCCAAATACGACTTGTCTCTATTGAAAACCAATGTTTCCGAGTTCAAACACAAAATATGACTTCCATTCTGAGAATTTCACGAATTTAACGATTATCGTCCAATCGTGTAAATTCCGGCAACCTTCGTTACTAGTGATTGGTTCAACATTCCAATTGGATTCATTTCATTATCTAAATATCTCAACCTCTATATTACAATAACTTATATTCAAATTAGGTTATGGCTTATTTCTTATAAGTTCATAACTTAACTAGTTCCTCATGCCAACCTTTCATTTCCTTATGACTTATTAACGAATTAAGTCCTTTATCCAACATTCTTGCATTATATGAATCATACCAACTTTCTAAAGTAATCATATGACAATTCATCAATGTTCTTCATAAGCTTATGACTTATTTAGGTTCAAGTTACTTATTCATAACTTATTCGGCTTAAGTTCATTGCTTATCCACTTCTCAAATATTCTTAGCATATAAGTTCATTAGATTACACTTCTCTTATCACCCTACTATGATAGAGATGGAAGATATAAGATCATTACCTTTGAAGACTAACTCCTTCTTCTTTAGAAAATCTAAAATGAAAGGTTGGACTTATAAGTGCTTATCTTTTCTAACATATAAGTTGCTTTGTAAGGAGATTTTGTTGGATGAAAATAACAACCCACAAATGATTTATGAGCTTCCTGTTTATAATACTTCCAATGTTAGGGTATAATAGTCAATAAAGCATCCCACCTCCTTAACTAACCTCCTTACTATTCCTTTCTTAATGTCCAAGTATTCTTGCTACCTAAATCTAATACTTGGCCACCACACTTAATTCTTGCCCATCACACAAAGGTCTTGGTCTCCACTTCACCCATGGGTTACCCCATGCATCTTAATTAACTAATGGATCATAACTTTTAGTTTGTTCAATTTATCTTTGGGCTTATCTTTTAATTTGGTTTGAGCTTCATATTAATCCACACTTGGGCTAAACATTGATACACCTTGGGCTTAAATATCAATTCATCTTGGGCTTGCCCCTTAATGATTATTGGATTTTTACTTCCTACATAATCCACAATTTCATTCCATTAGAATTAATACTTAACATTCTCAAATTAAGTTCGCATGCGAAATATTGTGTTTTTCATACTTGAATTATTATTACATAATCCATCTCGCCTCGATATTATAGCGTTACGTATTTCTCGGAAGTTCAAAAATAATTCTCGAGCGATAAACGATGAATAATGTTTTTCATAAACTTTCTTGGAAAGCTTTTATTTTCATCTTGGAAATTCAACCACTTTAATTCATTCACGTAGTTAAAATACTACGACGTTCTGACGTCTCTAGGTTATAAAACGACATTCAACTTACTAACACATAATAATAACAAATAATATTATTTTATTCATTATTAAAGTATTTACAAAAGGTTCAATTTTCTGGGGAGTTACAGTTGCGTAGCCATCATTACCTATGCTTAGCCACTTGAGTTTCCAATGGTTTAGAATATCGGATCTTCCGATACCTTCGCTGAAGTAATATTCCACAGTTTGCTTCGCCAGACTCTGCCTGATGTTACGCTCACCCTTTTTGAGGTAATTCGGAGTTTCCTTTCGCCATTGGGTGCTTGTGCCCCATTTCCTTGAGCGTTTAATTCGCAACCCGACTGAACTGATGACCTGAATGCCACTGGCATCCCTAGAGGGTTCAGCTCATTCTTTCGCTGCCCAGATTTGAACTTCGGTGTAGAGGCCTCGACTTGTAAAGACTCAACTCTGGTTGGCACATTTAATGATGAGGATTTCATTCGCTAGACCTTTCGCCATTGGGCTTCTGCTTTTGAGTTAATGACTTTCTTGAGAATTTTCCCCTTCTTTTGTAGGGCAAATGAAAGTCGCCATGATTTCTTTCAGGAGTTCTCCCCTTTCTTTTGATGAGAGGCTTGATCCCGCCTTATGCTCCTTCCATTTCTTGGAATTGGACAATGCCCTAGTCCTTTCGTATGTTGATGCCGAGGGTTCATATGAGAAACTCTCTTTGTTGATGAAGTCACAAGTGAGTAATATCCGAATCGCCAATGAGATGATGGGAGTGAAGCTCTGATGATGATGTACCAAGCTGATGGTGTTGACTGGTGCATTTTCCTCTTTAGGATGGTTGATAAATGCCCCAGTGTTGAGTTGTCGCTGTTTCTGAGATTGCCCCAGCCTTGCTTGTTGTCTGGGATAGTTGCTTTGACAGATGAGCTGATATGATGTCGAGATTGTAAGAGGCTTTTACTTCAGTACCAGATGGTGAACAGGTAGTGGATTTGGGCTTTGATGCCCTCAATCGTTGTTCCTGACTTTTTCTCGCAATCGGCGTTGATGGTTTTCTTCTGGTTTGATGAAGACTTGTGACTGAGGGTGTCGGCTCTTTAAAGGTCCTCGCTGCTAGTTGTCTTAGTGTATCGCTGTTTCTTCCTTTCTGAGATTTGTGCCAGATTTGATGGAATGATGTTGAAGTGTTGTTGGGTCTTCTCAACATGGGTCCCTGACTTGGAGGGTAATTCTTTGGTGTCTTGGGATTGATGTTTGGGTTTGGATATTTCTTTTGAGGGTTCAACCGCACCACTGATGTGACGTCCCAAAAATAGGTATACATCACCTATTCTAAGTAGTCAAATACATGGTACAGAATACAAATACAAACTCCATTTATACAACTGTTAAGGGTCGTGTAGAATACGACACAATATAAGCTGTGAGTTTTAATACAAATATTGTCTTCTAGACAATATTCAAACTTAAAATAAGTTCTCATTACATTTATTATCACATTATTTCACAGAATAGTGATGACTACTAATGCAAACATCTGGACCATCACTCCGTTTCCCGACTAGTCCCAGCTATATTCTCATTTCCTGAAGAGAACAATGAAAGCAAAGGTTGAGCTCAACTTCCCCAGTAAGAAATATTATGACTAAGATAATGCAAAATAAATTCTCGTTAGCCTTCAACAGTGTTAAACTGATAAAATGTAATAAATATCAAGTTTAACTGCAGCGGAACAGGTAATCCATTAGAAGAGTCAAGTAGAGCATGATAACTACTATCTTCTATGATTTAAAAAGTTTATCAACAGTTTTATCGCTGAGACTTAGCTTAATAAATAATCCACATCATCGAATCATCCCTGCACTACGAGCCAAGCATATTCATTAGTATCACAACCACGAATTATCCATGCTCCATGGGCCAAAGATAATCGTTTTTTCACCAATGGTCATGATCATTCCAACAACTGTCCATCAATGCACTACTTGGCAATGGGGACTTTTACCACATCATTTGTAACATTACAATCATAATTATATAGAATAATCCCTGGTCATTATCATACCAAGTCCATCTATGCCCTACGGGCCACAGATGACTTTCATCATAATATAAGCATGAGGATGATGACAACGATATTAGAATTCAATTAAAAGAAAGCAAATGATAAATTTTTAAAAATTTATAATTAAACTTATCCATAATTCAATAATGTCCAAATTGTCAACATGATACTGCTTTGTGGAGTAAAATTCAAGAATAATATTGTATCAAAAATGGTTTGGACCAAAAAAAATCAATTTTTGCTATGAATAGTACCACGGGTGAATAGTAACCGAGTGAATATTATCCCGTGAATAGTACTCTGGCGTAAAAAGGTTAAAACTTATCAAGAATGCTCAGAATAATATTTTCATGAAAAGATATTGGATGAAGCGCAAATATCAAGGATATTCTACTAATTTCATGTAGTATAGAAGCCAAAACTTAACAAAATGAGTATAGAATTCAAAATCTGAAAAAAAAAATATTACTTACGTACTACAGAGTATGGAAGAAAATATTATTTCATACGAATAATGAACAAAAATAATATCCCTTACGAATACGAAAGAAATAATATCCCTTACCTTAGTAGGAGATTGGATACTGAAATATTGTAGTAACATAATACTCTTCTTCTTTCTCTCTAATTCTCTCTCCATAGAATTCTCTTGTGAGTTGTAGTGAATTGGTGAGAATGAAAGAAGAAATAAGCTTCTATTTATAGAAGATTTCTAGCTTAGCCCTTGCAATGTGAAGAGGCAAGTGGCTTGACGACTGGTGATGTGAAAAGAAAAGTCGTTTGACGCTTGTAATGCGAAACAACAAGTGGTTCGATGCCTGTAATGTGAGACGACAAGTGGTTCGACGCTTGCAATGTGAAATGACTAGTGGTTCGATGCCTGTAATATGAAACGACAAGTGGTTCGACGCCTGTAATATGAAATGACAAGTGGTTGGATGCCTGTAATATGAAACGACAAGTGGTTCGACGCCTGTAATATGAAACGGCAAGTGGTTCGACGCCTATAATATGAAATGACAAGTGGTTCGACGCCTATAATATGAAACGATAAGTGATTTGACGTCTGGTAAAGATAATTACTATTGGCAAAAGCGACTCTTAGATGATGACATATGGGCCCCCCCCCCCATAGAATAAACCAAACTTACCACAAACGTCTCATAATAGACTTCTTATTTATATCAAAGATTGAATAAATATTACCACAAATTATTTTATCTTCAATCAACATATTTTTAATCTTCCAACAATTAATCATCATTAATATTATAACTCATAATATTTAACAACCAGCTCATTCCCAGGAAAGAGGGGTCTTTCTGATAAAGATTTTTCCCTATTGGCGCACAATTAGTTGACCAAACCTCTTCTTGGCAGAACTTTCTAGACATCGTCAATATTGCAAATAATAATATGAATAACTTTGTAGTCCCAATTATTGATTTAATAATATAAAATATTATGCAGATGATACTGTGACAATAATTGAATCAATAATATGAGATACTATGCAGCAATTACTGTAGCAATAATTGAGTATAACTGAGTGGCTTATTACGTAAGCATCAATAATCAATACCGTGTGCTACTATGCAACCACGCGTATTACTGTACTTTTACCACTCGGTATTTCAATAGTTAACGGTAAAACTTTCGTCATTAATTTTATAAAAAGATATTTTTGTCGTTTTCTAACTCCGACAATAATTCTGTTGTGGGGTCCACCAATAATTGTGTCATCGTACGAATATTTCCCGATAAAAAGAATATTTCCCGACCAAACGAATATTTTATAACAACTTGCTTAATTTGAAAAATTTATAAATACTACTCACAACTATAACATTATATCAAATCCACACCATAATATTCAAAATGATATTTAGAGAAAAATTAATCTTTATTCATAAAAGTTTGGGTCTTACAACCTCCTCTTCTTATAAAATTTTATCCTCGAAATTAGGGTACATACCTGGTATGTCGAAGAGGTGAGGATACCTTGATTTCATTTCAAATTCTAACTCCCAGGTCATTTCCTCAACATCATGGTTTCTCCATAAAACTTTGACTTGAGGTATAACCTTGAAGCGTAGAATATGTTCCTTCTTATCCAAGATTTTAACAGGTGCCTCTTCATACATTAAATCTTCCGCTATCTCATCCGGTTCTAACTCAATTATGTGGTTTGGGTCTTCTACATATTTACGTAACATGGATATGTGAAAAATGTTATGAACACAAGACATACTTGGCGGTAAAGCGAGTCTATAGGCCACAGTTCCTACTCAATCGAGGATTTCGAACGGCCCAATGAATTGAGGATTGAGCTTTCCTCTCTTTTCGAATCTTGAAACTCCTTTCCATGGAGCAACATGTAACAACACATGCTCTCCAACATTGAATTCCACGTCCTTTCGATGAAGATCACCATAACTCTTTTGTTGATCTTGTGAGGTCTTTATACATTGTCGGATTATTTGAATCTTCTTCGTAGTCATACGTACAAATTTCGGTCCCAACAATATTGCTTCACCCACCTCATCCCAGCATACTGGAGAACAACACATGCATCCATACAACGCCTCGAATGGAGCCATGTCTATACTTTCTTGATAACTGTTATTGTAGGAGAATTCCACTAATGGCAAGAACTTATCCCAACTTCCTTTGAAGTCAAGGACACAGAGTCTTAATAGATCATCCAGAGTTAGAATAGTCCCCTCCGACTGCCTGTCCGTCTGAGGATGATATGCGAAACTGAATCGCAAATTCGTGCCCATAGCTTTCTGCAAACTGACCCAAAATCATGAAGTGAATCTTGGGTCTCGATCAATAACTATGGATATTGGCATACCATGCAGTCTTTTAATCTCATTTATATACATACGAGTAAGATGTTCAAGTGAATAAGTTTCTCGTATAGGTAAGAAATAAGTAGACTTGGTCAATCTATCAACAATGACCTAAATCGCATCTATGCCTTGAGAAACCTTGGGAAGACCAGTAACGAAATCCATGGTAATGTGCTCCCACTTCTATTCTGGAATTTCAAGTGGTTGCAATGGACCTTTTGTCACTTGATGTTCCGCCTTGACATGTTAACACATTAAACACCTTGAGATAAACTCTGCGGTCTCCCTCTTCGTAATGCTCCACCAAAATGTATGTCGAAGATCACGATACATTTTGGTACTTCTAGGATGGATTGCAAATGGTGTTTTGTGCGCCTCCATCATGATTTTATACTTTAAATCAGGGTCGTTAGGAACACAAAGTCTGGAGTTGACTCGAAGTATTCCTTCTTCCTCGATTCTTGCTTCCGGAATAGCACCTTCTTTCACTTTCTTCTTCATACGCATCAGCTCCAGGTCTGTAGTTTGAGCAACTTTAACTTTATCGATTAAAGTCGGTTCTACTCGTATATTTGTCATCATCACGTGGGTCCCTAGAATCTTTATCTCTATCTCCATTCCTTGTAAGTCATACAAAATGGGCCTTTGCGTTGACAATATCGCACTCATACCCGCATATGATCTTCTACTCAATGCATCAACTACCACATTCACTTTTCTAGGATGGTATTAAATAGTATGATCATAATCTTTCAACAGTTCAAGCCAACGTCATTGTCGCATGTTGAATTCCTTTTAAGTGAAGAAATATTTGGGGCTTTTATTATCTGTATAGATCTCCACCTTCTCTCCATACAGGTAATGCCTCCAGATTTTAAGTATGAAAACGATAGCTGCCAACTCTAGATCATGAGTAGGATAATTCCTCTCATATTCTTTGAGTTATCGCGAGGCATAGGCTATGACTTTCCCATGTTGCATGATAACACATCCTAAACCTCTGCCTGAAGCATCAGTGTAGATAACATATCCCTCTGAACCAGATGGTATTATCAGAACAGGTGCTGAAATGAGTCTCCTCTTGAGTTCTTTAAAACTCTTCTCACATTCCTCGCTCCAATAGAATTTTGTATCTTTTCGAGTCAGCTGAGTTAATGGAGTAGCGATTCGAGAAAATCCTTCCACGAATCTCCGATAATAACCAACTAAGCCTAGAAAGCTACGTACTTTGGTAACTGACTGAGGTTGCTCCCAGCTTTGAATTCCTTCAATCTTTGCCGGGTCAACAGATATTCCATGATTTGATATCACATGCCCAAGGAATGCTATTTCCTCAAGCCAAAACTCGCATTTCTTCAACTTGGCATATAGCTTGTTTTCACGAAGCTTTTGGAGTATTAGCCTCAATTGTTGCTCATGAGCTTCATGGGTTTTGGAGTATATGAGAATGTCATCAATAAAGACAACAATAAAATGATCCAAATATTTCTTGAATACTCAGTTCATCATATCCATGAAGGCCGCAGGAGCATTAGTCAATTTAAAAGACATAACTAGGAATTTGTAATGCCCGTACCGAGTTCTGAAAGTAGTCTTTGAAATGTCATCAGTTTAAACTTTTAATTGATGATATCCGGAACGAAGATCGATCTTTAAAAAGAATTTGGCGCCTGCAACTGGTCAAAAAGATCATCAATACGAGGTAACGGGTACCTATTTTTTATGGTGACATGATTTAACTCCCGATAATCTATACAAAGTCGCATACTTCTATCTTTCTTCTTTACGAATAGAATAGGAGCACCCCAAGGAGACATATTAGGATGAATGAAATCGATGTCTAACAATTCTTGAAGTTGGGTTTTTAACTCCTAAAGTTTAATAGGAGCCATTCGATATGGGGCTTTGGAAATGGGTTTTGTACCGGGTTCAAGATCAATACAAAACTCAATTTCACACTCTGGGGGTAGGCCAGGAAGTTCTTCAGGGAATACGTCAGGAAATTTATTAACAATAGAAATATCATTCAAATTTGACGTATTTTTATTTAAATTCATGACATGGGCTAAGAAAGCTTGACATCCATTTTTTAATAAACGAATAGCTTACGAAAATAGGTTGGATAGGAATATGAAAGCTAACAACCTTACGAAAATAATTGATTTTAGCATGATGAGTAGTTAACCAATCAATCCCTAAAATCACATCAAATGCAAGTATTTTCAAATAGATAAGATCGACAGGTAACGTGCGGGTACCGACTTGAATCAAATAAGACTTATAAACAGTGGATGTAATGAAGGTTTCTCCCAACGGAGTTTCAACAAATAAGTCAAAGTCTAATTTATTAGAGTTAAATTTAAACATTGAGCGCAAGTACAAGAAATAAAAGAATGGGTAGAACCGGTATCAAATAAGGTATAGACTTTGCTAGAGTTTATGATTAGCTTACCTGTAATGACCTCGTTCAGGTTCCTCGCTTTCTAGGAGGTCACGACAAACGCTCTCCCTTGAACTACTGGGTTTGACTTGTCTTGGACGGCCTTTGGTGTCTCCATCCTAGCTGGATTTGACTTCACTGCACGATAAAATCTGGCTAGGTGACCTTCTCTTTCGTAATTATGACACGCTTTGGACTGCTGCGTACAATTTGGACTAATGTGTCCCTCCCCTCCATATTTGTAGCATACAACCAGTGGTCATTCTCCTTCCTTAACAACGGGTGTTGGTGTTGACGTCTTTCTATCATTATTGAATCTCCTCTTCTTGAAATTTTTGCTTCTATTGTGTTGGCCATGATTACCACCGAAGTTGTTACCTTTTGTGGCATGTTGATTTTCTCCACGTTTGTTATCACTGCTTCGATGACTGCTACCACTAGTATTATCGATTTTCCGACTACTCTCTCTTGGTTGGGTTGACTCATTATTGCGCTCTAATAACTCAGCCCTATTTACAACATCTGAATACAAACACAGTTTGTGAGAAATTAGGTATTGACGTATCTCGGGTTTCAAACCTCTTAGAAACATCTGCGTCATTCTCTCCTCATTATCAACCAAGTGGGACATAAACCGGGACAACTTGGCAAACTTAGCTTCGTACTGCGACACTGTCATATTGTTTTGCTCCAACTTGATGAACTTTACCTCCTTCATGTGACGAATACTTTCGGGAAAGTACTTGTCATTGAACAGTTCTTGGAACTTCTCCTAAGACATCTTTAGTGCGATAGGTTGGGTATGCTTTACAGATTTCCACTAGCAATCTGCCTCTCCTCGTAACATGATGGTAGTAAGGGGAACCGTTTTCTCCTCAGAACATCTTAAGATATCAAATATCTTGGTGTTCTGCTTTATGCGCGTCTCTGCCTTAAGTGGTTTTGGCTCTCCTAAAAACTCCGGTGGTCCCAACTCCTTGAACTGCTTAGCGGTGACCATCCGAGAGTTGCCAATGTTTCCACCTGCATTTTGAATAGGAGTTTCTCTTACCTGATGTTGTACAAATTGCAGAAAACTACTAAACATTTCGTCTTTTGCCATTTGGTCAGTGTTGTTGTTCACCTGAGGATTATTACATTTTTGATGCACATTATCCTGGGTATTGATCAGTGGTGACTCAATAGTATCATGTGCTCCATTGCTTAACTCGACATTTTTAGATGCCATTTTCAAACACTGCAACAAAATAAGGGTCAATTGACATGCCACATATTATCTCTGTATTATGACCGACTAATTAAATAACAAATAAAGTTAGGTAGGTCATACTAGCGAAGGATTTTCTTGTCTCTCCCCCTAGTTATAGTCTCACATCTTAGCCAGGGATTATATCCCTAATCTTTGATACCAACTGTGACGCCCCCAAAATAGGTATACATCACCTATTTTGAGTCGCCAAATACATGGTACATAATAAAAATACAAACTTAATTTATACAACTTTTAAGTGTCGTGTAGAATACGACACAATATAAGCTGTGAGTTTTAATACAAATATTATCTTCTAGACAATATTCAAACTCAAAATAAGTTCTCATTATATTTATTATCACACTATTTCACAGGATAGTGAGGACTACAAATGCAAACATTTGGGCTATGGGCCAAGTATATTCATTAGTATCACAACCACGAATTATCCATGTTCCATAGGCCAAAGATAATCGTATTTTCACCAATGGTCATGATCATTCCAACAACTATCCATCAATGCACTATGGGCCAATGAGGACTTTTACCACATCATTTGTAACATTACGGTCATGATTATACCGAATAATCCCTGGTCATAATCATACCAGGTCTATCTATGCCCTACGGGCCACAGATGACTTTCAACATAGTATAAGCACGAGGATGATGACAATGCTATTAGAATTTAATTAAAAGAAAACAAAGGATAAATTTTTTAAGATTTATAATTAAATTTATCCAGAATTCATTAATGTCCAAATTGTCAATATGATACTGCTTTGTGGAGTAAAATTCAAGAATAATATTGTATCAAAAATGTTTTGGACAAAAAAAAATAATTTTTGTTATGAATAGTACCCTAGATGTATAGTAACCGAGTGAATAGTACTCTATGAATAGTACTTCGGCGTAAAAGGTTAAAACTTATCAAGAATGCTCAGAATAATATTTTCATGATAAGATACTGGATGAAGCTCAAATATCAACGATATTCTATTAGTTTCATGGAGTATAGAAGCCAAAACTTAACAAAATGAGTATAGAATTCGAAATCTAAAATAAAATAATATTACTTACATACTACAGAGAATGGAAGAAAATATTATTTCATATGAATACTGAACAAAAATAATATCCCTTACGAATACGAAAGAAATAATATCCCTTACCTTAGTAGGAGATTGGATACTGAAACAGTGTAGTAACAGAATACTCTTCTTGCTTCTCTCTGATTCTCTCTCTATAGAATTCTCTTGTGAGTCATAGTGAATTGGTGAGAATGAAAAAAAAATTAAGCTTCTATTTATTGAAGATTTCTAGCTTAGCCCTTGCAATGTGAAGAGGCAAGTGGCTTGACGACTGGTAATGTGAAAAGAAAAGTGGTTTGACGCTTGTAATGTGAAATAACAAGTGGTTCGACGCTTGTAATGTGAAACGACAAGTGGTTCGACGCGTACAATGTGAAACGACAAGTGGTTCGATGCCTATAATATGAAATGACAAGTGGTTCGACGCCTATAATATGAAATGACAAGTGGTTCGACACCTATAATATAAAACGACAAGTGGTTCGATGCCTGTAATATGAAACGACAAGTGGTTTGGCGCCTGTAATATGAAACGATAAGTGGTTTGACGCCTGTAATGTGAAACGACAAGTGGTTTGACGTCTGGTAAAGACAATTATTATTGACAAAAGTGACTCTTAGATGATGATATATGGCCCCCCATAGAATAAACCAAACTTACCACAAACGTCTCATAACAGACTTCTTATTTATATCAAAGATTGAATAAATATTACCACAAATCATTTTATCTTCAATCACCACATTTTTAATCTTCCAACGATTATTCATCATTAATATTATAACTCACAATATTTAATAACCAGATCATTCCCAGGAAAGAGGGGCTTTCCGATAAGGATTTCTCCCTATTAGTGCGCAATTAAGTGACCAAACCTCTCCTCGACAGAACTTTCTAGACATCGTCAATTTTGTAAATAATAATATGAATAACTTTGTTGTCTCAATTATTGATTTAATTATATAAAAAATTATGCAGATGATACTGTGACAATATTTGAATCAATAATATGAGATACTATGCATCAATTACTATAGCAATAATTGAGTACAACTGAGTGGTTTCTTACGTAAGCATCAATAATCAATACCATGCGCTACTATGGAACCACACGTTTTACTGTATTTTTACCACCGTGTATTTCAATAGTTAACGATAAAACTTTCGCCGTTATTTTTATAAAATGATATTTCTATCATTTTTTAACTCCGATAATAATTATGTTATGGGTTCCACAAATGATTGTGTCATCGTATGAATATTCCACAACAAAAAGAATATTCCCCGACTAAACAAATATTTTATAACAACTTGCTTACTGTGCAAAATTTATAAATACTACCCACAACTATAACATTATATCAAATTCACACCATAATATTCAAAATGATATTTAGTGAAAAATTAATCTTTATTCATAAAAGTTTGGGTCTTACAACTGATGGTTGCCTACGTACTCCTGTTGTGTGGGAGATCAGGTCTACGTAGTTCAGTTTGATAAGATAAACGGTTTGAGAAGTGTTTGTTTAGTTTAACCGCACCATAAATGGATGCCTAGCTACGTACTCCTGTTGATGAGGGGAGATTAGGTCTTTCGTAGTTCAGGCTTTGGCTTGAAAGGCAAAAAATATTTATTGGAGGTTGAGCTTGGTTGAAGGGATTTTTTAATTTTTGTAGTGGTTAGACCGCACCGTATATGGCTTTTTACTTACTCCCGTTGATGAGGGAAGATCAGGTCTGCGTAGTTCCAACGTAGAGTGAAAAAGGTTTAAAGTTGTAAGCACCGTATATGGCTTTTTCTTTTTCTTTTTGTTTTCTTATTTCTTATTTCTTTTTCTTTTTTCCCCCTTTTCTTTTTTCTTTTTCTTTTTGTTTTTGGGATATTTACATGCATAGAAAATAAAAGGCACATTGCGAAGAGAGTGATGTCGTTCCAACATCTCCTGGAACTCACAACTGTATCCTCTGGATCTACATCTTCTTGGCTAGCTGAGGCATGATAGTTCAATTGTCAGTGGTTATGTTGCCTTCGAGGCTCACAATAGATGTTACCTCTTGATTATGAATATCTTCACTTACGGCCAAAACTTGATCGCTTCCTGATTCAGTACATTCCTCAAGGACACTTGAACTGGACCCCTCGCAAAAAGGGATGAACTCTGGATTCTTCAATGGGATGGCTTCCCCGACAACCTCATCACTTTTTTCTTTATCTGTTCCTTCACCTTTTTCTTGGGCTTGGGAGGATTCGACCATGAAATCTCCCTCGAACTGTTGTTGTATTTCTCGCAAGGAACTTTCCTTTTTGGCTTTTCCTTCCTTGGAAAGGATTAGTATTTATCCTCATCATCCAAGGCGATAAAATCAGGAACGTGGTTGATATCTTTGGACCACAAGACGTTTGATGTTGGCAGAGGAATCTCCTTTGGGGATTCCCTTGTTTCCTCTGTCATTCCTTGCACTGGGATCAGTCCACCTTGTATTTTGCCAGAATTGGCACTCATAGCCTTCACCTCCTTTGAACTTCCTGTCTCGAAGGGACATCTTAAGCTTTCCTTTTCGACTTTTTTGGTCATGGGGAATTGTAGGGATTTCGGCATAAAAACGCAGCGAAAAATAAAAATTATAAAGCCAAACCCGAAACCCTAAAATAGGATCCATGCGAAAACAGAATAATTCAGTGTTTTGATATTATATCGATTATAGTATTTTATAAAAATGCTTCGAATCTCCAACGCAATTCCTCACGGTACTACATCTCTACGGTATCCACATGAATGCATGTGAATCGTCATATGATCTACAGTGAAGAGAACTGCGATACTAGCTACCAAGAATAAGGATTTTCAAAGGTTTTCTCTCTAGTCTCTCTCTAAGAGCGACTAGGGTTTGTGAGGTTATGATGATTATTCCAAAAATGGCTGCTACATATCATATATATAGCGGTTAAAAAGGGATTAATCAAAAACCCTAATAAAATTCGAATTTATTTATATATATATCTTAATTAAGTCTTACTTAATTAATATACCTATATATAAATTATCTTATTAATTTAAATTCGTAATTTAAATATTACGAGTTATATTGACATTTTTAAATCTTTACAATTTAAATTAATTTCCTTTTAATTACGTTCTATGTGTGTGACCCTATAGGTGGTTATTAAGTTGGCAATAATTTTAAAATTATATTATAAAATAATAAACAGTGAGCAGCATTTAGTAATACAACACTGCTACCCAAGTAATAATAAGATCGATGATTCGATGTAACTTTTTCATAACCAATGTTTTAATGTAATTTTATCCTTTTCACCTTGACATCCTAGATTAAACTCGAGTCATGGAATGTGTCATACTCTTCATGATTTAATCTGAGTTTTCTTGATCAATGAGTAGACTATATGAAATAAATCACTATTTGAGCATGGCCATTCATTTCATAGTCCTACTCAATCAAGAGGCCTATGGATATCACCCCTATTATATAGGAGGGTTAAATTCCATCTAGATCACTCATATTCCTCACACGATTCATGATGTACCCAATTATCACCTTTATAGTCCACCCTATTAAAGGTGATCTTTGATGATATTAAAGTACATAAATTCTCGTGTAGTAATATAGTGATTTCAGGTCGGAGGATTATTACATCATTGTCACTATGAGAATTGCTAATGACACTTCGCATAATGCTCCACATAGAATTCTCATGGTGGGTCTGTCCGGTACATCGTTCTCTAACATGTACCTATGCATTGACTCAATATCTCATATATTTATGACCAATGAGATTTGTCCATCAGTCAATCCACATACTAGTATTAATGTATCATTGTTGTCCCATTAACAATGATACTCGACTAGGGTCATTTAAGAGCTATGATACTAATTGTAATTATATAATCTCAAGTTCAAGTCACTTACTTGAAGCTATATAATTTGTATCACTATTCTAAGAACTTTTATTATGTTAACATTTATATAACGCAGTAAATAAAATCATAATAAAATCATTCATTTATTCAATCAAATATAATATCAAAATGTTCAACAATTATATCAAATAATTGGCCTCCAGGGCATAAACTCTAACAGGAATTCTATTTCCAGCTTTCCATTTTCAATGAGATCCTGGATTTTATGTCGCAAAGACCAACATTCCTCAGTCGCATGTCCAAGTAAGTTAGAATGGTATAGACGCCTCTTGGTGGAATCATTACTCTTTATCTTGGGATTTATAGGAGGCAGCAACTCAATAATCCTTCCTTCACTTATCATAAGGTGTAACATTTCTTCATTTGATTTGCTCAGAGGGGTGAATTGTCGGGCTCTTGGGGAGGTTGTTTGATCTTTCTTCTTTGAGAAATGGCATTCCCCCAAGCGATTTTTTCACTGGCGAGATCTTCTAGCAAATTTATCATCCCCCTTTTCTTGTACTTTCAGCATGCTTTGATATTCTTCATTTAGTTGGCTCATCAAAGAGAAATATGGGCTTACATTATGGTTAAACTCCTTTTTCTCTTGGCTTTCTGATAGTTGAGTGAAAAACTACCTCGTTTCCTGATGTTGGCGCACTATCAGCTTAGCCAGCAGATTTACTTGATTCTGGATCGTCTCTAATTTTTGCATTACTGGCATACCCTCCTCTGAGTTTTCCCATTCTAGGACATTTGTTATGTGCCTTTGGGGGTATTCCTCCATCCTTCGTATGTACTTACGATTTGGATACATTTCAGTGCTTCCTGACCCGATCATGTTTACTTCCTCCGTATCATGCT